>OX328100.1:58218253-58668253 GCA_946811185.2 Hippopus hippopus
TACTTTTGCACAAAAAAAAATACATATAAGCCTAGTTGTGAGCATGGTAAATGTACAAATATGCATGTTATATATAGACCGTTTAGTTAAAAAGGGAAGTAATTTTACCGACTAAAGGGTTAATCTTTAATAAATACATACTTTCTAACGGACAGATTTTTCTTAAACTTTCCACACCTATAGAATTAATAATTCTAAACAAAAAGAAAAAATAAAAATGGCACCTTTTCCCGCTAATTTCGTCAGAAAACAAGGTTGAAGGTCATTGTGGAAGTCATTTTTTCAAGGAAAAATATAGGAAAAAGCTCAGCAGACCTGGTGGGAACAGGAGAAATTGCTCAATAAGAGCGATTTCTCCTTTACCAACAATAATTTTCAAAGTGGAAACAGCTGTACTTCCACAGCTTTAAATTTCCTGCCTTTGTTTCCATGTTTGGTGTGTAACGCCGTGTCAGCAGCATTTGAATTATTTCAAGGTGACATTTCAAAGATCCATTTTTTTTTCTCTTCACCAATACTACCCGAAGAAAGTGCTACTTGTTTCAGTGCACCAATACTATATATATATTACCATTATGTGCAAAAAATACATAGGTGCACTTTTGATTCAATGTCCACGACAAAAATACATGCGCAGTAGGATGCGCGCGAACATTTCTCATATACGTCGTTAAAGAACCTTTACGGTGTTGATACAATATCAGACTGCACAGAACGTGCAGTCTGATCTCAATATCAGACTGCACAGAACGTGCAGTCTAATCTTGGGTCCCCACTGTCAAATTTAGTTATATCATGGCTGAGGAAAAATCACAAAATTTCAATTTGACACTACTATTTCAGAATCAAGTTTAACAGTTAAAAGATTGAAACAGGATGTTTATTTCATCATTGTCAATATGTAGAAAGACATGTACACTCGTTCAATTCTTTCTATACCATAGACGACACCAGAAGCATTTGTGGACAGTGTAAATCAAGATCAGACTGCACAGAACTTGCAGTCTGATCTCTGATCTGCACTGTCCACCTCTACATTCTAGATTATGACCGAACCGTCTTTTGATCTTGTAAAGGAAATGTAAGATCAGCCTATGAGAAAATGCAATTTATTTATTCAGTAGTGAGACAGTTAACCCTTTCCCAGTCAATCCCTGGTTTTCACGACCCTGAAAAAGAAACCTTTGGAAAACATCGTGGGAAAAGGAGAAAATGCTGGTAACCAGAACAAATTCAATTTTTGAGTCACATTAATTTTGTCGTCTGCAAATGCTTTTAATTTGGACCAGTCTAAAATGTTCTCGTTTGGTAAACAGTTAATATCTACTCTTTTTGACCCATCACTACTTAATTTAAATTCACACAAACCATAAAAAGTCATAAGGTTCGGGTAACATTTTCAGTTTTTTTTCTCTTACTTTTACACCATCTTCAAAAAAAAAAAAATCAGTATTTGTCACGGCAAACAATGCAACATTTTATGTATTTCTGGTGTTCATCTTATTATTACAACAAATAATCGCAACACAGACTTACCAAACAAATGGAACATCTATAAACAGTATAGAGTCACACAGTATCAATGAATTAAATTTGACCCATCACGCAAAAAGGGACCATCTGGGATCAGCGAAAAGTGTCGACCCTGGTCAGATTGTGCAGGCTGATCAGGGTCGACACTTTTCGCTTTTATGATATTTTCTGTATGAAAAGTGGTCATTCTACCTTACTATATAATCATTTTTGAACTATCAGCTTAAACTGAACTGCACTATCTTTGATCTGTTTTCATCTAATTGATGTACGGAATTCCCAGATTGTCCCTTTCTGCGTGACGGGTCACAAATGTTTTGCGATCTTTTATTTTTTGTATAACACATCTATTTCAACTTTTTTACATACCAGATAGATCTTTAAGTTCTATTAGGAATTGGACCAAATAGCGGAATTGTCCAGATACGGTCGAATACTCGACTCATAATCGAACATTCTGTTTTCCTTTTCTTTCTCAAGGATTTTTTTTTTTTGTTAAAACAATGCACAAAGGTCTATAACGATACAATCTTTCACTCAACAGTGACCTTGGCGATAAGTTTATAGTTCGTTGCACGGTTTGTAACTTACTTCCCTAATTGAATTTTATCGTTACATGTACAATTTTTGTTCTTTGATTTTCTCTTGTACAAACATGTTAGCTATGCTCTGTTACGCATCTGCAGAAAGGTATCAACTCCTCTCAGCCTGTGCAGGCAGCGAAGGCTGACCTGGTTCGATACTTTTTGCTATTGATCAATTTTCTGTATGCCAATGGACCATTCTACCGCATTATTAGAAGAAATGGAATTCAAGGATTGATGACAACGTGATGGTTTGCTTGGTACGATGCATTACATACATCACGGATATGCATTAAACCCTACTTCTCCAGAGCGTGGCTAATGTATATGTGCCATGCTCTAGCAAAAGGGTGCTTGATGCATCCCCGTGATACATGATACCACCCAAAGTCTTCACGTAATTATGGATCCATAAGACCAACTTTTTGAACAACCGACTCATTTATGAGGTAGACTGGTCCCTTGACTTACAGAAAATTGACCGATATCGAAAAGTTTCGGCCCAGGTCGGCCTGTGCGGACTGCGCAGGTTGACCTGGGTCGATACATTTCGCAGATGCATTAAGCCCCCTTTTCACAGAGCACGGCTCATATTATTTCGGACCTTTGTATAACTAAATTCAACACAGATGTTGGTAGAAAGGAACATAGATACACGAGGAAGCTCGACTGTCATTGTTTGACCTTGATTGAAGCCCAATACCCCACTGGATGCTACGACTACATTCAGCTGTTTATCACGCATAAATCGATATGATAACTACTCGTGAAAATATTACCGATGATATTCACGAGATGAAATAAATTTCGACCTTTCACTGTAAAAACATATATCCTCTATAATTTATTATATTCATCCGCTATTTAAGAAAGTTATCACGTACAAAACTAGTGTTTGTTTTAATTTTGTAACTTTTGTTAGGTTCTGTCAATATTTTGTTCTTAAAATGTGTAAGTATTTACCTTTTTATAACTCGACAAAATTTGGGATTAAACCTTATTAAAATCATCTGTAGACCACAAACTGAATATCGCTCAAATGATTATTTCAGTCTATAATAGGGTGGAAACATTGCCGGATAGGAGAAAATGCTGGTAACCAGCATTTTCTCCTTTTCCTGCGATGTTTTTGAAAGGCCATTCTGCCCAGGACCGTTCAAGCTCTACATTGTGTGATGAAGGATTAATAACAGGTATGTGAAGTTATAGATACTTTCCCAGATCTTTGTTGGCTTCGAGCTGCTCGGAAATTCTTGACATTATGTCTTTTGACATATCAAGATTTCACAGGCAGCTCAAAGCAAGTACAAGTCACGGGAAAGTTACATCAGCATAATTTTCCGTGTTTGTTGTATAAGGAAAACGTTAGTAATCCCTTTTAACCGTTTGTCTTTTTTAAACATGTTTGGGGAAAAGGAAAAAAATCCGTTAGATGTAATTAATATTTAATTTTTTCCACCATACATAAATGGTTCGTACTCTTTCAGAAACTGATTCAATAACTCGAGTCACTCCTTTATTTGTCGTCTGCTAATGTTATCAACTTGGACAAGTTTTTTTTCGTCTGCTTAAAAGTTAAACACTTTACGATGAGTCAAGATGCAAATCAGCTTTCCTTTCCTCGTACGAAGTAACTGTCTTCCTTTTCTACTCAACACCAGGTCCTCCCTTCATTGTCATTGTTTAGAGCCATAATTGGAGAGGTCATCAGACCTCTCCAACAGTGGTGAGTTTAAAAGGCAGACTGCCACAGAATTTGCTGTCTAAATCCATTCTTCTTGCTAAAATGTTCTGATACACAGTCTGTTTCGTCATAGTTTTGTAAATAAAGCGAAATCAAAAAACCGAAACAGGAAATAGACGTGGTTTATTTTTATATGACGAATTTCAGAAAAGATTTGTTATACTAATTTGCCATGGTTGCAAATGACCTCTCAAATAATTGTAATTTTTCATTAAGCAAATAAATCTAAGCAGAAGAAAAAATAGGAAGAATTTCGTTAAAAGAGAAAGAAGACCGGTGGACAAGATCATGCGACTTGAAAACGCGGCAAGAAGATCAAATGACCGTCATGTAAAGCATATGAGGTTTCTACGCGGCGGATTTTTTTTTGTTTGTTTGTTTACATGTACCAAAATAATTATATTGAAATTAAAAGCCAATAAACTATTTGAAAACATTGATGCTGACCTCTCCTGGCTTCTTTTGTAAAGAAGCCAACTTGTTTTAAATAAACCCATGACCAACCAACCTCCTATCTAAAACGACCCTAAAGGAGGACGATTTCTTAACCCTTTGGCTGCTAAGCGCGACTAGATGACCTTTTGCGTATAGTGTAGATCAAGATCAGACTGCACAGAAATGTGCAGTCTGATCTTTGATCTACACTGTCCGATAAGGAGATATTATTCCCCGAAACATAAGTTTGAAGCAGCAATATTTGGGTTATCAATATCGAATTGAAAATTTACTTTTAGTTATCTAGCAGGATAAAGGTTTAACACTGTGAAAGAAGCAGAAAATGCTAATAACCAGCAATGTCTCCTTTTCCCACAATAATTCTACCCTTTCTAAGACAATTCACATCATCGAAGCAGTGTTTAATTTGTCGTCTCCACATCCTTTCCAGATGTTTAACTTGTAACTTTTTTCGTTTGGTAAAGAATTAAAGTGAAAGATATATTTAATACATACACTTCCCGTTTTACAAGATTTTATGCTACAATTTGACTGTTACAAACCACAGTAAAATGCTTAAGAGTTCACGTATATTACGTCCGTTTTTACATATATTTGAATCATATTTTATAAAAAGGGCTGGCATGGGTCGAAACTTTTTGCTATCGGTGAATTTTCTGTATTTCGAAGGACCAGTGTACCTCATGCTTCAGTCGGTTGTTGGACACAATGGGTTTATGCATCTGTAATCATGCCATGTCTTCACTTGATATAATGCATTAAGGAGATGCATTAAACCCCATTTTGCCGGAGCCAGACGCATTTGTTCGTTTTAAATATCATAGGAAAAAAAGTCTACGTATTATCTTTAACTTTTTTTTTAAGGTCTTCGACCCCTAACACTCATATTAAAAGACGGATGCTGCCGAGATCGGCCGAAAAGCCTTTACGAAAACGTCGATGTTACACGATATTTACCGATCAGTTAGTGAGTCTACGGCCCCTAGCTCTCATATTAAAAGACGGAAGCTGCTGAGATTGGCCGAATAGCCTTTACGAAAACGTCGATGTTACCCGATATTCACCGATGAGTTAGAGGTCGTAATCCTTAAATGGCTTGCAACACGCGAAAAGGGGAATTAGGACATTTGCGTAAAGTGTGGTCTCGGATCAGCCTGCGCAGTCCGCGCAGGCTAATCTGAGACGGCACTTTACGGCTACATTAGATTTTGTACTACAGTAGACTTGTGCAAAACAGAAAATTACATAAAAACGGAAAGTGTCGTTTCGGATTAGCCTGCGCTGACTGCGCAGGCTGATCCGAGACGACACTTTACGCAAATCTCCGAATGCCCCTTTTAGTGTGTTGCAGGCCAAATACAGGCTATACAACTCCGAAAAAACAAAACATCACAACGTAATCTATAAAGCCGAGTCTGGTAGCTCAGTCGGTGACGTACACGACTTTAAACCAGAGGGTCGCAGGTTCGAATACCAGCTCGGCCATTTTTTTTTCCGAGGATTGATAATTTGTAACAGGGTTCGTCAACACTAATCATTGTTTCGACATTGGTTATGTGGGGAAGCAGCCAGTCGCTTGGGAAGAATAATGTGCATAGTAATGGCAGGAAAAATTCCATGAAATCATGAACGGATAGGTGCACTTGCCGCCACGATATAACTGAAATAATGTCGAAAACGGCGAAAACACCATACAAACACCAAACAAATAAAACGCAGTCTAAAGATGTTGATCATGATGTGACAAGTATCCATGTTTATATGCTTAATTTTTCTGCTACGTGATACAGCCGAGGGACTTAATCAACGGATCACCAGAGGTTTGCCGAATGAACTTCATGGTTTACTACGCCATCTTGAAAAACAAGTAACGTCAAACTAAAGCATGTCTTGTCAGACTTCGACAAAAATTCCCCTTTGATTTCATTGACAAAAGATATTGAGCCGTAATCTGTGAAAAGGGGGTTTATACATATGCTAAAAGTTTCGACCCAGGTCAGTCTGCGCAGTCCGCACAGGCTGACCTGGGCCGAAACTGTTTGTGGGTAAACTTTCTGCATGTCAAACGACCTTTCTCCCTTATGATCTAGCAGGCTTTTAAACAAAATTGATCCATATTATATATCAACTTGAAAAAAAAAAAGTAAAAAAGTATCACGAAGATGCACCTTTGCCCACAGCGCAGCTTAGTTATATAATAGGCCTCTGAAACTCCATTGGTCTGTCAAGGGATAACGAAATTTTCATTGTCGGACACCGTTGCTATAAATAACACATCGGCGACTCCTTCTACATAGTGTATTGTGAGACAAGGTGTGCAACAAAATCGAAGACCCCCGTCCCCTTTTAGAGATAATATTTAACCAAAATTGGAAAAATACGTCTAATTACCGGTGAAGATAGGTTTACAAATGACTTTTCTTGTATACCCTGACCTTCGAAAGTTCCAAACGGGTCTTGCCATCAATCAATAGCTCTCATCTAAAAAGATTTCAAAAACTTCCACATTTTCCGGATCGACCTGCACTGACCACTCGTCACAACTCGTCCGATTACGTTACTACATCTAACCTCGTCTGTATAACGGTCGTTTCCATTTGAACTGCCAATCACGTGATCTTATACATGGCGGCGCCACTGTCAGTCGTTTAGCAACGACATAAACAACCTCGATGTAGTTATTCACATTTATCTATCTGTCGGTGAAAACTTCAATCGCAATTGATAAAACACGTTTAAAAATGAATGTACGAACTGTTTGTCAATTGAAATATAGTTAGAAAGATTTCGATAGAAAATTGAGACTCGGGTTTTCTTTTTTACGAGGAGCCTTACAATCTTCAGAACGGTAAACCGGCGTATTTCCGGCGATGAAATGTACCTTGTAGGTGCATATCAAGCTACCAGATACAGCCGAGGGACTTGATGGCTCCCATCACCCGAGGTATGCCGAATAATGCACTGACGTCACACGATTTACAACGCTGCAGCGAATAATGATTAAAAAATATTTTTCAAAGATCGATTTTTTTTTTATAAATGAAATTATTAAATGAATATTTCGTCTGTTATAATATATATTTTCATTCAATCCAGTATCACGATTTTCATCTCCCGTTTCCCATATTTTTCAAATGCGTTTTTACCGTTCATTGGTTATAATGAGTTATAATTCGTTGCGTCATAATGAATTGTGTGGCGTCAGCGCATGTCGATCCGGAAAATGTGGAAGCTTTTATTGAAATGAGAGCTATTGCTAGATGGCAAGAGCCGTTTGGAACACTTGAGGGTCAGGGTCTACACGAAAAAATCATTTATGAGCCCATCTGCATTGGTATACACAGAGTAGTAAAAGGTAATTTTGCTGTGTCCCGCCACCGCCTACCCAAGTGTCTTTCTTGCCCGTTCTCTATCCGGCTGTTTCTTTCTCTGTCCAGATGTCTTTCTCTTTTTTCCCCAGTCGCTCTGCGCTTTTTTGTCGGGGTGGGTGCGTCTCGATCTTGGTTCGTCGCCAACTAGGTTTATTTTTTTCATTTTCGGTTAAATAATATCTCTGAAAGGGGAAGTGGTCATTATTTTTCGATTTCGTTGCACACTTTGTCTTATTGTATACAGTTTAGAGGAAGTCGCCAGTGTGCTATTTATATAAACGGTGTTAATGAAAATTTGAGTATATTCCGTGATATACAGGCGATGTACCAATGTGCTATAAGTGTTTGATGATCGACCAAGGAAAATTTTTTGTTCCGGAAAAGACCAATGGAGCTTCAACGGTCTGTGGTTATCCATTCTACCCTTGCTAACGAGGTACAAATAAACATAGAAGTCTACTAAGAGAAAATGGAAAGACATCTATTTCAACTGGTAACAGACTGATTGACTGAATTCGCGACCGGTTGCCCATATGCGCTACGCCCCCTGAACAATGTTACTTTTGTGACGGGGGATAATGTAAAATACAGGACGAAATCCATCAAAGTTACGCCTGGTTCCTTTACGCGCTCGGTGTATGGAACCGTCGCTCGGGCCCTCGGTTTAAAGTCTCATCCGAAGGACTATTGATAACTTAAGGTTGGCCAACTGTAATGGGATTGTGAAACATCGGCCAATGTCGGTATACTACGTACAACAATCGGATTGCCTCGGTAAGCTGCGGAGAACGGTCGGTCATTCACGTAAACTGCCGGACACGGCATGATTAAACCATCTTTCGCCTTTTTTTTAATATACGATGATACTTTATGAAGGATATAATATTTTTATAGTTGTTTCGTTCATTAATGTGACCGATTAAAAAAAAAATAAAAAATAGGAATTTTTTCGAAAACTTCCTGTGTAGTTGTCATGCAATTTCGCGACGCTACAGGCCGATTCTCGCAAAACAGAACGAAACGCTGCCAAGTCTTGCCCCAAGATCAATTTTGACTGCCATAACTATGCTTGTGGATCCTTTGCATGAGGCTTGTGTTCATGTTGAAGTTGCCACGACAAGTGATAGCTGGAAGTTTGGCCGACGTCGGTTGAACTCGATGTTCTTTCGAAAAACTGGAGAGCGTGTCAATTTTGCCTTCTTGGCCTGTTTCCTTCACTTACGACAGCATTGTTGGGAGAAATATAGAAAGGACTCGGTTGATATTTATGTGAAATCTGAATTTTGTCATTTGATAAATAATGTGGCCTGCGGAGGGACCCACCACGCCAATTCAAGAGGGATGCCATATTTTGTTGCTAGTACTAAACTGAGTTCAGGTAAGACTGGTCATATTTTCTATTTATCTTTGAAAATTTTGTTATACCTGAGTTGTTTGCTTAAAGTACCATATACATGTGTCTGACTTACTTTTTTCTGCAATAAAAATATTTCTGAATGGATAGATACAGTACATGTATATAGTTCTAAATGTATATAATAAAGTACAATGTAAGCCTTGAAGCCCCTCCTCCTATGTATAGTCTCAATCAATAGACTTTTAGGGTGCTTCCTTTCACATTTGGACATTGTTTTTTGCTTGGCATGGTCCAGTAGGCAATCGGTGAAAAACTGAAATAGCAATCGGAAACAGTTATCTGTACTACAGTACTCCAATGTATTAAACTATGTAATACACAATGATTGTATGACCCTAGTCTCCAAAACATTATTGGGCAGTGTTCACGGGTTTAAATTCTAAAAGCTAAATCAGGCCCTTGTAAATTGCA
The DNA here is from genome assembly GCA_946811185.2 of Hippopus hippopus. Lineage (NCBI taxonomy): Eukaryota > Metazoa > Mollusca > Bivalvia > Cardiida > Cardiidae > Hippopus > Hippopus hippopus. Next base: position 58,227,770 of record OX328100.1, read on the forward strand.
AATATTCCTCAGAATTCCATCTACTTCTTGTTTGTGACTGTAAAAAAATTATATGAATTTTAAAATTTTCTTCAACATACCAATTCAAAGATCTGCCAGCGAAAGTTAAAAATGGCGACAAAACCTATTCTATGAAAAATTTGGAATTTGGGTGGAATAAAAAACACAGAAAATGTTGGGGGGAAAGCAGAAATTGCTGGTAAAAAGCAACCTCTCTGTTTGCCAACAATATTTTCACAAGTGTAAGCAACATTACTACAATTACAGAATTTCTGGGCAGACTGTTGGATCCTATATAATTTGTTATTTTCATTGTCTTTATGACCAAAGACTGAAATTTCAAAATTTTCACTGTACAGTAGGTAACTTTAATACATGGTAATGCAGTGAACTGTATTCCCATAAAACATTTTTTTTATCAGTCATGGTTGATAGCCTGGTTGGACCTAACAGAGTTAACAACTTCCTGGCTGCTTTTTGAAGCCAACTAGTGATGCAAATCTAAAGAATATGGAACCAGGAAGAGCAATCTGGAGGGGCAATTGAATCACTGGCTAAGGAAACCACCCAACTAGCTTCTAAGCAGGCATACATAGCAAAAATACAGTAGGTTTTACATTTTTAAGCCTTTTTTTTCATGAAAATAATAATTAATGCTCTGAGATAGGGAGGCAAAATGAAATTGAAATTCAAAATGATCAGCTATGTCTTGAATTTTTCCTATAAGGAATTATTAGGTTGATTTTTCTAAACCCTTGAATAGTGTAATTAGGAGCATGCTGCATATTTTAACCCTTTACCACACAATTACATATTGTTTTGTCCAGATTGAAAGTATTTGCAGACGACAATTCAGATATGGCTTATATAAGGTAAAATGTGCATAAAATTGTGTTAACTCTTGGTTATAAACACCTATTTACAGTGCTACTAATACCATGACTTATTGTAACTTTTTGTCTGTACAAGTCGAAAATAAGTTTTGCCTTCTGCACAGGAAAATTATTCATTCATTAGCAATTTGAAATTACAGATTCTTCTGAATTGGAAATCTGCAGGACATATGAATCAGTTTTGAAATGCCGTAGGCTGATGATTTTACCTTTCATGGTATTAAAGTATTGTGGGAAAAATGAGAAAGTGTCTTGCAGACCAATTCCCAGAAATAACTTTGAAGTTGCAATATTTCCTTTTTTTACTGTTGACTGAAAGTTTTAAATCGACATATCTAGTAGATTAAAGTTTAATTGGCGTAAATATTTCCGTGACCATTCTGGACATATGCCGAGCAATGCTGGGGATGAAAACAGAATATAAATTTATGTAAATGATCTTTACCTGGGTCAGGTTAAATGAAGTAGATAATAACTAGCATTTTATTTCAAATTGTGAAAATCATTAATATCACATACACTCAGTGAGTAATCTGGCAATGTTTCACCAAGTGGCATAAACACAGAAAGATAAATATTTGTCGAAATATGGGCCATGCTTTATGAAAAAGAGACTTAATGCATTGCTTTGATCTGTTATACCAAGCAAGGCATCAAATAATTATGGGTCTATAAACTCCATTTTGTCTAACAACCAACTGAGTCATGAGGTAGACTGGTCCATGGAAATACAGAAAATCTTCAAACGGCAAACATTGTGGGCCCATGTAAGCCTGGGCAGACTACACAGGCTGACCTGGGTCGATTCTTTTTGCAGTTGCAGCTCCCTTTTCACAGAGCATGGCTCAACTATATATGTACACATTCACAGGTATTGGTTATGAGCAACATGTGGATACCAAACAGATTCCAGCTGCTGTTCAGTGTGGCAATTTCAAACCCGACCATTTATCTGGAAATCCAGTTTTAGAAGAAACAGTTCCAAAAGTGTCTTTGTGCTAATATAAACTGTAACTGCTGATTTTTGTTTATGTTTTTCAGACAATGTTTATGTGTTTCTTGTCATGTAACAATAATTTTGTCACAAGTATTTTAGATTTTCCTGAAATAGATATGCATTACAACATTCACTGTTATATGGGCTTGAAAACATTTGAAAAAAGGGAGAAAGTGCATGCGCTGGGCAACTATCCTTTTGCGTAAGTCTTTTTGAAATGTTAACTGCTACAGAGATGTTGAAATACCTCTTTGTTTGTAAAAGGGTGAAATGGTATAGAAACAGGATCAGACCAGAAAGATCATACCAGGATCACACTAAAAAGATGTGTGGACTGCTTTTTGTGGAATAGTGTTTTATTAGTATTTATAGATGATACTATCTTTATTCCAAAACATTTTTTTAAATGTTGTCATATTATGAAATTATCCATTTGAAACAATACTTAGACTGCAGTAAGCATTGTTATTTTTCATATTGGTATGCCCACTTTTGTTGTTTTTTTACATTGTTGTAACTAGAGCGGGAAACATGGCAGAAAACATGCATTTGGTTGTCTGAGCAAATGGTTCTTTTTTCACAATGCTTTCATAAATGTTTCCAAGTGGATATTGACTGTTTTCAGTCATTTAATCTTTGGTTACCAGAGTATTCCATTCATACTCCAGTGTGGTTCATTGGAGGCTTTGCTGTGCAAAAAGTGTTCATGAATGTTTGTGCCTGATAATTTAGAATTCTTTAATTCTTTACCAATTACAAAATTTTGACTTTTCCAAATTTAAAGCATTTGCTGGTGACAAATTTAGCTCGTAGAAAATTTGTTGTTGGTATAGTGGTATTTAGGAAAAGGAGGAAATTCTGATCATCAGAAATTTGATAACAACATTTTTTCCTCTTCCTTCATTTTCAAATGCCTTTTTTCTCAGGGTTGTTAAAACACCAGATTGTTTGGTAAAGGGTTCTTAAACATGGCTTTGTGGCTTCTACCACTAACTCTTTACCACATGACAAAATTTTATACTGGTCAAAATTGAAAGCTTTTGCAAACCACAAATTAAATGTGGCTTCAATGATTAGAGTCTGAAATATAAGAAAACATGGTGGGAAAAGTAGAGAATGTTGTCACCTGGATTTTCTCCTCTTCCCACAATGTTTTCAAAAATTCTTAGGGTGTGATAACTGTTTAACCCATTACCACACAATCCCCACTTTTGACGACCCTGAGAAAGAAGTCTGGAAAACATTGTGGGAAAAGGACAAAATGCTGGTAACCAGCATTTTCTCCTTTTCCCACAATGTTTTCTACCCTTCACAAAACAAATTTCAAATTTTCAGTCACTTTTATTTTGTCGTCTGCAAATGCTTTCGAATTGGACAAACCTAAAATTTTGTCGTTTGGTAATGAGTTAAGCTACAGTAGCAAGTCCCCAGGGTTGCATACTATATTTTTATGAACATTTATGTAAAGTCATTTGAAAATTCTTAGATGGTTGAACAACAGCTTTGATGAGACTCTTGATATTTTGACCTCCTAGTGTGACCTTGACTGGGCGTGAAAAAAATAATTGTTTCATCTTGTTGTTAATCTAAAGGCCAGTTTCTGGTCTTTGTCAGTTTTTCATTTCTCTGTGTCTTATTATGACTAGGAGCTTTCAGCCTGTCATTTATATGCAAAAATGTTTGTCTCAGTTGAGAGTTATCAGCCCGTATTTACTTTTGCCTACCATGTATGCTAGGAAATTTAAGACACTAACACAATAACAAATAAGATAATATGATTTGTTTTTCATTTTGAAATATTGCCCATTACAGTTGGCCTACCTTAAATATGAAAAATCAGAAACATTGCCCGGTCAAAAGTAAAGTTATATGAATTTTTGAAACTCCACCCCCATTTCGGACTCCGCAACAAAATTGACACCACCCCTAAGGAATTAAAATGCAAATTTATTTTTCAAATTTATGGTGTTTTGTATCAAATTTGGTAATAAAAGACTCAGCACATAATGTTCTTTCAAGAATACTAACAATTGTGTTGTAAAATCATAAAAATCAGAGATATATGACAAAACTAACACAAAATGTAAACAGGATTTTCTTTATTTTTTCCATTTTCTGAGACAAACCCTCCAAGTTATTGTCACAGGCCTTTAGATTAACAACAAGATGAAACAATTATTTTTTTCACACCCAGTCAAGGTCACACTAGGAGGTCAAAATGTCAAGAGTCTCATCAAAGCTGTTGTTCAACCATTTGAGAATTTTCAAATGACTTTGCATAAATGTTCATAATGAAAATATAGTATGCAACCCTGGAGACTTGCTACTGTAGCTTAACTCATTACCAAACGACAAAATTTTAGGTTTGTCCAATTCGAAAGCATTTGCAGACGACAAAATAAAAGTGACTGAAAATTTGAAATTTGTTTTGTGAAGGGTAGAAAACATTGTGGGAAAAGGAGAAAATGCTGGTTACCAGCATTTTGTCCTTTTCCCACAATGTTTTCCAAAGACTTCTTTCTCAGGGTCGTCAAAAGTGGGAATTGTGTGGTAATGGGTTAAACAGTTATCACACCCTAAGAATTTTTGAAAACATTGTGGGAAGAGGAGAAAATCCAGGTGACAACATTATCTACTTTTACCACCATGTTTTCTTATATTTCAGACTCTAATCATTGAAGCCACATTTAATTTGTGGTCTGCAAAAGCTTTCAATTTTGACCAGTATAAAATTTTGCCATGTGGTAAAGAGTTAGTGGTAGAAGCCACAAAGCCATGTTTAAGAACCCTTTACCAAACAATCTGGTGTTTTAACAACCCTGAGAAAAAAGGCATTTGAAAATGAAGGAAGGGGAGAAAATGTTGTTATCAAATTTCTGATGATCAGAATTTCCTCCTTTTCCTAAATACCACTATACCAACAACAAATTTTCTACGAGCTAAATTTGTCACCTGCAAATGCTTTAAATTTGGAAAAGTCAAAATTTTGTAATTGGTAAAGAATTAAAGAATTCTAACTTATCAGGCACAAACATTCATGAACACTTTTTGCACAGCAAAGCCTCCAATGAACCACACTGGAGTATGAATGGAATACTCTGGTAACCATAGATTAAATGACTGAAAACAGTCAAATCCAATTGGAAACATTTAAGAAAGCATCGTGAAAAAAGAACCATTTGCTCAGACAACCAAATGCATGTTTTCTGCCATGTTTCCCGCTCTAGTTACAACAATGTAAAAATACAACAAAAGTGGGGAATACCAATATGAAAAATAACAATGCTTACTGCAGTCTAAGTATTGTTTCAAATGGATAATTTCATAATATGACAACATTTAAAAAAATGTTTTGGAATAAAGATAGTATCATCTATAAATACTAATAAAACACTATTCCACAAAAAGCAGTCCACACATCTTTTTAGTGTGATCCTGGTATGATCTTTCTGGTCTGATCCTGTTTCTATACCATTTCACCCTATTACAAACAAATAGGTATTACAACATCTCTGTAACAGTTAACATTTCAAAAAGACTTACGCAAAAGAATAGTTGCCCAGCGCCTGCACTTTCTCCCTTTTTTCAAATGTTTTCAAGCCTATATAACAGTGAATGTTGTAATGCATATCTATTTCAGGAAAATCTAAAATACTTGTGACAAAATGATTGTTACATGACAAGAAACACATAAACATTGTCTGAAAAACATAAACAAAAATCAGCAGTTACAGTTTATATTAGCACAAAGACACTTTTGGAACTGTTTCTTCTAAAACTGGATTTCCAGATAAATGGTCGGGTTTGAAATTGCCACGCTGAACAGCAGCTGGAATCTGTTTGGTATCCACATGTTGCTCATAACCAATACCTGTGAATGTGTACATATATAGTTGAGCCATGCTCTGTGAAAAGGGAGCTGCAACTGCAAAAAGAATCGACCCAGGTCAGCCTGTGTAGTCTGCCCAGGCTTACATGGGCCCACAATGTTTGCCGTTTGAAGATTTTCTGTATTTCCATGGACCAGTCTACCTCATGACTCAGTAGGTTGTTAGACAAAATGGAGTTTATATACCCATAATTATTTGATGCCTTGCTTGGTATAATAGATCAAAGCAATGCATTAAGTCTCTTTTTCATAAAGCATGGCCCATATTTCGACAAATATTTATCTTTCTGTGTTTATGCCACTTGGTGAAACATTGCCAGATTACTCACTGAGTGTATGTGATATTAATGATTTTCACAATTTGAAATAAAATGCTAGTTATTATCTACTTCATTTAATCTGACCCAGGTAAAGATCATTTACATAAATTAATATTCTGTTTTCATCCTCAGCATTGCTCGGAATATGTCCAGAATGGTCACGGAAATATTTCGCACAGTTTACGCCAATCAAACCTTAACCTACTAGATAAGTCGATTTAAAACTTTCAGTCAACAGTAAAAAAAGGAAATATTTTCGACTTGTACAGACAAAAAGTTACAATAAGTCATGGTATTAGTAACACTGTAAATAGGTGTTTATAACCAAGAGTTAACACAATTTTATGCACAATTTATCTTATATAAGCCATATCTGAATTGTCGTCTGCAAATGCTTTCAATCTGGACAAGACAATATGTAATTGTGTGGTAAAGGGTTAAAATATGCAGCATGCTCCTAATTACACCATTCAAGGGTTTAGAAAAATCAACCTAATTATTCCTCATAGGAAAAAATCAAGACATAGCTGATCATTTTGAATTTCAATTTCATTTTGCCTCCCTATCTCAGAGCATTAATTATTATTTTCATGAAAAAAAAGGCTTAAAAATGTAAAACCTACTGTATTTTTGCTATGTATGCCTGCTTAGAAGCTAGTTGGGTGGTTTCCTTAGCCAGTGATTCAATTGCCCCTCCAGATTGCTCTTCCTGGTTCCATATTCTTTAGATTTGCATCACTAGTTGGCTTCAAAAAGCAGCCAGGAAGTTGTTAACTCTGTTAGGTCCAACCAGGCTATCAACCATGACTGATAAAAAAAAAATTTTTTATGGGAATACAGTTCACTGCATTACCATGTATTAAAGTTACCTACTGTACAGTGAAAAATTTGAAATTTCAGTCTTTGGTCATAAAGACAATGAAAATAACAAATTATACAGGATCCAACAGTCTGCCCAGAAATTCTGTAATTGTAGTAATGTTGCTTACACTTGTGAAAATATTGTTGGCAAACAGAGAGGTTGCTTTTTACCAGCAATTTCTGCTTTCCCCCCAACATTTTCTGTGTTTTTATTCCGCCCAAATTCCAAATTTTTCATAGAATAGGTTTTGTCGCCATTTTTAACTTTCGCTGGCAGATCTTTGAATTGGTATGTTGAAGAAAATTTTAAAATTCATATAAATTTTTTACAGTCACAAACAAGAAGTAGATGGAATTCTGAGGAATATTTGCAATTTACAAGGGCCTGATTTAGCTTTTAGAATTTAAACCCGTGAACACTGCCCAATAATGTTTTGGAGACTAGGGTCATACAATTATTGTGTATTACATAGTTTAATACATTGGAGTACTGTAGTACAGATAACTGTTTCCGATTGCTATTTCAGTTTTTCACCGATTGCCTACTGGACCATGCCAAGCAAAAAACAATGTCCAAATGTGAAAGGAAGCACCCTAAAAGTCTATTGATTGAGACTATACATAGGAGGAGGGGCTTCAAGGAAGGGCTTACATTGTACTTTATTATATACATTTAGATCTACATACATGTACTGTATCTATCCATTCAGAAATATTTTTATTGTAGAAAAAAGTGTGTCAGACACATGTATATGGTACTTTAAGCAAACAACTCAGGTATAACAAAATTTTCAAAGATAAATAGAAAATATGACCAGTCTTACCTGAACTCAGTTTAGTACTAGCAACAAAATATGGCATCCCTCTTGAATTGGCGTGGTGGGTCCCTCCGCAGGCCACATTATTTATCAAATGACAAAATTCAGATTTCACATAAATATCAACCGAGTCCTTTCTATATTTCTCCCAACAACGCTGTCGTAAGTGAAGGAAACAGGCCAAGAAGGCAAAATTGACACGCTCTCCAGTTTTTCGAAAGAACATCGAGTTCAACCGACGTCGGCCAAACTTCCAGCTATCACTTGTCGTGGCAACTTCAACATGAACACAAGCCTAATTATGGCAGTCAAAACTGATCTTGGGGCAAGACTGGGCAGCCTTTCTTTCTGTTTTGCTAGAATCGGCCTTTAGCGTCGCGAAATTGCATGACAACTACACCGGAAGTTTTCGAAAAAAATCCTATTTTTTTGTTTTTATTTTTTATCGGTCAAATTAATCGACGAAACAACTATAAAAATATTATATCCTTCATAAAGTATCTTCGTATTTAAAAAAAAAGGCGAAAGATGGTTTAATCATGCCGTGTCCGGCAGTTTACGTGAATGCCCGACCGTTCTCCTCAGCTTACCGAGGCAATTATTCATTCTTAAAATTGTGGACAAATTAAAAAGTAAAGAAATGTTTCAATATGATTATTTAATATGTGTCCTATTCATAGTACATTGAGAAGTCTCATAATTATCATTTAATTGATACAACAACTATTTGATATCACAACTATTTGCTCCAACAACTATTGGTGCAACAACTACTTGTTCAATTATAAAGCTTTAATCCAAAGCTTATTTTATTAATAAAGAAGCATCATGTTGTTTAGCAACTGCTAAGCAACAAGATCTTCCATTTAAACCACTGCCTGTTTAAATGAACATTACAATACACAATGAACTTTAAATATTTAACTCTAAACAGGGCTTATATACAAACCCTGATTAAAAGTATGACCCAACTAAAAACGACATGAGCAATGAAAGGAAATAAACAACATGGAAACAACATGCAAACCAAAAAACAAGCACACACATAAAACAAAAAGAAATGACTATTTGAAACATATTCATATAAAGGGAGGGTGGGTGGGTTTATTTCAACTGTTTAAGACTTCTCTCCCATGTAGACTTTTCGAACTGTGAGATGCCGCGGGAAAGTGAACCTTTATAAATGACATATTTTCAGCCAATCAGAATGATTTGCATAATGAGCATCTCACAACTTAGCAACTATATTCATATAGGACCGGGCTAAATGTTTTGCGTTTTCATAATTAATAATTTTTTCAGCAAAAATTTTCCAATTATTCATTCTTAAAATTGTGGACAAATTAAAAAGTAAAGAAATGTTTCAATATGATTATTTAATATGTGTCCTATTCATAGTACATTGAGAAGTCTCATAATTATCATTTAATTGATACAACAACTATTTGATATCACAACTATTTGCTCCAACAACTATTGGTGCAACAACTACTTGTTCAATTATAAAGCTTTAATCCAAAGCTTATTTTATTAATAAAGAAGCATCATGTTGTTTAGCAACTGCTAAGCAACAAGATCTTCCATTTAAACCACTGCCAACCCACCGGCCAACCCTTAGGACAAAGAAACAAAATGTATATTAATAAAAAGATATTGATAAATATACAAATCAAACAAATTTAGAACAGTAAACAAACCAAATGAAGCAAAATTACAGTATTTTTAACCATACTTCATACTCTACTTCAATTAATATTCAGCTTTTATATTCTACTGAATGAGTCAGGCAAATTTGTCAAGCAAAGCCGTGTTATTTGGGCAAGCATGCATTAAATCAAAAGACAAGTTCATAAATAACAACAGATGTTTTGAGTTAAAAAACACAAAAATAAGCATTTCTTCTTCGATCTTAATCTACTCTTATGATTAAGAAGCTTAAATTAATAATGCACAAAATAAAATTGATTAAAGTTTTAACAATTTTCTTTCTTACCTTATCTGTTTTGCAGAAAAATGTTTTTGACTCTTTATCCATACAATGAACTGTACTTGTTGATTAACAAAAAAAAAAAAAAAAAAAATTAGATTATGTATACATAATTATGTACAAATTGTTACATGAATAACATTTGAAGCTATATTAGTTACAAGTGAGTTATTACATTTAAAAAGAACTGTTTCAGTCTGTTGGTACCCGAGGAATTCAGATGTAAACCCCCATCTCTTTTTGCAAAAAGCTCGACCTTCACCTCTCCTGCACGCATAAATGGTTTATATGTGCTGACAAATTTGAAATTCATTTCTTTACTCATCTTCCTATGCAAGTAGTTATTGACTTGTCTAATAATAGGATCAGAAGTCAAATGATCCACTGGCCTAGGAAGTATTGCAGAAATTACAATGTTTATTGTATCTTTCACATTGCGACAAACACCAATTAAATTCCCATAATCTGATAGAATTTGTTTTACAGTACATTTATTACCTATGTCGTTTGTACCAACATGAAAAATAACATGATCAAATTGTTCTAATTTTGCTTCTTTTACTTGTAACCGTCTTGTCATTCTTGCTAATGTATCTCCCCTAAATGATTGAATGGTACACCCATCAATCCCCGAAACATACTTTGCTATAGAATCACTGATGATAGTGACTTTTCTTAATTCTGTAAATAAAAGAAAAATGAAAATACTATCATAATAAATTAATTATATACAACAAACCAATACTCTACCTTTATTTTATCAAATGAGAAACGAATTACTGGAAGATTACTTTAAACTCAGTAATCAAAACCAGAAACTACACCACTTTAATGGCAAGTGGACATCACCTGTAAAATAAAGATAGAGATTTAGTGCAAAGTACAACTTAATTAATCATGTTACAGAATTATATTATCCCTCATTTTTTCAGCCACTTTCACCTTGTCTTGTAAAGAAAATGCTAAATATCTTTTATATGCATCTGATTTCCAATCACCATGATGCTGAATTAAGTCTGCTGAAACACCAGATTCAAAAGCAAAGGAAGCTCCTCCCCTTCTAAAACTATGAGAAGAATATTCTGACGGATCTAAATTTAATTTACTAATGAGTTCTTTTAATTTTCTTTGATAGCTATTATAAGTAATAAATTTGGTACTAGATAAACTAAATAACGGGGCATCCCCTTTGACCTTGACTTTTTCGCACATCGACTTGTATGCTAAAATTGGACAAAGAATCGACCCATTTATTGGAATTAATGGTGTTAATAATTTTCTTTCTCCAAATTGAATAGTTTTGGTCCATAACATTTCCACAATTAAAATTTCTCCTTTAAAGTAAACATTTCTGTGCAAAAGATATTTTCCTTCTTTACTATCTGACGCAGAATTTGGTACCAAATTTGACTTTCTTGCAAATAAAAAAAATGCAAATAAAAATAAACACCAATAAACTGTATCTATCAGCTTAGAAAAATTAAGTAAACTATACATTCTTATTAAAATATTTGGAGTAATGGGTTTTGCTTGTTTTACACAATATGGATTTAGTCGGGAAATTCCTTTTATACATAAACTTAGCATGAAATCATTAATATTGACTGTAGTGTATCCCAAAATGTAGTGCATTGTTTTTACCCCACTCAAATAATTCTTAATTGACTCTACAGATTTAAAACTCCTACTTAAAAATTGAGCATACAGACTCAAAACTTTGGTGCTAACTGGAACATAGTTTAGTTTGAAAAACATACAAAACAACAAAAAAGTTTCCCATTGAATCTTGAGATTTTTAAGAGTACCCCTTGCAAACGCTGATCTTGTGGATGTATTCAAATCTCTGTCTAAAAGCATCAGTTGTTCATCTGAAACAAATATGTAAATCAATAGTGTAGCCTTATTTTACCAGTTGTTTGTTATTAAAAACCTATCTTCAGTGACCTGACATTCTTTTAATTTTATTTCTTTTGTTAATTCCTTAAAGTTACTCTTATGGCAACTATCCAATTCCCATCTTGATAAACTATCTGCAATTCTGTTGTTTACCCCACTTATATGTACAACTTTAATTTGAAATTCTAATTTTGCTGCTAGAAAGGTGATTTCTCTCAGACAACTTTGCATGACATCATTGTATGTTCTACCTGAATTAATAATTTGACAAACTGCTTCATTATCACAAAACATTTGAATTTTTTGTCCTACTAACCCTTTACCCCAAAGTCTTAGACAAATCAGAATTGAGTACATTTCTAATACATTAATACTTAATTTCTGTTTTGATAAAAATGTTGGAAATTTTGTATGAAAATAATGACCTTTCCAAAAACCTCCACAGCCTATTAAACAAGCATCTGAAGAGACTATTGAGTCAGGTTTAGACCATTCCTCATACACCATCAGTGACACTCCATTGTATTGTGGTAGAAATCTGTACCACCATAATATGTCTTTTTTGACATACTCAGGAATTGGGTTCAAACCCTTGTCCTCCTTATATAACACTTTCAACCATTTCAACATTCTTGATACAAATATTCTTCCTGGTCTTACACATGCAGACACAAAATTTAATTTCCCTAACAAAGATTGAATTTGTTTCAAAGTTGCCTTTTCTTTGCTTAACCATATTTTGAGTAAACTAATTAATTCTTTCAATCTTTCTGGTGTTATTTCCATTGTCATTGTAATAGTATTAAACAAAACTCCCAGAAATGACATACTTGTGGATGGAGGACAAGCTTTGCTTTTTGCCTCTTCTATTCCACAGTCCTCTAGCACTGACTGTAAAAGCATATACGCAAACCAAGCATTGTCCTTTTTCTCTGCAGAGGCTAAATCATCTAAATAGTTTAAAACCGAAATACCATATTTAAACATAATAAAAACCAGAGCATTTGTAAATCTTTGACAGCAGAATGCTGATGCTCTGCTACCCATACTTAACACCGTATCGCAAAAAATGTGTTTTTTCCACACAAAAGCTACTAAATTATAAGATGAAGGACAAATATGAAGCTGTCTATAAGCTCTACGTAAATCTGTTTTAAACAGTAAACAACCTTGTCCTTTCTGTTTAATGATTTGAATAAAATCATCTACTTTGGGATAGATTAGTTCAACTTGCTCACCTAAATAAAAGTCTTTACTTATAAAATCATTAACAGATTTGCCTTTAGGAAAACTCAAATCTAATATCACTCTTCTTTCGGACGTATCTTTTTTGGGTAACGAATTCATGGGAGAAATTTTGATGCCTGATCTGAATGGGTTTTCTTTAAAAGGGCCAATAATTGCTTTGTTAAAACTTTCTTTTTGCAAATATGTTATCATATTGCTGGCAAATTCTTCTGCTCCTTTATGATTTTTCATTTTCCATAAAGATTTTTTGTCAAAGTTTTCAAACATGCTCATATCTCCAGTGAATTCAATTGGAAAGCCAAATTCTAAAAAATCACAGATTAACTGATCTTTGTAATCAAACAGTAATGAACGTAAATATTGTATATTCATTTTTTCATTAATAGGAATTCTACATTCCTGAAAATTAAATTTCCCTGATTTTTTAACTTTGTGGTGAGCATCAAGTAAAAACTCAATATCTTGACTTTTTAAATTCTTTTTTGTAGCTGTACATATTTCACATTTATTTGAATGTTGACAAATTGTTCGATTGAGAATATGCGTTTCATGTTCTAATTTTTCTTCTAATTTTGAATGATTACTTAAGAATTTTGGAATAAATATGTCTATCAACTTCTGTTTTTCATTTTCATTACGTTTTCTTTCATTTTGAATTAAATGCAATCCATTTTTCAGTCAAGCAGACATGTGTGGGCATGAAGACGAACATTCAGGGTGTTCTAATTTTTTCTTGTCTTTCATCCAACAACTAGCACATATGTGACAAGCCAACCTTTGTTTTCCTTTGACTACCATTAAATGATTAGTCTTGTGTAGACACTTATTTCTTTGGTAGTCAGAGCAAAACCAAACTCTATCTTCATTTGCATTTCTGTTTTGCCCCTCTTTTTTATAATTCCCAGAATTTCTTGACTTTAATAAATATTTTGAAAGTATTGCTGTTTCAATATTTTGTGAATCATCTGACCAACCCTTTTTACCAAGCTCTATTTCTCTTAACCATGCTGCATAAAATGCCTTTAACCCTGAAAACTCATATGTGTTACTATAGTAGATCAACTTTTTTAAAAACTCTAATCTGCCTTGTTTTTCAATTTTTGTGATATCATCAGCAGAAATAATCTCTAGCTCTCCTGCAATAAACATTTTAAAATCTAAATCATCAAATTTCAAGTGTTTATTAACAAACTCAAATTGCAGATGAGCGTGAGGCCAACGCTGTGGAAAACGCACTTTATCAGCTGCTTTAGCGTGGATTCCTGACTTCCTCCGTCTTCTCTTCTTTCTATTTTGACTTTCGACCTCTGATCTCTCGTCCGAAAGTTCAGAGTCCGACCCACTCTCCGAGGAGACAGAAGAACCCAGGTACTCACGTAAACCTAAATTTTTTAATTCTTTTTGCACTGCCTTCTGCAACGACCCTTCCTTTCTCAAATCTTCTATCGTTACCACTTTATCAGATAAATAGTCCTGACTTTTATTGTCTGTTGACTTTTTACCTCTCAATTCTTTAAGTTTAAGCTTTTGTTGTTCCAATTCTTTCTTTAATCTGTCTTTCTCCAGCTGTCTTCTTATCCTAGCTTCTTCCTGTTTCAATTCGTCCATTTCTCTTTTCATTCTCTCAATCTCTTCATCCTCTGAACCGCATAACAAATCTACTTCCGGTTTTTCATGATATTCCGACGGATAGTCGGCTTTCGTATCTGTCTTTTGTCCTTTATTCTTTTCGTCAATACCACCTAAGGCATATTTTGTGTCCTCAAAACTGTCTTCAAAACTTGAACCTTCGGCCATTTTTCTATAATCTTTACGTGTCGTCTTTCTTACAGGACGCTCGTTCATGTCCGACGATCCTCTACAGGCCTCTGTACTTCAAACGGTGAACGTGAAATTTTCTTATTCGTTAGCAATACAGTTACTAGTACAGTACTATAAAACTTAAAAGTTACCGTCGACCACAGTGAAAATCGACAATTATCCCACAACACAGAGACTGATTATTCCCACACGGAGTTTATTTCAACTGTTTAAGACTTCTCTCCCATGTAGACTTTTCGAACTGTGAGATGCCGCGGGAAAGTGAACCTTTATAAATGACATATTTTCAGCCAATCAGAATGATTTGCATAATGAGCATCTCACAACTTAGCAACTATATTCATATAGGACCGGGCTAAATGTTTTGCGTTTTCATAATTAATAATTTTTTCAGCAAAAATTTTCCAATCCGATTGTTGTACGTAGTATACCGACATTGACCGACATTGGCCGATGTTTCACGATCCTATTACAGTTGGCCAACCTTAAGACACTAACACAATAACAAATAAGATAATATGATTTGTTTTTCATTTTGAAATATTGCCCATTACAGTTGGCCTACCTTAAGACTGTGAGCCGTGGGGTACGAATCTATACGCTATAGTGACCAAAAACCCGATGTTCACGAGTGCTACGCTCTACCACCTGAGCAATACGGGGTGGTCTAGTATAACCGATTCTCTTGGACATCCTATATGGCTTGCAACACGCAAAAAGGGGCATTAGGACATTTGCGTAAAGTGTCGTCTCGAATCAGCCTGCGCGGCCCGCGCAGGCTAATCCGAGACGGCACTTTACGACTACATTAGAATTAGTGCTACAGTAGACTTGTGCAAAACAGAAAATTACATAAAAAATGGAAAGAGTCGATTCGGATTAGCCTGCGCAGACTGCGCAGGCTAAACCGAGACGACACTTCACGCAAATATCCGAATGTCCCTTTTCGCGTGTTGCTGGCCATATAAGTTTCATCCAGAGAGCATTGATCCGGGCTTATCAGCCTAGAGTGTTAGTTGTCTATTATCTTCGTGCACTGTATGACACGCTCGCTATAAAGTTTTCTTTTCTTTCTAGAAAACGTGACAAATTATAAACCGGGAGAATACACAAACCTGACTTTTTCCTGGTAATCGGGGATTTTTCCAATCTTTACGTTTTATCAGAAAAGACAACAAAATATTGCACTTGTCCATTTCGAAAAGATTTGCAGATGACAAATGTGGTTCAAATGTTGAAATTTGTATTTTAAAGGTTGAAAGATTGTGGGAGAAAAAAAAAGAGGAAAAAAAGCTGGTTACTACCAGCATTTTTCCTTTTCTCACAATGTTTTCAAAAGCTTTCTTCTCCGCGGTCGTTAAACCTTAACCACGCAATCCCGGCTTTTAACGATCCCGAGAAATAACCATTTTTTGAAAATATTGTGGGAGAAGAAGAAAACGCTGGTAACCCGCATTTTCTCCTTTTCCCACAATGCTTAAAGGCCAATAAAATGTTTTGAGTAACATTAAATTTGTCGTCTGCAAATGCCTTCAATGTCGACTGGGCTAAAATTTTCTCGTCTGGGTTAAAACTCAAGGATATGGGGTAAAGGGAAAAAAGACAATGAACAATACTATACTTGATCCTTACTTCCCTCATAATCATTTTGTGTGTGGGGATGTAGTTTTGTCGAAAACAATATTTCATTGTCAATTTTAACCCTTTTCCTGCTGAATAAAAGAAATAAAACTTTTAAGCCAATGGTAAAACCCCAAATTTTGCCTTTTCAAAGGTATTCCTTGGGAGAAACTATTTCCTTATCGGACAGTATAGATTAAAGATCAGACTGCACATTCTGTGCAGTCTGATCTTGATCTATACCGTCCGCAAAAGGTCAGCCTAAGGGTTAAATAAACCCTCAACCAAACGTGTTCTAGCAACCCTGGAAAGAAGCTCTTTGAAAATACCGTGGGAAAAGAAGAAAATGCTGGTAAATAGCATTTTCTCCTTTTTCCACGATGTTTTCTACACTTTCAAACACATATATTAACAATTGAGCCACGTTTAATTTGTCTTTAATTAGCATTCTATCCTTTCCCCAATATGTTTTCTATCCTTTGAAAGACAAATACAATCATTTGAGCCAAGCTTCATTTTGTCGTCTGCAAACGCTTTCAAATTGGACAGGTCTAAAATTTTTTCGTTTGGAGAACAGAAAAAAAGTAATTGAAAAATAAAAGACCATCTCTATAGTTCCTTCTCTATTTCTCAAATCGCTTTTACCCGTTAGTCTACTAGGCGTGAATAAAGGCATTTTTGCGGACAATGTAAATCAAGATTAGACTGCATAAGAATGTGAAATCTGGTTTATTATCCGGTCTGTCCTATGCGTTGAGATTTTCCCAGGAAACGAACTTTGAAATCGCGACATCTTTTTTTTTTTGTTCTTTCTTTTTAAACTCGAAAGTTTCATTAGAATCCTTTAACAGTGTAAAGATTTAAACCATTCTTTGTTTGCGTGATTAGAATCCCATGGTTTTTCCAAGTCCCTCCCGAAGATTGACGATTATCTTTGCAAAGAATTTTCTTCTTTCAACTTTGAACTTTTTTTTCAACGTCAGGTATTTAGGAAAGCAGCCATCGCTTGGAGAGAAAATTGTGAGAAGTTTCAGTAAAAGAAATGTCAGAAAAGCATAGATTTTTGCACCGGCCGCCGCCGTATAGCTGAAATTATGTTGAAGACGGCGTTAAACACAATACAAAAAACAAGCCCTTGTTAATATTACAGCTTAAGTAGGGAAACAAACAAAACGTTGCATTTCATTGTTGATTTTGTCAGATTGTGTTACATAGAAGTAACCAGTGTAGGTTTCGGATCAGACCGCACATTCCGTCCGTTCTAAAGTTGATCGACACAGCCTGCACATGCAACATACATATAAGTCCTGCTTTATAGGAAAGCTCTGTATAGAGGTTATAAGCATTATTGTTTATTTCGTACATATGCCCAGGCCCAGTACGTGTAGCTCAGGCGGTTACGTGCAGGACTTGAGAACAGGGGGCCGCGGGTTCGATTCCTGGCTAGGCCAATTCCCTTCCGAGGACTGATGATAGTCATTGCGACAGGATTTATTCCTTTCCCCAGCTGACCATTGTTTCGACGATATTTATGTAGGAAAGTAGCCAGTGGCTTGGAAAGAATATTGTGTGGAGCACTGGTAAAAGAGACTCCAGGAAAGCATGGATAAGTGCACTGGCCCCCGCGATATAACTGAAATAATACTGAAAACGGCGTTAAACACCATACAATCAATCAGTCAAACATTATTTTAAATATTGACAACTATGACAATGTTTATGAAGATTCCGATGATTTATTTCGAGAAAGCGATTATTTCATATCCGAGCACTTGACCTGCAATCCGGAAGTTAAATCTAACCCTGTACCAAACAATCCTGTGTTTTCCCGATGGTGACGAGAATGTACTTTTAAAACCATTGTTGGAAAAGGAGAAAATGCTGGTTACCAGCATTTTCTTCTTTTCCCACAATGTTTTTCACAATGTCATAAACTGTTCCCATGATTAGAGTCAAGCTTAATTTCTTAAATACACATTTTCTAAAATAGATGAGTGTGAAATGTTGTCTTCTTGTTAAGAGTCAAGAGACAATACCAATGCAAAGTGAAAGATAGTCTTGTTCAGATGTATTAGGGATGCGAAATAGCAATTGTGAGTATTGTTTTATATTTTATTATTCTTTCCGATAATAAATGATAATTATTACGGAAGTTTCATATCTAGAAAGTCTAGTGTGGTGTCCGTGGTTGTGAGGTAGAGCGTCGGCCTCGGAACCATAAGGTCCTGTGTTCGATACTGGGAGCGGATGTCAACTTTGGGACATTGCATTGGTTTACACATTCAGCGCGATTACTGGTTTACGAGGGTCGTCCATTTAATTCTGTCACTTGGTGTCTATGAGACCATTATATCAAATGCATATATACATGTATTCCGTTCATTTCATCCCTTCAAAATATTCTTCCTTGATAGAAATACATTTTTCAAGTCTAGAAATCCAGTCTGTGAAGGCTGCAAAATAGACTTTTCTGGGAATACCCAGCAGACACTGAAAAATGGCACTTCCCAAGGCACTTTTAGAGCCATATCGACGTCCAGAGAGAGTTTTCTTCAATACAGGAAAGAGAAAAAAGTCACATGGGCTGAGGTCAGGAGAACAGGGTGGATGGGGAAGCTGGACCACCTTTTCCGTTTCCAGGAAATTGTGAACAATTGCAGACTTGTGAGCAGCTGTATTATCATGAATAAGGCACAGGCCCCTTAATCTGGTTCTAGGTCTCCGTTTTTCATAGTGTTTCTTCACTTTTGAAAAAAACATTTGTTCTTGTAAAACTTGCCTGAAAACCGTTCGGCCGTTCGGTACATGAATTTGAGCAATTGGACTGTTTGAATAAAAAAGTATGGCATATAAAACTTTTCCCGCGCTTTTTATTCTTTTCGCTATGATCGGCATCGCGCAGCCATTGTTTATTATTGACGTGTCTCTGGGGCTCAAAATAATAAATCCCGGTTTCATCACCTATAAACAGTTCTGATATTCTGCGTTTGTCACAGTTTTTGTACTTAAAAAGAATTTTGGCCATTTTTTACACGAGTAGCCTTTTGTTCATCTGTCAAGAGGTGGAGGACCCATCGAGCGCAAATCTTACGAAGTTTTAACTCCTTGGTCAAAATCTTATGAACTGACCCCGATGATATGCCAACTCTTTTAGCTATTTGTTTCACTGTAAGCCTGGCATCCTGCTTAATTAAATCTGCCACAGCAACAACATTTTTCTTTGGAAGCTGCAGTTTTGGATTGACCAGGACGGGGGCATCTTTTAAGTAAGTTCTACCATCTTTAAATTTTTATACCATCTGAAATCCGACCGTTTTGATACGGCAGAAGCCCCATGTACTTCTGACTTAATTCACTAAATATTTGTGAAGCTGAAATAATTAGACTAACGCAACTTTTATTATAGGCCCTAATTTCAAGCTTTGCTTTTGGGTTCATTGTACATTCAGTAATATGGCCAATGTATGTGACTGCACCTACTATAACTTTTAATAACTTTTGAAAGAATGAACCTGTCAAAACGAAATTCCGTGCCAGTATTCAAAACGACTTGCTTGTGAAAATACCGCTATTTCCGTGTAATGGTCATGTGGTATGGAGGCCTGTTAGTGACACAATTGAATGAACGATCCTCGTAGTTAATAGGGATCAGAATCGAGAGAGATTAGTACAATTGGAAAGAACTTGTTTCTCAGTCGATGTGAAATAAAAACATTTAAAACAAGTAAAAACAAAGTCTAGTTCATTCAGATGCAATTATTGCATAAAATGTGCCTTTTCGGGCCGTTATAAGCATGTATTAACAGGTAAAACCGGGCGTTAACAGGAGAAAGCATGTATTAATTAGTACATTCACGCGCCGTTAACGCCCGGCTTTCTACTATTGTATCCTCGATCCGGGCCTACCATGTAAACCTTGATCATGTCAGAACTTCCCTAGACTCCGGCTAAAAAAACTGTCGGAACTTGTATCATAATATGAAAGAGGCAAAGCCTACAAACGGGCGAACGATACTCTTTTCTCAAACATCCAATCATAATTAATACAATAACTGATCAGATATATATGGCTACGTGACATTGCCCAGGAACTTTTTATGGCAGCACTCCTTTCACCCTTGAAGAATATTAGCTCCAAATTATCAGGGGTCGCTGGATAGAATCCAAGGACTGATGCAACAGGATTCAAACTCCTGTCACCACAGATCGTTGCTTAGGTGAAGGTTTGGTGGGAAAGCAGTCAGAGGCTTGGGAAGAAGTTGGTGTGAAATTCTAATAAAAGGCACTCCAGGAGAGCGTGAATAGGTGCACTGGCCGCCACAATATAAGTGCAGTACCATTACAAAAAAAACATACAAAATACATGTACCCGTATTTATTATGTTTCTGTGTTCTTGAGAAATTATGATTTTCATTTCGAAATGCAGAGGTGTATAGATCTAGATCTAGTTCTTATCTACGAAAATTTTTTGTATAGATCACACACGTTGAACAAGAAATAATTCTGAACATAGATAGACGGCGCACAAGGCACTTGAGTATAAAAAGCCTCCTTTGAGATTCAATATGAAGAGAAATAATGAAAAGTAAAATCGCCAGAAAATGCCTCCCTTTCCTGTTTTGCATATCGTCGGAAAGCAAAGGCTTGCAGGAAAAAAAGATGTCTACATTTGCAACTTACTATTTATTCAGTTGAGTTTAGACATCTAAGCAAGTCTAAAGTCAGCGCATTCAGAGAAAACCAATTTAGCTGGTGGGGGCCTAAATTGATGTATTTCTTCTGACGAGGACATATATATTCTCCTCCAGCATCAGCCCCCTAGCACCTCTGATAATACGTGAATATGTGTACATATATTGTCCGTAGCTTTGCTTACCAACTGTAATCAGGGTCTTTGCTTGTCAACCTTTGAATTTCTTTAACTCTTTACCAAACGACAAAGTTTTAGACTGGTCCAAATTGAAAGCATTTGCAGACGACAAAATAAATGTGACTAAAGAATTGAAATTCGTTTTAGAAAGGAAAGAAAACATTGTGGGAAAAGGAGAAAATGCTGGTTACCAGCATTTTCTCCTTTTCCCACAATGTTTTCAAAAGGCTTCTTTCACAGGCGTGTTAAAAGTTAGGATTGTGTGGTAAAGGGTTAATTTATACAATGAAACCTGGGTAGATCTTTATGATCTTGACACCTGTTTTTTTTTTCTTATTCTTGTAAGCTGCATATCTACATATAGATCTATTGATATCGAAACTTTCTAATGCATCTTTCTACCTGTATATCTATCTAGCCATCTATCTATCAATTCCTATTCCATATCTAAACCATCCATCCATCAACCCATCTTGGATCCATTCCAGGGGTCCTTCGTGGCTCAGTTATATAGTATAGGACTCGTGACCTGGAGAACCCCGGTTCGAGCCTCACTGGATCCACTGGTTTTTTCGCGGGAGTGTCATTGGGCAAGACACCTCAAAGCCCTAGCCTAGTACAGGTGAAACCCAGGAAATGCATGAATATGTGAGCTGTCGCCGTGATATGACTGAAATAATGTTGAAAGCGCGTAAAACATCATTCAGTTATCGGATTAATACCGCATCCATCCATCCATCCATCATCTCCCAAAAAGATCCAACCACGCCCAAGCAGTCTCCCTCTTTCTGTCTCTCTGTCCTTCCCTTCTTCCAACCTAAAATATTTCTCATCCAGTCCCCTACGTGTAGTAACCAACTATCTAGCCCTCGTCAGCTTTCTCAAAATCAACAGTATTTACGATCTTTTATCAATTAATCATCACTCGGACCAAGTTAGTTATTCATTGACCTTGTGAACAACGGGTAAAAGAGTATATAGGAATGGACAAGGGTATTCAAGAAAACTTCTTGTATCAATATCGTTCTTTTTTTTTAATTCAAGTTTTCTTATGATTCGCGAACACAGGCGAAATTGTTTAGATTCTAAGAAAAATTTGAATTTAATTTTGTGGATTTAGTCAGACTGTGTTGAATTTTTCTTGTGTTAACTGAATCTTCTGGTTGACAAGGAAGTTGAAGTACGGATACAGTCCAACTTCTTCTCTTTGTGGAGAAATTCAAAATGGCCGAAAAATTGTCCTTCAGGGTTGAGATGTCCCATATACGTGTAACCTATAGGCGGTCTTTCGCCCGTATTAGATCCTTTTTATGCCTTGTCTTTGTTGATATTAGTACACCATAAACAAAATTTTTCACAAAATCTCAGTCTAATCAAGATCGGAACAAAAAAATGACTCATGAAGTGTACTTTACACCAGCTACATCCTTCACACTTTTTAACATGATCGGCATTTCCTTCGCTCGATATATCCCTTTGACGTCTTTCAGTTACAGAAATTCATATTCACTTATTTGTCCTAATTGTAATCGTCCAGACCTGTGCAAGTTTATCCCAATTTTTAGGTGATGACGTCATCATCACCTTATGCCAACCGACAGGCTTTTCCTCCAAGATGACGTATTACATCTCAGCTTCAACAAAAATAGATCCTCATAGATCAATGAACAGACGCGTCAGTGTTATTTGATATGTACAAATAATATGCGGATTAAAATCAGTGTAAGCTATTTACACAAACAATGAATTTCAGAGTTAATGTCGCAGAATTCGCTCTAAATTTGAAATTTTGTCTCGTTCCGCAGCTTTGACATGACCTAGTTTACAAAGTACGTCGCAGATGAATCAGTAAAAGAAACACCCCAAAACACCCAAATCCACTTGAAAATTACCCAAAACCACTGTCATTACACCACAAACAACTTTTTTAACATCTAAAACTGCACACGAAACGCTTAGATACACGATTTTATGTAAATCAGCCATGAATTATTGCTATCAATTTTAGTATTTTAGGTCTTTGATTCGCTTTAGGTCGAAGTATTTAATGTAGGCCTACTTTGATTAATTGTAGTTGCGTACGCATACTGCTGGGATAGAAACCGAAAGTAGAGAACGATTGTAATCTATAAAGTTAAAAATTGACATTTATGCTGGTTATTGCTGTTGTCCGGACCCTAATACAGTGGCGACAAGGATATTTCATTCCCTCCGTATACAGTAAATATAACCTGAAATATGAAACGCTTGGTAAAATACAACAATTCCGACCGTACATTGACAGCTGGGTGGAGAACGAGGAATACCTAGTCTAAGTTCTAGAATGGTTTTCTGTTGCAAATAGCATCGATGATGATGATAAAAAACCCCCAGCTAATTCTTTTTTTTATCTCCATGTGGACCTAAGACTTACAGCCTGCTCTGTAATTTTTATGCACCTTAAAAGGTGCATGATAAGACTTTTGACACAGTATTTAAAATAACCTGCAAACCGAAACCATCATGGCAGAACGTTTTATGTTTCATTTGAAGATGCTAAGTGAAAATAAAACTGTAACCCAGTAGCTGGTAGAATCAATGTTGCTAAGTGAATCATGTGAGTTTGGGACAGTTTTAGATGTGTTGAGTGATTTTTTTGTCAGTGGGTTGCATAACATTGATGATATTCAGAGAACTTTATTGTTAGAAGAGGAATTAACTTTGAAAAAGGCATTTGATGTGACTGTTAGTATGGAATTGGTGGAGATTGAAGCGTCAAAAACTAAGGGCCCATGACAGAGTGTTCACACAGTAGTTTAGGGGTGGTAAAACTCATCATGACAGTCAGAATTGTTTCTACATCAATGCCAAGTGTCATAGCTGTAAAGGTCAGGTCATATAAGCAAGATGTCTCCAAAAAAGGCTATAAAAAGGCCAACAGAAAATCACAGCCTATGGCCAAATGGGACAAGAGAAATAAAAGAATGTCCAAAATTCACTTACTGAATGAACATCAAACTTTCGGCGTCTGAAAATTAAAATGAGGGAGAATGGCCCATTTTCACACTTGGATCACCGTCAAAATTTTGGAAACCAAGACCTGTATGGGTTGCACTAGAGATCAAAATTAAAACAGAATTAGAAAGACTAGTTGATTGTGGAAAAAGTCCAAACTTTGAATGGGCAACTCTAAAATTGTCCCGTACAAGCTTATCTTCGATGTCTCTAGCTGAGTGGGTGAAGGGCTCTTTGCGTAAACTAAGTAGTAAATTGAAAGTTGTCAAAGTTGATAGAGACGGTAATATCAGTGTATCTACCAGCCCTGTGAAAGGTTGCAAGTTCTTTAAAAAACTGAACTAGAAGTTTTGACTGGTATATTAAGATTTAGGAAAGTATTCTTGTAAGCTGTGTCATGACAAGTCTTAAATTTCCTGAAACTGAGGTTTACATACCATGAGAAAGTTGAGACATTGTTGCAAAAGGAGAAAATGTGGGTTGCAAGCATCTTCCTGTCTCAACTTATGTTCTAACCCTCTGATGACTTTTGCCACAAGTAAAGCCAAACTTCAGGACACAAGTCTTATTACTTAAATTTCGTTGAAACTGGGTTTTTCTTACCATGAGAAAGTTGAAAACATTGTGGCAATAGGAGAAAACGCTGGTAGTAAGCTTTTCTCCTTTTGACAAAATATTTTCATTACTTTTGAACATTATTTACATCCTTTAAGGCATTATCTATATTTGTCTGCTGCAAATGCTTTCAATTTGATAGTAAGAAATTATCATACCTGGTAAACAGAATGATTTTCAGCAAAAAAAAATCTGTCCAGGATGGAAATAATAGTGCTTGGAAGATTTAGAAAAAAGATAACAAAAATGTGCTAAGAGAAACCATTATTCAACCAAGTAATGTGTTCTCTTTCCATAATGTTTTTTTTTTTTTATCCAAAAAGTGTATGAATAGAGCTGGGGAAACAATAAACATGTTTAACTCTTTACCACACAGTCCCGAGTTTAAAAGACCCTGTACAGGAAGGCTTCTGAAAACATTGTGGGAAAAAGAAAGAATAGTTGGTAACCAGCATTTTCTTCTTTTCCCACATTGTTTTCAAAAATCTTAACCCTTCAACCAAACCATCCGTGGTTTTTATGACCCTGAGATAGAAGCCTTTTGAAAACATTGCGGGAAAAGGAGAAAATGCCGGTAACCAGCATTTTCTCCTTTTCCCACAATGTTTTCTACCCTGCTAGAAACAAATTTTATTTTTTGAGTTACGTTTAATTTGTCGTCTGCAAGTGCTTTCAATTTGGACCAGTCTAAAATTGTGGTTTGGTAAAGAGTGAAAGACAGATACTGTCATTTGTGCCCCAATTTATTTGTCATCTGCAAATGCTTTCAATATGGACTGGTCTTAAACTTTGCTGTGTTGCAAAGATTTAAATAGTTGTTTATAGGAATAAGGATATTGATTAAAAAGGTTTAAAGTATTATATAATTTCATGTACTGACGTGGTTTTCTATTTAATCAAACTTAAATTATTGAAATATTATTTCCTTGTATAACTCGGCTCAGATCCTGTTTTAATGTCTGTCTAAACTTCTCAAAGTCTGACCACTTCTCCCCATAGCTTCCTCAAATTCTGAGAATTTGTAGAGGCCTGAGTATTAAAACCTGACAATACAGTTAGAATTTAAGGAGATTTCAAAGTCATGTTTAACCCTGTATTTGATACAGCAGATTATCTATTACCAACAGCGGAAGATGTGTTCATGAAACTGGATTGGGGAGAAAACTTTAAAGAAATTGACATGTGTCATGTGTACTAACATGTATGATAATATGAGCAGTCGCACGAATATGCGACAAATTCACAATATATGGGTCATTGCTGATACTATATAAGTGGAAATTATTGTGATGTGGAAATTTGTGATTTTGCGAATTTGAAAAATTTGCAAAATTTTCTGTTTGCATGTTTTAACACAAATATACCAACAAATAATAAGTGTTTTGAATTTGCAAACATTTCCATAATCAGTAATTCACAATTTTTTTTTGACACATGTATATTTTGTCGTAGGGCAGATCGAAATCTAGGCAGATTGGGAATCTGCCCAGGCAGATCTGGAATTGCCTAGACCAAATTAGAATTGTAATTTTGTGTAGACCAAAATAGATTCTTATTCAAATTTTTTTAATCATATTAATCCACATGTGTTTACAACTGAGATGTATTTTTAATTAAAGCAATTTATTTGTTTTTCCCACAACTGCTCCATTTTCCACATTGCATTCTTTTTTTTCTAAAGTGCAAAATATTCAAAATTTAATCTTATTCAGAATTTCTGATTAAAACTTCTTTTATGTTGAGGTTTAAGTTAAATAAGATGGTTTATATGTAGTTGCACTATATTAAACGAGAAAATATTCCAATTTTGTCTTAGCAGATTGTATAGCTGCCTAGGCAAACTGGAACTTTATTTTGGTCTAGGCAGAATTCAAGTTTGGTCTAGGCAGATTCCGGATCTGCCTAGATTCCAGTTTGGACTACGACATATATACATGTATATCCATGTACACAGTAGCTTCCATAATATTATAGACTTTCAAGTTCACCTGCAATATTCCAACAAACTATGGTCATGGTGCTGAAAATATTGGATTCTCTGTGAGTTGCATATTAGATGTGTTACGGGTTGTTGTGGCAGGAGCAAAAGAGAAGTCGATCTGTGCAGTGCTACATAAAGTTTTAATTAGTCCAATAAAATGGGTGTTCTGTACAAAGTATCTGTTTAAATCTATCAATCTCTTGAATCTGAATCTCGTTCCTTAAAATTTCCGTCCCCTAAAAGAAAGATAAAGCACCTTAAGATTCCAGCCTTTAAGTCTTACACACAAAGCGCAATCTGACTTTGAAAACAATATGAAATTGCAGACGATGCAATCAAAGACAAATATTTCAATTTCTGAAATATCAGTCATTATAAGTACAGTCAGCAACTTAATACAGACATTGAACGAAACCGAAAATTGACAGTTGATCAAAATACAGCAAAACATTGTAACAAATGAAGAAAATATCGTAGTAAGGCTATTAACATAATCATCTATTGATACAATAATTAAAAGCACGGTAAGTATCAAATAATAACATTTATCTGCTTTGCATGAGAGTTTAACGTCGATTTTACAACTTAAGTCATTCCCAAGGCAACCAGTGCACCTATACATGTGTTTCCTGGGTTTCTCTCAAACCTTGAAACAGCATTCTTTCAAAGCTACTGACTGCTTTTCTCACATGAATAAGCGATGAGAGACCCTCGCAAGGAAAAGTTTACCGTAATCAGGTATCGAACCTGTGACCTCCAGGTCACGAATCAGATACGCTAACCACTGAGCTTACCGACTGTTCTCAGAAGATACGAACCCTACTAAATAAGTTTAATCATCTATCAATGATAAAAAACAATACATACAAGTTCCTTACCAATTTATCAAACTGATCGGACTAGGGTGAGCCAGGTCCGTACACAAACACATGCATGCAGTCTTCTCTCTCGACCACTGAAATATTATTAGTGCAAACTAATCAAAGTTTAGGAAAGAGTTCATTAATCAAGACAGGAAGGAAAGTATCAGAGAAAAAAAGAAACAAAGGTAAGTAGATGCAGGGAAGGTTGAGCGGAAATGAACATTCTATTATACAATTGATGTATTCATGTAAAACGGATAAGCATCTAAAAATAGCCCTTTCCTTGCTGTGAAATTACCGTCTTTGTCTTGCTTTAGCGTTACAAAAATAAAGAACAAGCAAACTCTACTTATCTCAGTCTATACAGAAAAATGTGTTCGGAAAAGCAAAAATACATATCTTAACCTAGTACGCAAAATACAAATAAATCTTTACAGAAAGAAGTATTCAAAAATAGCAAAAGTACAAATACAACTTACAACTTCTACAATTCCTCGTCCTCAAGCACCTTTACATACTAAATCTTCGGACCTGAGTGAAGAACCAGATTTGCATGCAATGCTTTTAAGTCAAAACCGAGCTTTGGATCAAGTTGTCGCTCGTGCGTGACATGACTGAAATTGGTTTTCAGGCGAAGGAAAGCAGGAGATGGTGAGTACTAATCACAAAGCGCACATGAAAATCAAAAGTAATGTGCTCACCTTCAACAATCAAAGTACTGAAAGTGCTGTTTTGAAAAGTGATTATTACAAAATCAAAGTGCTGAGATTTCTGTGAAAACTGAGACTGTTACAGATGATATCACTATTACAAGTCAAAATGATGATGATGAGTCAGTGTTGAAAAAGACAAGCCCAAATAAATATTGAGTTAGGAAAGAAAAGTATTTTTTACTTCAAGATGAAGTTGAATATTTTGTTTTTAGGGTATATAAGGATGGCATTTAACCTTCCAAAAGGAATATGAAAGCCATAATGCAAGTTCCTGGACCTAAAACAAAATAGGGTGGTTGTAATCTTGACTTGGTGTTGTCAAGTATTATAGGAAATTCACTCCAAATTTGTCTACAGTAATTGAGCCCTTGACATATTTGTTGAAAAGCAAAAATCTATGGGTTTGGACTAAAAAATGTAAACAAGCCTGTGAAAAAGTAAAAGAAAAGACCCAGACCACTTAGTTCTTTGTGTTACTTTCAAAGTTACAAAATTATGGAGAATAAGACTAAGAATATTCTTGAGAATGGTTGGTAAATATGGGCCCTGGTTATTGCTGTTGAGCGGAGTCTAAAAAAATTACACAAATCTGAGAAAAAGATGTTATCAATTATCAGATGAATGAAATTTTTAATGAAGTGATCCACTGTTAAAACCTATTTGCTAGCATATTTCTAGCATCACCTTCTATTAGTACTTTCAGTACTTTGATTTATATTGTTAAACATCTGGCATTGACGTGACCTACAGGAGAGGAACTTTATAAGCTAGCAGCTTTCGTTCCAGTCCTTTTCACGCATCTTGAATTTTCAGAATATTAATATGTATGTATATATCATATTGAATAAAATATGTTTAAACTAAGTTTATCCCACAAAAGTTTAATTTGTATCAAATATCATTAGAAGTGAATTTACACCAAGAGAATCAAAACCGGCATGTAGGACTAACGGACCTTCACTGCTCGTAACAAAAACTTCTTCACCGACTTCCGGTTTTGACCCCTTTAGGTTCAGTACATTTCAAGTTCATTTATTTGCATTTCTATGGAAATATTTTTGCTTTCGTTGCAAATTATTGCTAAAATACTTTTACTTTATGCAATAATAGCATTAATTCACGTTTTTTTTCGGTCGTCAACATTCTTAGAGGCCCTCAAAATACTTTAACACCCTCGTGCTTTACACTCGGGCCTTAAACCATTTTTCAGGTCTCTGCGAATGTAAACGACCCCAAAAACGTGAATTAACCCTATATTATCCTATATTTGAACAATACTTTTATGGTGTTTAGCCGTTCTCAACATTATTTCAGTTATATCCCGGCGACCAATGCTTTCTAGCAGCTTCCTTTACTAGTGCTTTGCACAATATTCTTCCTTTGCTACTGGCTTTTTTTACACATGAATTGATTAATCGTATATCACATGAGTGTTTAGTGAATCTCAGTTGTTGACTCGCAACCCGTGGTACCGGATTCGATCATCTGTCTTTCGAATGTCTTCGGGACTTGACCCATTAGACTCCAAGTTTTACATTCGTGAAAATATTAAAAAATGTGAACTAGTGAACTTTCGCCGTGATATGCCTGTAGTTATTTGGAGAGCGGCGTAAATAAACACTCAATTATAATAAATATGATTATTGTAATAATATGATTATTATGATAATAATACAAAGAAGACGAGGAAGAAAAATGGTTCATAACAAACAATATCTACTTTCAGGATATACAGATCGTTGTAACAGCAATGTCACTAATACTGAGACTTTTGATAATACTGATTATTTGGGAGGCTGTTGTATGTAAGTAGGCATGCGTCAGCAAAATTCTTGGCTTGTATTTACCAGCCATTCTAAATACCATTGTCTAAGTCTGAATTCAGATAGTGACCGGTAGGCTAAACTTCTTTTTTGATAAACTTTCGTTCTTTCCTTCTTTCTTTCTTTCTTTCTTTCTTTCCTTCCTTCCTTCCTTCTTTCTTTCTTTGTCCGTCTATCTCTCTCATTTTCTTTCTTTCTCCTTGTTTTCTTTGTTCTTTTCTTTATTTTATTTCTTCTTATTATTATTTTTTTTTTCTTTCTTTCTTTCTTTCTTTGTCTGCCTGCCTCTCTTTGTCTCTTTCTTTGTCTGTTTGTCTCTCTCATTTTGTTTCTTTCTCCTTCTCTTCCTTCTTTTCTCGATTTTTCTTCTCTCTCTCTCTCACCTTCCTTTTTTTATTGCCGTATTTCCGTTCTTTTTCTTTCTTTCTGTCTGTCTGTCTGTCTGTCTCTCTCTCTCTCTCTCTCTCGCTTACCTTTTTATCTCTCTCTTTCCTTCCTTTTTTCTTTCCTTTTTTTTTCTTTTTTTTTTCCCTTCTTTATTCCACTCTCTCTGTCGGTCAGTTAAATAGGGTTACGAGTCACATTTCCTTTTGTGTGTGTGTTTACTTTTTGTCTTTTTTTAAATTTGTTTTCCTTTATCTCTTCTCTATTTTTTCTTGTCTATTTTCGACTGACTTTACCCTTCAATGCCATAGACGAAAGCATGGGCTTAGCGGACGTCATAGATCACGGTCAGACTGCACAGAACCTACAGTATAATCTTGCATCTATACCGTTCGCTTGTTTGGTCAAGCCTATAAGATATCAAGAGGGCCAATATGGCCCTGAAGTCGCTCACCTGAGCCTTTTGACCAAACATGACCCATTTACAATCTCTTCAGAGATATTTTTACATAAATTCTAACAAACTTTCACCAGTCTTGGAATGTGGCGAATTTGTTTCAGTGACTTACTTTTAGACCCAACATGGCCAGTTTTCAAAATCATTGTAGATATTATTCAGACAAACATACTGACCAACTTTCATGAAAATAATAGACAGAAAATGCGACCTTTAGAGTGAACACACGTTTTTTTTTTTCTCGTGAGCTAGTTTTTGATCGCACATGGCCCATTAAATCAAGGTTTTACTATGATATGACCCAGTTACCTGTTTTTTGACCTGATATGACCCAGTTCAGACTAGCCCAAGATATCACTCAGACAAGACTCCTGACCACATCTCATAAGTATGTGGCCTCTGGAGAGAACACAAGATTTTTCTAGGATTTGGCCTCATGACCTACCGGTATTTTTTTAACCAACATGACTCACTTTCACCTATCACATATCAAACATTCAGATAAACATTCTCACCATCTTTCAAAAGTGTTGCTCAGAAAGCGTGGTTTTCTAGAAAGTACGCAAGGTTTTTCCAAGAATTGACTCATTCACCTAGTTTTTTACCCAATGTCACCTATTTTCGAAGTCTTTCAAGATATCACCAAGACAACCATTCTGACCAACTTCCATAGCTATTGGATAGAAAATGTAGCCTCTAGAGCGTACTGAAGGTTTTTCAAAGATTTGACTGAGTGACCTAGTTTTTGAACAGCTGTACACCATTTTCATTCTTGTCCTAGATATTTTCAAGATAAACATTCTGACCGGCCTGAGTACCGGACTAAAAATTTTGCCTCTATAGTGTACACAAGGTTTTCTAAGATTTGACTCAGTGACCTAGTTTTTTACCCATTGTGACCCATTCTCGAAGTCATCCGAAATATCATCAACACAAACATTCTGACAAACTTTCATAAGTATTCGATAGAAAATGTGGCCTCTAGAGCGTACTCAAAGTTTTTCAAAGATTTGACCAAGTGACCTAGTTTTTAAGCAAGCCATTTTCCATATTCGTCTTAGATATTATTAAGATAAACATTCTGACATCTTTCAAGCGTATTTGAATGAAAATGTGACCTATTAAGTGTACTTGAGGTTTTTCAAAGGATTTGACCTGGCGACCTACTTTTTAAACTCACATGAGTCATTTTCGAACTTGTCCCCTATAATGTCAAGATAAACATTCTAGCTTTCATGAGTTTTGGACTGAGAATGTGGCCTCCAGAGTGTACTTAAGGTTTATTCTAAGATCAGACCTTATGACCTAGTGTTTGACCTAACTTGACCCATTTTCTAAGATATTCAAGATTTTATTAAGACAAACATCTTGACTAAGTTGTAATAAGTATTGGGCCGAAAATGTGGCCTCTAGAGCGTACACAATGTTTTTCAAAGGTTTGACCCAGTGGCCAAGTTTTTTACCAGATGTGACCAATTTTCACACTTGTCCTAGACATTTTCAAGACAAGTATTCTGGCTCTCTTTAATGTGTGTTGGACTGCTATTGTGGCCTCTAGAGTGTACAAGGTTAGATATGACGTGCTGACCTATTTTTTTTTTTTTTTTTATGCCACGTCACCCATTTATGAACTCATCAAAGATATTATTAAGACAAACATTCTGACAAAGTTGCATGAGTATTGGACTGAAAATGTAACCTCTAGAGCATGCACAATGTAAAAGTTAACGACGCACGACG
The DNA here is from genome assembly GCA_946811185.2 of Hippopus hippopus. Taxonomy (NCBI): domain Eukaryota; kingdom Metazoa; phylum Mollusca; class Bivalvia; order Cardiida; family Cardiidae; genus Hippopus; species Hippopus hippopus. The sequence goes on from OX328100.1 coordinate 58,260,561, forward strand.
GACACAGCACAATTTTAACACTAACAAAACCTCACCTTGAGCAATTTGTGCTCAGATGAGCTAAAACTCTTTCAGTGGATCGTATTTCCGCGTTCGAAAGATGTCTAGTTTAATATTTAGTCGATTATTTGAAGAAAATGTAGACATGGATAGTCTGATAGACAGAGGATTTGTTGATAGTAAGGTAATATTGTTACGGCATGTTAGTGACTAATCTAGTACTTTCGATGATTTGTTTACAAACAAGATGTACACGGAATAGTCTAGAAAGATTATTTATTTTTCATAATTACTTTGTAATTAGCGAATGATTTTAATTGATAGTAATGTAGGTACTTAACTATTTTTACGATAGGTACATATCCTGGTCTAAAATATTAATGTTTTTATCGCCATAATCCAGCATATATACTGTGCGATTATTGGGAAACCCCCTGTGTTTTTCTCGACACTACTTCCGGTAGCTAACGGGTGTACTTGATTCTTCTGTTACTATTCTAGCGGCGTCCAATAAAGGCCCAAACACTAGAGGGCTGGTAAGAGATTGATATTTACGACTGAAGATTGGAAAGGATATAAAGATTGAATATTCTACTTGGCATCACCGTTAATTCTTATGGTGGCATTATCATCGCTAGATTCTCAGCTTTATGGAGTTCTATTGAGATCAGGAATTTTATGTATTCTTAGTGACTTTCTAAGTTTTTTTTCTATAATTAACGGAACTGTAATATTTTAGGACAGTTTGAATTGTTTAGACTCTGTGGAGTATAAGTAGGAATTTATATTATGATTTGTATTGTAAATTACTATGTTTTGAATTATTAAATTTTAAAACACAGTGGAACTCTTCTGTTCTTTTTCAGTCTATTACACCTTCTTCCTCTTCTTTGTCATATAAATCCCCACACTAGACTGGATTACCACTTTTCAGTGTTTTTCATTATCTCATTTTTTTAGATATTGCTGTATAGGGTCAGTTAGTGAGTTATTTAACTTTCAAACTTTCGTGTGACATATATGTACATGTGCTTGTTATTATATATACTCATATCTGACAGGCACAGATTGAAGTAGAGAGAAAGAATTGGATACAAGGAAATCCGATACCAGACCCTAGCTCTTTTTGGAATAGATTCCACTGGTTCTTTTACATGCTTAGCGCAAAGCACCGACACATGCGAGGCTACAGCTGGGTTTCTAACCAGTTCACCTTTTGTTGGGTGGGAAACACAAGGTGTCTCTGATAAACATCCTACCAGACCGGGAATCGTATTGGTAGTCCAACGTGTTAAGCACTAGGCCACCGCTCCACCGTCATTCAAGCCGTAGCCATTCGGTATCAAAGACACCGTAATGATATGTTCAAAAGAAACAAAAGCGATAATTTGAAAAAGTATAATGTAAGTTGCGCTCTAGCAAATAAAAGGGTTTATAACTTCTCCGTGATGATTTATACCAATTAAGTCATCACATAATTGAGCCACGCTCTGGCAAAAGGGGACTTAATGCATCTCCGTGAAGCATCATACCATGCAGGTTATCACATGATTTTGGAGCCATTATATCCATTTTCTCTAATGACTGAATTCCAAGTTAGAATGGTCCTCGGACATACAAAAAATTGACCGATAGCGAAAAGTTTCGGCCCAGGTCAGCCTGCGCGGACTGCGCAGGCTGGCCTGGGTCGATGCTTTTCGCAGATGCATTAAGCCCCCTTTTCACCGAGCGTGGCTCAATTATTGATCCATACTATCCATTTTGTCTAACAACCGACTGAGTCACGAGGTTGAATGGTCCTTGAACATGAGTAAATATTAACGAAGCAAAAAAAGCTTTGATCATGTGTTCTATGCGTACTACACAGGACGACATTGGTCATTTTTTTACAGATGCATCTTTTTCAGAGCATTGCTCATTTATTTGTTGTAATTTGATCACTTCAGGTGAAAAACTTCTCTCCCTCAACAAAAGGATTAGATCGAGCAGCACTCTTACAGTTAACGATCAAAACTGGAGCATGCGACATGCGGTAGATGGAAACCGTACCAATACACCAAACACATGCAAATGTTGTGCAGCAACTAGACGGGATCGTAGTCCTTGGTATGAACTAGATCTCGGAAGAGAGTTTCTCATCGAAAGAATCGATGTGGTTGGAAGAGCGAGAACAGAAGTGACAGAGCGTATGTACATAGCCTGTTTTATAAATTAAAATTTGTAGATCGATTTAGATTGATTAAACAACCATCCAAATGACCCTAAGATGGAGTTTCAAGCTGTGGTATGGAAAGCTTTTGGTATTTTTTAAAACTTTCTCAAAATGTTCAAATTCGTTTGTTTGTATTGGATTTTAACGCCATTTTAACAGCTTAGGTCATACCACAGAGGTCAGTACACCTACGCGTGTTTCCTGGCTTTTTCACTAGTACTGACACACCTTTCTTTCCAAGTCGCTGACTACTTTTCTCATATGCATTAGAGGTGAGACGCGAAGGATCACCGGAAAGAAAGTTTGCCTTAACCGGGCGCTAAACCCACGACCACTGCCAGGTCATGAACCTGATACCCTAGCCACTGAGCTAACTTGGTAGGGCTAGAATGTTCCATTAAGGTAATAGACTCTTAGTAAGCTCGGATAGTCTTTAAATTTGAAAAGTTTCTTATCGCTGTAGACTTCTGTTAACTCTGTACCGGGCAACAAACTTTGATTTTGGACTGGTCCAAATTGAAAGAATTTACAGAAGACAAATTATATGTGGCTCAAATGTTTAGATTTATCTATGAAAGGTTAGGAGTCATTGGAGGGAGAGAAGAAAATGCTGGATATCAGTATTTTTCCTTTTCCCACAATGTTTTCATACCTCTCTTCTTCAAGGTCATTATTGATAGATAAAGGATAAGAGATGAACTATATCAGGTGCGGTGATTGTTGGCAAACTAGCCATGATGGAAAAAATCTGAGTCATTCGTTGGCAAAAAAGGGTCCAATGCATCTCCGTGATGTATTACACCGAGAAAGTCATCATATAGTTATGGATCCATAAAATCCAGTTTGTTCAACAACTGGCTGAATCTTGAGGTAGAATAATCCTTTGACATGCAGACAATTGATCAATAGCAAAATCTTTCGACCCAGGTCAGTTTATGCGGACTGCGCAGGCTGAACTGGGTCGATACTTTTCGTAGATGCATTAAACCCCCTTTTCACAAAGCATGGCTCAGGATTATATTAATTTATTGTTAAATGACTAAAGCTGAATACGGAAGGTAATTTTTCGGTGGTTTTATTTTACTTAATTTTACTTTATTTTATTTTTGTTATCGATTTTTATAGAGGAAAGTTAAAAATCAATAAATCAGATTTTAGTATTTTGTTGGAAAGTTTTACGTTTTGAATTCTATGGCCGGTTCCGAAGTCGCGAATTTGTAAAAAAAAGTTACCGAATGGTTGGTACCTTAGCATTAACAAAAAGTTAGATCCGTGCAGCGACTGAATAATTAGATAGACTGGTCCTTTGACATGAAGGCAATTTACCCATAGCCAAAAATATCGACCCAGGTTAGCCTGCGCGGGCTGCATAGGCTGACCAAGATGGATACCTTTAGCATTATGCATTAAACTCTATTCACAAAGCATGGCTCATTTTCAGTAGAATCAGTTTTGCCAAAAGTTGTCCAATTTCTGTGAGGTATTATCTAATAACTTACCACTATTGAAACCACCAAAATGAGCCAGACGTGCAGACAAGCAAAACGAAAGAGGAGCAAGACAACTTTATGAATAGCTTAATAAGGCACGATTATTGATAACATATCTAGATCTATATTGAGGAGGAGCGAGAGGAAAGTAGTTTTCTGTTTTAATTATCCTCTTATTTTTCTTGCAGATCACTTAGGCCATATGGAGATTTTTTTGGCCCGTGAAAAAAATATTCAAGGAAAGGCATCACTAACCAAAGTCACTACGCAACAGTACAGTTTCAATTTCTCGTTGCCAAATGCGGCACCGTCTCGTTTCGTTACATTGATTCGCCAAAATACCGGGGACCATTTTGTTATATGTGAGCTCTCAGTTTATGGAGGTTAGTAAACACAATTCAGATCCGTGATTAGATAATGTAAACCACTTTCAACAAAATGTGTGTGTGTGTGTGTTTTTTTTTTAAGTTCTCTCTTAATTTTGCTTGCAGACCAATTCTAATTTACTTACATTGAAACTTATGAATATTACATGTTAGTTAGTGCCATGATAAATTGGTCTTGTAAAAAGTACTCGTAAGCAGCAATTTCTCCTTCTCCAATAATATTTTCTTCTCGTATTAAGGACAGAAATCATCATTTGAGCTTTACTTAAATTGTCGTCTGCAAATTCTTTTCAAATTGCTGAGTCCACAATTTTGTCCTGTGGTAAAGAGTTACAGTAGGGGAACCTTGATCATAAGATATCTTTTCCTTTGGATTGATTGACTGACCGGCCGACCGACAGACAGACCCACCGGCAGGCCAACCGACCAACCGAACGACGGTCTGTGGTTGACCAACTGTTGTTGACAGACAGACAGACAGACAGACAGACTGGCTGGCCTGCTACGCCACCTTTAGGTAGCCTGAATCCAGATGGTATTAATTTCTGTATTACTTCGTATCACGCTCTCTTCATCACGGTCTGCTATACATCTTTTGCAGCCATTATGTTCATCGCTTCCGATATTATTACCGCCTGGGGACATTCGAAGGTGTCCCATTGACTTTGAATTGTACAGATAATTTAATTGTAGACCTATTTATCGCGTAAACGCCACAATATTGAAAACAACGGATTCGCGCATTTTTTGACCAATTCAAACATAACGAGAGTGATATATACCAGTGACTTTACCGAACCGGTCGGCGCCATTAAAAATACATGGCAATCTTCAACAACCCTTGTTATTGTTAAACTAACCTCCTAAGTTTATGTCAATAACACGTTTGAAATTTTGTTTTCAATATTTTCAAAGATGGCTAACAAACAGGAAGTGATTAAACCGAGGTTATTGGAATTTCGTTATGTATTTTAGTCATTTACGTTCGAAAACCGATTGCAGCGACATCTGCTTTACCCAATTGTGAGAGGGAAAAAAGTAGATGTCGCTGCGATTGTTTTTTTTTCGAATGTCCCCAGGCCGTCATTTTTGACAATGTAACGTCTGAATGATAGACAAGGAAAAAGAATGAACGGACTGGAACCCAGGCTAATATCACACATTCATGTATGTCTTGGGTTTCGCCAGAATCAACTTTTCGTTTGGGAGCTCTTTTGCTCGGCTAGTTAGGTACCAATGTAACCCTCGTTATAACTGTTTTAAATTTTAGTAATAGATACCTCTTTCTACAAGTTAAGCAGTTGTATTAAACCATAAACAAACGACATAATTTTAGACTTGTCCAAAACCAAAGCATCTGCAGACAATAAATTAAAACTTGGTACAAATGAGCTTTTAAATTCTCTGAAAGTATAGAAAACATGTGGTAAAAGGAGATATTGCTGGTTACCAGCATTTTCACCTTACCCCGCAATATTTTCGAAATATTTCTCCCTCGCAGTCTATGAAAATCGTCTGGAATAGGGTTAAGTAAACAAAGAATTGATTTGGTCTGTTTCGTTGTATTTGCAGACTGCGTGGACGGAGAGTTTGGTCCAGATTGTGGTCATCACTGTCACTGTGAGGGAAAGCATTGTGACAAAACAGCTGGTGTTTGTCCTTCAGGAAAATGTCTACCAGGGTTTACAGGGGGAAACTGTAGCATAGGTGAGCCCTTTTTTTTCTAAACTTAAACGAGGCTTTGGAGAGTGACGTCATCAGTGATTTAAGTATTCCGTCGCATTTATTATTAGTACGAAAACATTGTGTGGTTAGTAGCAGTTATAAACTATAATTATGTAGTTCTGCTCTGTCTAATTGAATTTTTCCGGCGTGTTTACTTTTTATCAGACAACAAATTACTGGCCTTGTCCAAATTTAAAGCGTTCCCAGTCGACAAGCTAAATGTTACACAAAATATGAAACCTGTCTTTCACAAAATAGGGAAGAATTTTGATAAAGGAAAAAAATGTAGGTTACTAGCATTTTCTCTTTTTTCTACAACGTCATAATTTGAGACACGATTCATTTATCGTCTGCAAATGCTTTCAATTTATACCGGTCCAAAATATTGTCGTCGGTAAAGAGTCCATATGGCGGGACAATCCTAAACCTAGACAGATCGTCCTACTTAAAAATATTTCGAAAGAAAGTCACAGTCCTGTCAGAAATAAAATAATTAAGTAGAAATATGTAAACAGTTTGTATCGTAAAGCTTGCATTAAAATGAAACCTTTATTTTATTTTTCTATGTTTTTCTTGACAGAGTGCAAAAATGGAACGTATGGGTTCGAATGCAAACAAAAATGTGGAAGTTGCTTCAACAGTGCACCCTGTGACATAGTGAATGGAACTTGCGACAGATGTGCTGATGGCTACATGGGGACTAAGTGTGATTCTAGTAAGTCGATTTTGGCCACGGCAGATTTACCTAGACGACAAAATTGTAGACCTGTCCAAATCGAGAGCATTTGCAGACGACAAAGCAAAATGATAAGACTTGGCAGTGATAGAGTAGAATCCATTGTGGGAAAAGAAGAAAATGCTGGTTAAGGGCATTTTCTCATTTTCCAAAAATATTTTCAAAACATTATTATCCGCTGGGCTGTGAAAACTCGGGATTGTTTGGTACAAATCAACATAGTATAGCTGAGTAAAGTGAGCATAGAATACTAGTATTTGATCAATGTCTGCAAACGATGCCTAGTGTGGCACAGTGGTCAGGAGGACTCGTAACCCGGAGGCCAAAAGTGAAGACCTCGAATATTAAAAGGTCAGCACTTCAGACTAAATGCTCTGTGTAAAGGTGGAGGGTTTGAATGCATCTGCAAAAAAAAGGTGATCCATGTCAGCCTGCACAGTCTACGCAGGCTGACTAACGTCGAAATGTTTGCTATTTGTATTTTTTTTTTCATGTCAAAGGACCATTATACTTCATAATTCATTTTGCTGTCAGACAAAATGGATTTTTATGGATCCATAACTTTGTACTTTGTGATGCCTTAGCTGCCATCGTGCATAAGGGAGATGCATTAAGCCCCCTTTTGCAGGAGCGCAACCCAGTCATATTGTAATATGATTTATTATCATTACTACGAGTATTACTATTATTATTATCTGTAGATATCTGTCGTACACGATTTCTTCAACCTATTTTGGCTTCATTTGCAGTGTGTGAACAAGGACGATACGGTAGCAACTGTACAGAGGAATGTGGAAATTGTAAAGGCAGTGCTGTATGTAACTTTAAGGACGGGTCCTGCCCCACTGGATGTGAACTGGGATATATGGACGAAACCTGTAAAACACGTATGTGGGCCATTAACTACAGTTATAATCAAAGTGCTGTCAGCACTGTAATCAGTCGACACTGAATAACTACAATGATTTGAAATCACAAATCAAATGGCAGTTGTCTGAACTATGTATGGGATAGAAATCCTATACCTTGTAACAGAGCCACGTAGGAACCCCCTTTTTTAACTGTACTTTACAAATTAGTAGTTTAATGGAATGCTACAGATATATGTTTGCCGGTTAACAGCATTAGAACGTTAAATATATGTGACAATTCTGATCAGTAGTACCAATCACCAAGCTTTAGATATAACTCATCCTGAATAACAGTACCTATCAACCTTTTAAATAAGTTTAACAATACACAAATATTCTTTTCTGTAACTTTTGCAACTTTGATAACTGTACGGTAATATATTGTCAGATATTACCAGTAATGTCCATACTTTAAAATGGTATGAATAAGTTGTATAAAATATGCCTGTATTATAACATAAATTGTTCACTTTTTGCTGCAAGTAGGCCTTTAACTTTTTCTATTTTTAAGAAGCAATCGTGTTTATCTGGACAAATTGTCCTACCTAATTTTTTTGACTGGCTAAATTGATCTGGGCAAGATCGTTCTGTCCAAAACATTGGCTGGCCAATATCTTCCACATTTGTTTCAAAGAATGTAATATTTTCCCAACCCTCACCCCTTTTTCAAATGATGTAATTTTAGACTTGTTCAAATCGAAAGCATTTGCACATACGAATCAAATGTAGACCAAATGTAGACCAATTGATGATCTGAATCGTCGGAAAAAAACTCGTGGGAAAAGGAGAAAACGATGGTTATCTGCATCTTTTTTTTTTTCTACGATGTTTTTAACAGCCGTCTTCCTCTTGGTCAAAAACGGGATAGTTTTGTTAAGAGTTAAAGCACCAAGTTATGGCCTTTTACAGTCAGAAAACACAATATCCAAACACTGCAATTTCATGGTCGTTTTTTTTTTCTTATATATCCTACATAAACAGACAATTAAGATCTTAGATATATAAGTACGTTTATTGATCTGCATTGCATTCAAAAGACAATCTGAGCTTGATCTTTCATTGTCTTCAAAAGCGACTTTACTTGTCCTTAGATTAGACAACACGGGTCATTGTATTTGAGTCATTCTAATGAGCAAGAGCATCACTACAGTGAACCTTGGGCTCTTAATCGGAAATATGGAGGATGAGAATCAACTAATATGGAGTAGCTAATGAGACAAACATCTAACTGAGTTTTACACTTAAAGCACTGAACTAATGAAATAGATAAGTGAAACGTGGAAAAGCAGCCTAACTATTACAGGACCACTGCTGTTTTGATTAGAATATCTCAGAAAACTGGCCTAACAAACCCAAGATCTGATTGCATGTTCTACGCTGTCTGGTCTGAATCGTGGCTCTCCGAAAAAGCCTTTTTACCTGGTCAGTTGATTAAGACATGGAGAATATGAAGTTAAGTGAGCTTATTTGTTTTGCACTTTCACTTTTTTTCCTCTATGAAAATGCTCTATTCAACTCTACCCGTGAAATTACAAAATGTTGAAATTCTTTCAAATGATGAAAAAACGCTTTGAGGAAAAAGAGAACATGCTGAATACATGCAGTTTTTCTCATTACATTTTAAAGCCCCACAGGATTATTTAGTCAACATTTGACAGACTGATTTCAGTCTTTAAAATATCATCAAGAAGAAACATGGATGGAAGGAGAGGAAGAGGGGCTATGGAAACGATTTAATCCTTAACCTGCTAAATGAATGAAATTAAATTTTCAAGCTACAGTAAAACCCAAAGTTTTAACTGTTTCGCAGGTATTTTTGGGAAAAAAAATATCTCCTAATCGAACAGTGAAGATCCAAAATCAGACTGCATGTAGTGTGCAGTCTGATCTTGATCTACACTGTCCGCAAAAGCTCATACAGTCGCGCTTAGCTGTCCAAGGGTTAATACATCCTAAGCTGAAGGATGCCTAATCAGATCCATGCTGGTCAGTATTGTGAATGGACAGTCTGGTTACTAAGGGTGGAAGCGTTAGATAACCAGTTCATTCCGAAAATGTTTATGTTTAATGATCTCTCCGCTAGGGTCATATCCCTTACACAACTCTACATCCTTTGTCCCTCACAGCTTAACCTCGCTAACAATAAACGACCAACAGCCGAATACTATTTTAAACTTGGAGCTGTTTCCAATTCCATATTCACGAGTTTGCTCATAGGCAAACCAATCTAAATGTTCAAATTATCTTAAAGCAATGTTTCCGTAAAAACTCCTTTCCATTGCAATTTTTATCCTTGCTCAATACCAATCTTTTCAATCTTTTCAACACCAGCTACATATACGAACATCACTCGTCAAAACTCGGCCGATCCCGTAACAATGTATAACCCGATCAACGGATCACTCGAAGTTTGCCGAATAATATGGACAGCAGACGACTAGAAGATGTGCTTACATAATCTGATATTCGTTGATTCTCTCTTGTTTCATTCATAAGTTGTTATCAGGGTTAAAAGTTCAATGTAATAAGGTCACAACAGCTAGAATTAGTATTATAAGACTGTAAGTAAAAGCTGTCACGAATTGCAGTTAGATCAGTTTGCCCTCAGCAGACGGGTTTTCGAAATTTGTGGTCTCTCTAATCGTCCGGCTCACGCCGACCGATTAAAAATAGACGTGTAAGAACAGTATGTCGTCTAATCTAGTTCGAAATTTTCTAAATGAGAGCTGCAAACAAAGTCCACACAAGTTCAACATCTCGCCTAAAATAAAATAATATCGTTTAGTATATTGAAACATTACGACACAGTGCTAGGCTGGATTTCGCAGTACAACTGTATTGCTTTAACAAATGATGAAATTTCTGACTTGCCCAAATCGAAAACCTTTGCAGACCACAAATTCAATTCTGCTCTGAAAATGATTTGTGTTTTTTGAAACGGTAGAAAGCATTGTGGGAAAAGGAGAAAATGCTGGCAACCTGCATTTTCTCATTATCCTACAATGTGTTAAAAAAAATCTTCTTCCTCGGGGTTGTTAAAACACTTTCTTGTCAAAGTTAAAGGGATTAATATCAATATAGGCAAAATTAAAAAAGCGAGCCTATTTTTTAACCCTTTAAAACACAATGCCGACTTAAAGGCACTGAGAAAGTTTGTTTGTTTGTTTGTATCGGAGTTTAGCGCCATTTTAACACCTTGGGTCATATCACGGCGGTCAGTGCACCTACGCATGTGTTTCTTGGCTTTCTGACACCAGAACTGACACATCTTTCTTTCCAAGTCACTGACTACTTTTTTTCACATGCATCAGAGGTGAGAGGCGAAAAATCGCCGACAAAAAAAAGTTTGCAGACCGGGTATCCAATCCACAACCACCAAGTCACGAGTCAGATACGCTAACCACTGAGCTACCCGTATGGGCAAACTAAGACAGAAAACTTTTGAAAACAATATGGAAAAAGGAGAAAATGCTGGTAACCTGCATTTTCTCCTTTTCTCACAATGTTTTCTACGCTTCTCAAATTCAAATGTCTGAGTCCCATTTGATTTGTGGTCTACAAATGCTTTCAATTTGGTCAAGTCTAAAGTTTTGACGTTTGGTATAGAGTTAAGCAAAATAAAAAAGACTACATCAATGTTCGAGAAATAAGAAAAAAGAAATCGAACTCATATGGTACTTTCATAACTGCGCTAAAATCATTCATAACTTTTTTTTTTCCACTCTAACATAACCCAAGTAGACGGCTTCAAAATTAAATTTTGATGGTTCGTTTTCTTTTATAATTTCGTTCACATAATAACTTGTACTGATTCAAACAAAATGATGCACAATCTGTGAAAAACAGCATGATCATGTGTATAATTCATTGTACATGAACCAAGAAAGACTGAAGAATAGTAAAATGGGATGCTTATCAAACAATTAAAAGCTGTCAATCTTGTCGCTGTTGTCAGTGTTGGTGAATGTGGTGTTTTAGCACATGGTTTAGCATTTAATAAAACTGTTGTTTCTAACACATGAAATTGATAAAAAGAATACTATTTTCTTTTTCAGCCTGTAATCACGGCAAATATGGTGCGAATTGTAAAGAGACTTGTGGACACTGCAAGAACAAAGAAACTTGCAACCGTGTTGATGGAACATGTCCTAACAAATGCGAAGCTGGATATATCGGGGACATGTGTAAAACAGGTAAAAAGACAAAGTACTGATAAACTAAGTGAAGGTATTGTTTCATATTTGTATCTAAGTGATGCTGCAATTAGGCTAAAAAGAACCAGTACCTTTGACCCTTTGCAAAACGTCAATTTTTTACTCTTCCAAATTCAGCGCATCTGCAGATGACAATTTCAAAATTGACATAAAGTACATGTAGCTGTAGATTGCTGGTACAGTAGGGGAATATGTGGGAAAAAAAAGGCTAGGGTTTAGGGTTAGGGTTAAGCATTAGTTTTCAAAATTCTTTAACGTCAGGGTCTAAAAACATAGGATTGTTTTGGAAAGGGATAAATACATTGATAATTGTTTTTTGTAAACCGATTGAACCTTCATGTTTTTTAAAACATAGTGAGACATGAACAAAGGTTTCGAGCACTTTGTATAACAGTTGTCTTTTTTATTCCTAGAAAAAAAAAAGATCGTTCACTGTTGAGAGAGTTACTTTTAGCTTAGAACTTTTGTTTCTATTCAGAATTGTCTAACTACCATGGAACATGGATGGCGTCATTCCGTCAATAAGTTGTTGTGTGTGTTTATACAGCGTGTATCCCCTAAACCTGAATCACATGATTGGTTCTTTTTGCTTTAATCCATCTATATGGCGTTTTTTTCTTTTTCGTTGGAGATGTCAAGATACATTTGATATTGGTAATGAAAGGGTCAGGCATTTTTATGAGGGTCGTTAAAACACAGGATTATATTACGATAATCTTACTTTTATTATTCTCCGACAATGTGTATTGTAGCAAAAAGGTCAATCTGGAGTAAAAAAATATAGACGGAAATAACGCTATATAGCGTGATCGATAGGTGTTTGGAAATGCATATTGTACCATATCTAGTTACAGTTGGCGACTTGGAAGACGTACTTTTTAGGTACTAATTCAGATTTCCTCTATTTTTAGGCCATTTAAGATGACCATGCTTTTTGCAGAAATCTTGGTTGATATAATCTTTAGAGTTACTCAGCAGTTTACAGAGTTGACCTGTATACTCAATATAGAACGTTTTCACGGATATTGAGGGACCAGGTCTCAGTTCTAGAGGGATATTCCAGAAATAGCTGCCTAAACAAAATATAGTCACATTTTTTCTCAGCAAACTAGTTACAAAAATCCATTACAAGATGGACATAGATTAAGAAATATTATGTCGTCTTTGGTAGGATCCAATTTGACTCCTACGTCAATTTGTGTTACTCTCTAGCTTCAGCTTCATAAGACTGATCATGAAGAATTTTTAAATGTAGAAGAGTGATTGCCGAGCTTTAAAAGTGGCAACTTGCGCGCAGACATTTCTGTCACAGCACAAAAGTCATTTTATCACATAATTGGCATACTTACGTTTATGTTCTTCATGTAAACCTGCACAGTGTACTGTATATAGGACTAAATAATATGTTAAAACATTTGAGTTCCATCTAAGTAAAAGTCGTTATACAGTTTCATTTTTTAGTTTCATTTTCAGTTTATTTAGTATAAGATTACACAACTTTTTACCTGATAATATGTAGATAGAAACAACATTCGCACATGCATAGAAAAATGATATATAAAAAAAAAAAAAAAAACATAATTCAAATTGTGAAACTGACAATCAAATAACGGCCACATAGATATTTATCGTACATCAAAGTTACTTGAAATATTCTTTTCTGTCACTTTGTCTGAGAATTTGTGAAAAAAAATCTATGTATAAACTTCTGATATTAACTGATTAAAAGTAAATATGGAAATAATGAAACATATTTGATGGAAAATTGATAAAAAATCACAGACTTCCGCGTGCTCCGATCTTAATTCAAATGCAAAATATATATATTTCGACGAATTAATGAAGTATTTTGTGATCTTGACGACATGAAGTTTGTAAATATTTCGACAGTAGGCCACCGGCAATAATGATTTGTGAGATACTCTTTTCTAAGATTACCATATTTCGGACAAACTAGAAGAAAGTGATATTCGTTTTCTACCAAGTTCATATAACAGTATTTACATAACCGATCTTCTCTTGGGATGTGCAGGTGTATTCTCTTTTCGATGGGTAGTTCGTGTGATGATAATCTAAATTTTGTTACCGATGTTGTATATTTCTTATTTGCTATTATATAAGATATTCTTCTAATTCGAAATTTTCTTTGAATTTACTGTAAGATTCTAGTCTTTTAGATTCGTTAATGTTGGAATGCCAAGTTTGTGTGTAATTATCAATAACTCAGGCGTTGTTTTACATAATAATAGTTGATGATTAAAATGTCTTGTGTTGCGTATTCGCATTTTCCTTATTCTTAGTTAGAGATCGGACTGTGCTTTTCTCAATAGAGAATGAAAGACCTGAAGGTGTCGTCGTTATTCGACCATCCGTGCCTTTCCCTACGTTGTGGGATTGCTCTACTTTATTTCGGCTGGGCGTATGTGGTGGGTTCGATAGATGACGACAGATATGGAAGTTGATGATGATGATGTTTAATCGTGATGATGGGTGATGTTGCAGACAATATACATGGACATTCACACACATGGACGTAGACTATACAAGAATAACGTAATCTGAAAACGAAACATAGCAATAATAAGCATTCTCTCCATTATAACAAGGAGACAAGTTTGCGTTCATTTACGCGGTCTTAGATCGCATCACGAAAATCCGTGTAAACGGTTGAAATAACCGATTCTAGGCTAACAAATGTCACAATACAACATCTAAACATACAACAACCATTTAGCAAAAAGGGGGCGTTACCTGAATATATATAATATATATCTTGAGATGAAAAATTTTCTGTTATTCAAAATATGTCAGAGACAAAGAGAATGAAGTCGCAGTGTTTAGAGGAAGAGTATCCAGGCCAGGTTATTCCAACAAAGATTAGTATGATGTTAGAATTACCCACCTTTGACCATAAGTAAAAACTAACTAACTACGGTGTACATTAAGTGCCATAATAATTGGTAAAGAAATAAAACAAATTCGCTATCTTTTCCAAAAACATTTTATTTGAATCAATTTCCACCCTATGACATACTTCCCCTCTTCGAAAAAGAAGACGTCCTCGACTTCAAATTGCTTCTGAAAAGTAAATTCAGAGTTCATGAGTACAATTGCAGATAAGACATTTCATAACGAAATGAAACGAAATGAAAATGAGTCAAGATGAATCAATGGGAAAAGACAACTATGGATACGAAAAGATGGCTATAAAACTGAAGAGAAAAATAAAATTGTTTAAACAAATCAAAAGAAACCTCACTGATAGAACTATGACACACTGAAAAATCAAGCGATGCCTCTCTTCTGAAAGTCACCCACTGAAGACTGAACAGAACAACCTACAAACAAACAAGCTATTAAATTACCCATTCGTCCGACGTTTGCCATGAAGGTTTCTTTCTTACCCGTTTCTGCAATGGTGACAATTCCTCCTTACGTTCAGTGTATCCTGGTCGTCTTGCTGGTATTACGTACCTAGGTGAACTCACCTGTGGGTCATTACAAGATGCTGTTTTGAGAGGAAGCAAGAGGTTACGATGCATAACTTTCGTCTTCCTTGACCCAGGTGCTGCCTTTTTGATCTCGTACACTGGAGAATCAGGATTCGGCTTTCCAATTACAACATAAGGCACCGATTCCCATCTGTCTGCCAACTTCTGTCGACCGCGGAGACTGACGTTTCTTGGCAGGACCATGTCTCCTGCTTCCAATAAGGAAGCGTTTGCTTTTTCATCATAATGTTCTTTGTTATTACACCCAGTTGCCTTCGCTGCATCACTTGCCTTCTGATACGCAGATGACAGCCGTTCCTGTAACTTACGCACATATTCATGTGTTTCTTTTGACGAGGAATCATTGGCTGTCAAACCTAAAAAGGCGTCAAGAGCAAGTTTTGGGTGACGTCCGAACATGAGAAAATATGGTGAAAAGCCTGTACTTGGGTGCGTCGTGACATTGTACGCATGTACAAGGGAGGCAACATGACTTTTCCAGTCTGCTTTCTTTTCATCTTCGAGAGTACCCAACATATTTAGCAATGTCTGGTTGAATCTCTCAGCCATACCATTACCCATTGCATGATATTGGGTGTTACGAGATTTGCTAATCCCAGCTAAGGAACACAACTCTGACATCAAGGAAGACATAAAGTTTGCACCTTGATCACTATGTAGTCTTGCAGGGAACCCATAGTGGACGATGAAATTGTCAAACAGTATACGAGCAGTCGTCTTAGCCGTTTGATTACGTGTAGGATAGGCTTGAGCATACCTGGTGTAATGGTCTGTTACTACCAATATATCCTCATAGCCTCCTTTGGACCTGTCGAGTTTCAGGTAGTCTAAACACACAAGCTCAAGGGGTGCTGTCGACGTAATTGGTACGAGTGGTGCAGTTTTAGGAGCACTCTTTCTTCTAATGCATCTTGGGCATTTTTTTATTCGTTCACGAATCCAAGACTCCATGCCAGGCCAGAAGAACCTATCTTTGAACAAAGATACTGTTCTATCACGGCCTTGGTGACCCAAGTCGTCATGTAACGAAAGAAATACATCTTCACGTAAATCAGATGGTAGGATAAGCTGAAGCTTTTCCTCGTCACTTATTTTAGCACGACGGAAAAGAACCCTGTCTCTCAACTCAAGCTTGTCCCATTCACGGAGGTATTTAAGGACAGTAGCATTGGTTGGCAAAGCACGCTGGGCGGATGGTCTTGATCCAACATAAAGGTGTGACAAAACCTTTGATATTACAGGATCTGCCAACTGTGCTTTGACCCAGTCCTTAGAAGATAAGGAATAAGCCTGCAAAACACTTTCTGGTATATCAGGCTCTAAAAGTGTGTCCTGTGACAGTGAGGCTTTCTGAGAAAGGCTATAAACCAGTGGTGTCTGCCTTGCATCCTCAGTGGAGTATAATGACAAAGCATCAATCACATTTGAGTCAACAACTGAGTCACAGTCTATATGATGACGACGTGACAAGCCATCGGCATCACCATTATTTTTCCCACTGCGGTAATGTATGCTAAAGTTGTAACTAGCGAGGGCAGCTTTCTTTCCGAGGATCATGAAACCTTGTCAAAAATTCATTTTGGTTCAATATTTTAAAATCAATTACATGTGAAAAGTCTTGCTTTTGCAATGAAAAATAATGAACAACACTTTAAAAGATTTTTTGATAAAAAGTAAATTCTCCAATGTTATCATCTCTATGCAGGCGACCATTCCCAATTACAAAAGAAGTACATTTACAAATCATGCAATGATCATATGTGTATCTATCACGTGATCTTGTGAAGTACCTGGTGTTGTAATGTAAACATCATTTGATAGCTCGCTGTCATTGTTAACATATGGAAAGCCTTGACTGTCTTATACGTACTAGATTAATGTTGTCGTGTCAAAAGAGCAATATATTAAGCCAATTTGTCGTTATATTGAGTTGTTATATGTTTATATGGTGTGCATTTATGGATTTGTTAAGGTAAACCGTCATTATATTGATTCAACAAAACAATATATCATGCCGAGGTACCTTTATACTAGGTCGACTTGTCAATATATTGAGTGGTAGATTGCTGATATGGAGTTGTGTAAACCTTATATTATGTCCAGCCATCAAGATATCTAGTGAAACCGTCCTTATATTGATTCAACTTGACAATATATTATGCCGAGGTACCTTTATACTAAGTCGACATGTCAATATATTGAGTGATAGTTTGCTGATATCGAGTCGTGTAAACCTTACAGTATGTCCATTCATCCATATATCTTGTGAAACCGTCCATACATTGATTCAACTGGACAATATGTCGTGCCCATTTGACTTTATACTAAGTCGTCTTGTCAATACAAACTCTATGAAATCAGGATATGATACTTTACGGGCTAGGCCGTTTATATTCCACGACAGTACATATAAGTTCTTCTCATGACAATCCTATTGTCGCATATCGTCACAAATTTTGCCGTCGGCAAACTTTTTCTTCAAAATGTTATTAACGTACATCTTATTCCAAGTGACGTGGGTACATATAATTATGCATGCAGTAATTATGCAAACTGATCGACAATTTTCAGATCGAAAGGCTTTATTAGTTGCAATGTCTCACATTATATCAGAAAGCCATGGTTGATTTGATATCATGGTTATGTTCTATTCAGTTGATCTTTTGCTAAAATATCAAGCTAAACAATTAAAGGTCCTTTAACACTTCATCAAACGACAAATATTATACTTTATACCTTGAAAGTAGTTGCAATACGACTAATTCAGTGATGCTCAAATGTTTGAGTTTGTCTTTGATATGACAATACCAGCATTTTCTCCTTTCTCAAAATGTTTTCAAAAGCTTTAAGTCTTCTTGGTCGTTAAAGCTCGGGATCGTTTGGTAAGAGCTAAAACCTTTATTAAACTTTCCGTTGTTTTAACGAATCTATTTCCAATTGGAGCAAGTATAAAATTTAGTCATCATATAGAGCTAGGATTAGATTTACACACTATGGCTTTCTTTTGTGATTTCCAGTAAAACTAGTCTTATTTCAGGATGTACCGGAGGGAGATATGGCGAGGAATGTGCATTCAAATGCGGTGTGTGCCGAGACAACCTGCAATGCAATATAACCACAGGCGCATGTGACGATGGCTGCAACCCAGGCTTTCTCGGCATTTACTGCAATAAAAGTAAGCGCATAGATTAGACATTTAATCAATTGCAATTGCATACATGTAATTGACCAGCCCGAATAGCTCAAGCAGTAGACTTGTAAACGTCAAGACTTGGGTCACTTGATGGATTAAATTCGAGCCCCACTGCTAACCATCTTGAATAACTACTAAAATGCTTTCGGATGAGACGTTAACTGAGGTCCCATGTGACGGTGTAATAAACTTTAAATAACCAGGCGTAACTTGGGATGGGTTTCTTGCATAATCCCCCGTCATAGCTTTATCTCGTAATTGCTAGTGTCTGTTCCCGAAACCCCGAAATGGCCCATTTGAATCACTTTCAGTCAGCATTGATATAGCAACCCAGAACGTGATTGGGCCATGCTCTGTGAAAAGGGGGTCACATGCATCTGCAAAAAGTATTGACTCTTGTCACCCTGCACGGTCGGCGCAGGCTGACATTTGCCGAAACTTTTTGCCACATGTATTTCTAAATTTTCTGCATTTCCAATCACAATTCTACCTTATGATTCAGCTAGTGGTTAGACAAAACGGATTTTAGTTATCAATAATTATGTAATGATCTACTTTGTGCATTATGCCACTTTTTACCAGAGCCTGAGTCAATACATCTTGGGATGTGACGACTTGTTATTATTTCATACTTTCCTTTAGGTTATCGCGAAATATCGGTGAAATATTTTTCGATATTTCATGGTTACGACCAGTGAAAATACCGATTTTTATATTCTAATTCTTCAAATGAAGGTGGAATCAGTTGTTCCTGCGCACTAGTTACCTAGGTAAAATGCGCGTGCCTCACAACCAGATGGAAATATGACGTGTGGTGTCCGTGGTTGTGAGGTAGAGCGTCAGCCTCGTAATCAAAAGGTCCCGAGTTCGACACCCGGGAGCGGGTGTCAATGTTGGGAGTTTTCATTGGCCCACACATTCGGCGCGAGTACTGGTGTAGTTGCCAGGAAGCAGAATCGAGAGAGATTATTATAAGTTGTAAGAACTTGTTTCTCAATCGATGTAAAATAAATATATTTAAACTAAATATGATGTAATTTACCTTACATTTCTCGCGCTTGACGCAATATTGTAATGCGTTGCTATGCGGAGGGGGTAAGCCACGGGGAATATCCGAAAGAACTGTACTGGATTTTGATTAAGTTTCCCCAGAAAGGATTAAAAGCATGAAATAAATAGAATATTTGTTGTTTTTTTTTTCGGTAAAAGATCGAAATTGCGCCACTCGTGAAAATTATTACCGGTGATGTTCACTCGATGAAACAAATTCGATCTTTCACGTAAAAAAACAAATATCCTCAATTTCGTCTTACTTTAGCATGCCAAGAAGGTCAGTACGGGATAGGATGTTACAACTCATGCGGTCAATGTCGGGAAGGAGAGGCTTGTAGGAATACAGACGGACATTGCGTCAAGGGCTGTCCCCGGGGAAAGCAGCCACCTCTCTGTCAGACAGGTTGGTTTGAATCTTAGAATTTTATAAACAGTATGTCTGCATGTCAGTAGGTTCGTATGCATGTATACAGTTATTCATATGTATTTATGTAATGTATGTATGTAGTAAGGTATATATCGTGCATATACTTTTACCATGCGTAGGTGTGCATGTATTTTCTTTCTTTCTCACTCCCTTCTCCTCTCTCTCTCTCTCTCTCTATCTCTCTCTCTCTATCTTTCTCTTTAACACATATTTCTCATTCAGTCTTTCCAATAGGTCTACTAAAGTTTCTTACATATCAGGCGTGTTTCGTATATTTGAGGACTTATTCGTGGACAATGTTTTTAAAATGACGGGGGAGGGGGCAATCTTCATACGTACTCTAAATACCATTTCAATTCTAATTTACAAGATATACCATCTGATCAGACGTCACCAAACGACGAAATTGTAGACTGGTCCAAATTGAAAGCATTTGCAGCCGACATACTAAATCTAGCTGAAATGATTGCAATTATCTGTAACATTGTAGAAAACCTTGTTGAAAAATGAGAAAATGCTGCTTACTGGTATCTTTTTCCACGAGGTTTACAAAAGGGATTTTTCCTCGTTTAGACTCGATATTATGTGTTAAGGAGCTAAACTCAAAGTTAGACCCTGGTGAAGAATGATTGGTGAATACGACACATGTTCGACAGTCGAAAATGGAAGAGTTTCACATTTTCTGTCATTTCTATAACTATATTTTATTTCAAAGTTTACCCCAATGTAACTTACTAATCCTCTGATGTAGACGTCTAAGGCACATCGCAAATTGTATCCCTTTAACCCTTATCCTGTTGAATAAGTGAAATAAAGCTTTAGAGCAAATAGTGAAAACCCAAATTTTTGCACTTTTAAAGGTATTAATTAAGGAACGATACCCCCATATCGGACAATGTAGATCCAAGATCAGACTGCACGTTCTGTGCAGTCTGATCTTGATCTGCACTGTCCGCAAATGGTCCTTAAGTGGAGCTTAGCAGCCGAATGGTTAATTTACTTGAAAAATTCACTGTATTACAACAAGATTATTATTGAGAGCACTTTAACCTTTCAACAAACAATTCCAAGTCTTGACGACCCTGGTGAAGAGGGCTTTAGAAAACACTGCGAGAAAAGAGAAAAACGCTTGTAACAAGCAATTTCTCTTTTCTCACAATGTTTTCCGCCCTACCGGAGAAATTTATCTCATTTGCATTACCTAGGTTTTGTCATCTTCCAATAGCTTCAATTTGAAAGAGTCTAAAATGTCTAAAGAGTCCAAAATTTCTCACTTGGGACAGGGTTAATACATATAGATATATAAATGTACAAAGATATTTGTCCTCCTCCATATTATAGATTGCAATGCCGGAACGTATGGAGAGGGTTGCGAGTCTAAATGTGGACACTGTATCAATGGTTCTGCTTGCGATGTTTTCTCTGGGAACTGTTCAGAGTGTGACGAAGGATACTACGGCGTTAAATGCCTTCCAGGTATACTAACACCCTGTATTCCTATGCATTGCTATTTTTCTATTGGTCTAAACATGGCGAGATAAGAAATCACTATCTTGTCAGCTGGTTTAAATCTAGACTGGTATCAGTCCGTTGAATAGAGCATTTTCATTAAAACAAAATCATCAAGTAAAACTGCAAAACAAATACTCTGTGTTCTCAGTGTTCTGAATGTCTGATTTAACGCCTGTATTTCAGAAGAAGGGCAAATGACAACACATATTTCTGTGAGTTTGATGTAGTTGTGTACCTTGTTTATTAGAATGACTTAAATGCAGGGCCTGAATGCCAGGCTAGTTTAAATCAGGTACAGATACAAGCAACTTTTATAACCTATTACAAAAAAAATACCGGAACAAATTAAATGAAACAGCACTACTGCTTCTTAAATATTAAAATGTAAATCCCTCTATATTTGTGCTTATATTTTTACATATATGTCATAGTATTATGGGTCGGTGGCCTATACACGGGCGATGCACAATGGGGCTAATTGGCAAGACAATGGAGATAAAAAAATGATACGATGGGGCTAGGAAAAATTAAGAATGGGGTTACTTTAAGCCTGTGCTTTTATTAGAAGTTAATGGGGCTAATCCAGTTGATTTAACTGTATTTTCTTTGACAGAAAAAGGCAACAATATAAGATTTTCTACTCTGTAATATATAACTAAGATCAGACAAAGTAACATAAGTACATTTTGAGTTTAAATTCTCTAAAACAGTAATATGCTACAATTACAGTTAGCCCTAGCTTTCCATACGTATGTCCTGGAACTTTAAAATGCTATACACAGTTTCTACCTTCAATCACCACTGCATATATGCTTGTACATGTCCTGAAACTTTAAAATGCTTTATACTGATTCTCAGTTCACATTAGTTGTACATTACACTTGGTCAGTTCTTACCCTGAATTTATACATACTTTTATATATTTATTATATATACTTTTCACAAAGTCGAAACGATTTATTTCATTTATTGCACTCAT
Organism: Hippopus hippopus; assembly: GCA_946811185.2. NCBI lineage: Eukaryota > Metazoa > Mollusca > Bivalvia > Cardiida > Cardiidae > Hippopus > Hippopus hippopus. Next base: position 58,282,911 of record OX328100.1, read on the forward strand.
TAATGTACAGGTAAGCCTAGCCCCATTCATACCTTTTTCATTATGCCCCATTCTATACTTTCACAATCTAAAATTTAGTGCCCTATATACATGTACTTTTAACAAATATTGTCGTTGTCATTGCTGACGCTTTTCCAGTCTATGTTTTCAAGTCCAGACTACAACTTATACGGTCGTAATCACCATACAAAACGCTTTTTTTCTAGGTCTTAAACTCTGTTTTCATTTAAAATTGGTGTTTTATTAAAGTAACAACAGCTGTCAAAAGTAAACAAAGCGGGTAAACAATTTACCATAAGTTATGCATAATAAATTCTATTTGAGTCTGCTCGTTAATCGGTCGGCGTGAGCCGGACAATTAGAGAGACCACAAATTTCGAAAACCCGTCTGCTGAGGGCAAACTGATGTAATCGCAACTCGTAACAGCATTCACTTACAATATACTCATACTCATACTCTTTATTAAAGCTTTAAACAATTACAGTGTTTCTAGCCATAACAATACATACATGATGTAACAGACATCTTTTACAAAGGTCGATAGATCTAGTTTGAAAATTACAATAGGCATACTACATTCATTTCAAATATGTTTAACAGGTTTAACAGACTTGTCGGACAGTGCAGGCCCAAAATCGGACCGCATGTTCTGTGCAGTCTAATTTTGATCTGCACTGCCCACGTTTACATGGTCGTGCTCAACAGCGTAAAGCTTAATAAATAACAATAATGAAAGTAAAACCGGAGCATTTTATTGAACTATGAACTGCTTCTTAATTTATTTGCGAAATATATATACTTAGAAAGGCTTATGATCGCTTTTTTCGATTTAGACATCATTAACGAATAGAACTTTCCCAAAGATGGCCATCTGCAGTATTTTTTGCTAAGATATTTCCGACGTATTTGAATGTACTTTGGTCAAACTAATAAAAAATGGTACTCGTTTTCGATCATTCTCATATTACAATTCGTACAAAGACGTTCTTCACAAGGGATATTATCGAACCTACCTCTTTCAATATTTAGATCATGGGATGATGTTCTGAATCTGGTAAGTGCAAATTTATATTTAGGCTCGTATTGTAGTTCAAGATAGGGTTCTAGCTGTAATGTATCTTTAATTATTTTGTATGCTTTTAACCTTGTAGAGGAATTTAGATTGGTGGACCAAGACTGTATATAGGAGTCAAATAATCGCCGTTTTATTTCTCGTAAATTGATATTTATGTTGTTTTGATAGAACCACATGTAACCTAAACCGTTTCGTTGTAAAATGTCTTTAATTATGTAAGCCCAGTTACTCCCGCTATACGTATAACCATGTTCACAATCATTTAGCAGAGAGAAGTAGACCGTTTTAACGAGGGAGTTTTCTGGTTGTCTTAGGATATGGGTCCAGTACCTTAACATGCTGATCTTTCTACTTACAATAAGCGGTATTCGACCTGTTTCACCATATAAGGTTACTAGAGGTGTAGATCTTCTAACATTCAAGATTCTACGAATAAAATTAGTATGCAGAGCTTCTATGTCTTTTGCATCGTGGCTACCCCATATTTCTGATGCAAAATTAAGAACAGATCCTACTAGGGAATCAAAAAGAGAACATTTTTGCGATAAGGGTAAATAAATATTTGAGAAAATTTTAAATAGATTATACTGTGAAAAGGACGCGCGTCTTGCTATATCTTTCTGTGTGCGGAACCAACTTCCTTTTTTGTAAAACGTTAATCCTAAGTACTTAAAGCAAGTAACTGTTTCTATATCTGTATTACAAATCGAAAATGTGTGATGTGTGTGGCGTCAATTTTCAAAGATCATCGCTTTAGTTTTGGATGTATTTATTTTAAGTTTCCAAAGTTTGCAATATGTTTCAATGTCATGTAACATGGATTGGAGAGCCGCTGCTGATTTTGCAAAAACAACCTGGTCGTCGGCGTAAAGGATAAGGAAAAGTTTGAACTCATTTAGCGTGAAGATTTCTTCTAGATCAGAGTTTATGTTGTCTAATAGATCATTAACGTACATCATAAAGATCAATGGAGAGCTTGGATCGCCTTGTTTTAAGCCCACATGGTAGTCTAAAAAGTTAGAAAGTTCCGAGTCATAACGAACACAAGCACGGACAGATGTATACATAGACTGAAGTGCATGTACAAATTTACTGCTAACGTTATCATGTAATAGTTTCTGCCAAAGTAAAGAGTGATTGATACTGTCGAAGCACTTTTCGTAGTCAATAAAAACACAATATAATTTCCCCCCCGATGACAGTACCTTTGATATAACAGCATTAAAAACGAATATACAATCAATAATAGACTTGTCCTTTTGGAATCCAAATTGGTTCTTACACAGATGCTCATTAATGTCGTTCCATTTTGTAAGACGATTAAGGAGGATCTGCGAATAGATTTTTGATAAAACATTTATTAGTGTTATGCCGCGATAATTTTCGGCTTTGTTTGGGTCTCCCTTTTTAAAGATGGGTGCTATTATTCCCTTCCCCCACTCAACTGGGTATTCACCTTTTTCGAACATTCTATTATATAGATTAACAAGAAATGGTGAAATGAATTCATATGCAGACTTGATAATTTCGCTCGGTAATTCGTCTATTCCTGGACTCTTCCCGTTCTTTTGCATAAAAACGGCTTTACGTACCTCCTGTTCTGTTATATGTGAATCGAGGTTATCGTCATGTTGGTCATCATGTGGAAACAATCCACCAGTGTTATTTGTGTCATTCGCTTCAATGTCAAACACGCTTTGAAAGTGCAGAAACAGCTCATCTACAGAGAGTGAATCCGCAGTTACCGCCCCTTCATTGTAGTTTGTTTTCATGTTTTTCCAAAAATTGCGTGGGTCAGACTTGGATAAGGAGCTAATCCTTTTCCCTTCATTTATTTTAAAATTCGCTTTTGCTCTTTTTTTGATATTATTATAAGATGTTCTTGCACGGGTAAACCTTTCCCTATTTTCGTCTGATTTCTCTCTGTAGAAGCTGTTTCTCTCCCGTTTAAAAGCGAGCTTGGCATTGTAGCATTCTGCATTAAACCATTTGTTTCCTATTCTACATTTATTATGCTTTCGTTTACGACGGGTTTTTCCAAAAACTCTCAACGCATTCAGCACGTGAATTCCTGAACCACGTGACCTATATTGCCCGTGCTCGTTGCATCGGTTAACTGGTGTATTCGTTCACTATTACTCATGAGTGTATCTAAAAATAGATGTACCTTTGCGTCATCCCAAACAATGTTTTCAAAAGGCTGGCTGACCTTTTCATTTCGCATTTCGCTTCTGGTTAACTTGATTTCGCTCAAACATTTTAGCGTTAAAAGGATCGGTGCATGATCAGAGTGTTCATTAAAATCGAATATCTTAAAGTCTTTGATCATTCTAAAGTTTATGTGATTTGTTAAAATATAATCAACTGTGCTCATACCCTGATGAGAGCAAAAGGTGAATTTACCCTTGCCTGCATCATCATGGATGCGACCATTTACTATTGACATGTCACTTTTCTGACACAGTTCCAACAGACGCCGCCCGTTTCTATCTACAACGTGATCTTGGTTAAAGCGTGAAGGTGTATCTCGATCGCTATTTGATCGCACATCCTCATCCATGCATTTATCCAATAAGATAGAATTATCGCATGAGGATGTACGACCATTGAAGTCACCACAAACAAAAACCTTGCCTTTCTCACTGTATTTTATAATTCGATTTTCGAGCTCTTCTAGGAAATCGAAGTCTTGGTCTAGAATACGAGAATCTTTCGGGGGTATATATATGCAGCACAAATAGACATCTTCTGTAGAACTAAGTAAGCCTCGATTTATCTTAACCCATAACATGTCATTTCGAATACTTTCAACGACTGTCACAGATTTTTTGATATTGTCTTTATAATAGAGAGAAATACCATCACTGTAACGACCCCTGTCTGCGTTTCTTGATTTGTTTCCATAAATGTGATGTGAGCTGAAACCGTTTATATTATAGTCATAGTTATCTTTACCTGATAACCATGTTTCAGTCGGAAACAACAAATCAAACGGTGCTAAACAGTCTATGAAGTCACAGTCATCAATTTTTCGTTTTAACCCATTAACATTCCAGGAAATAATCTGTAATTCCTGTCGACCTTTCTGACATCTCTATGACCCAGTAGGTGGGATGTATTCTTTGCCATCTATGTAAAGCTTCTTTCCTTCAAATCTCACATTTTTCCCTTGCTCTTTGGCTCTCTTCATTGGTTGATATAGGGGCTTTCTTGCATCCCGTATCTCCTTAGGTAATTGGATACCGATTCCCAAATTCGCTTTATTTAACTCTGATGAATAGGTAAAGGACGCTCTTCTAATCATTTCTCTGTCATTGTAGTGATGAAATTTTGCCACTATTGGGCGTGGTTTTGAGGATTTAGCCCCAACCCCTATGTGCTCTGTCAATTTCTATCTTAGTGACATCGTTGAATTTCAGAGTTTCCCTACATACATCTTTCACTAAGACTTCACAATCTTCCTGTTCACCACCGTCTGGTATTCCGTAAAACATCAGATTTTCCTTCATAGATCGTATTCTAGATCGACCAGTTTTGTCTCTAGTTTCTCTTTACTCTTTTCAAAGTCTAACGATTCTTTCTCTAACCTTTTACACTTTTCTGAAGTTTTATTTAATTCTTCTTTTAGCGTTTTAATGTCTTTTTGATTCTCATCATTTACATTTGTCACGAACTCGCAGCTTTTTTCTGTTTCAGTTACCCTGACATCTAGAGTTTTTACTTTCACCTCGAGTTCAGACATTTTAAAGTTAATGGAATTGACTGTTTTCTTTATCCCATCAACTGTTTGTAACTTGCTTTTTATCTGCTTGATTTCGTCAAGTATCTCTGTCGCCCATGTTGGTTGGGAAGTTTGAAAACCGAAGGGGCTTCCTGTATATTGAGGAGCAGGTGGGCTTTGTACAAAGGGTTGCGTCATACCATACGGCGCTTGGTTAGGGGACGCCATATTGGATAATGGATTAAAGGAAAGTGGAAGATATACTTCAGATCTATTTTGGGTTATTTGTTCGTGTAATTTACTTACAGGGTCAGTCTCTTTTCCAGTATTGTTCCCTGTGTGTATCTGTTTTTGTTTCGATTTCTTGGCCCGTCCTTTATTTTGACGTGTACACGTATCACTACTCGGTGCGCTCGTGCATATTGGGACCGATATTTCACTTAATGGTGAGGTTCTTTCTCCTTTTTCTTCGATTTCGGGGACGACGTTTGCCAGGAACCACCGCTTGACATTTGCAATATCCCTTTAAACACTCAAAAATCCAAAAACATTTATGAAAAAGACCATTTTATCCAAAATATTGAAGGTTTACTATCCCGACTGTAGAACATGTCTGACCACATCAAATCACGTGACTCAATACTCTTACTTACAATATTACAACGCTTAATCAAAATGCTGCCAGCACTGTAATCGGTCGACACTGAATAACCACACAGTTTTGAAAATCACAAATCAAATGGTAGTTGTTTGAACTGTGTATAGGAGTAAGAAAATGTGATATAATAACTTTTACACTGGATTACATCCTTGACAATGGATTAAGTAATCCATTCTAATTCTTGCAAAGTGGAAATTATCTTAATTCAGTAATAAATTGGTTGATTGATTGGTTGTTTTGTGTTACTGGCCGCTTTCATCATTACTTCAGTCATATCTCGGCGACAGGCTGCTTTTCATGTTTGTCATGGATTTCACTAGTACTAGGCAAGGGCAGTGAGGTATCCCACCCGATGACACTCCCACGAAAAACACAGGTGTCGAATCCTACACCATACAACTGAGTCACTTGGGAACCATTTTTTTAACCTGTCTTTTACAACTTAGTAGCTTAGCGGAATGGTTAAAGTACAGTTTTACCAGCCGCCAGCAATAGAACGTAAAAGATATGTGACAATTCTAATAAGCAATACCTATCATCAAGCTTTAGACATCACTCTTACAAGATTGTCAGTACGTACCAGCCTTTCATTAAAGAATCATATGAAAAAAACACAAAATTTAATATTCTTTATCATTGTAACTTCAACAACTTTGGTGACTTTAATATGAGTCATACTCTGGCAAAAGGGGGCTTAATACATCTCCGTAATTAACTATACCTAGCTGGTCACCACATAATGATGGATCTATAATAGCCACTTTTTGCAAAAAAGGAACCTAATCATGAGATAGACTGGGCCACAGACATGCAGAAAATTGACCAATAGCGAAAAGTAATGGCCCGGGTCAGCCTGCATAGACTGTACAGGCTGACCTGGGTCGATAGTTTTCGAAGACACACTAAGCCCCCTTTTCACAGAGCATGACTCAAATAGGTTTAAGACTCACTTTGGAACATAGACTGTACTGTAACATATTGCCAGACTCTTAGTAAAATCCATACTTTTAAATAGTATGATTAAATCCTAAAAAATGTGTGTGCATTTTGACTCCCAAATTATCTATTTCTCCATTTTTAACAAGCCATCGCATTTATCTAGATAAATTGTTCTACCTTATATTTTTGGCTGGCTAAATCGTCCTGTGCCGAATCGCCCAGGTCTAAACGTTTGCTTGCCAAATTTTCCTACCTTAGAATGTAGCTAATAACTACGTAATCGTCAACTCTTTACCAACCTAAAATCAATTTAGACTTGTCAAAATCGAAAGCATTTGGACATTACGAACTGAATTTGACTGTAGCCCAAAAGTAGTAATAAATAGAGAGAGCTGGGTTTTAACCACAAATTTGACCATCTACGAAAGAGCTAGTTTTTTAACCATATGTATGCTTTAATTAACATTTTAACCATGTGTATGATTAAAATATTATACCAACCATATCCCTGATTAAATCTAAAACTAACCATATCCCTGCTTAAATCTAAAACTAACCATCCCCCTGCTTAAATCTAAAACTAATAATCCCCCTGCTTAAATCTAAAACTAACCATCCCCCTGCTTAAATCTAAATCCAACCATCCCCCTGCTTAAATCTAAAACTAACCATCCACCTGCTTAAATCTAAAACTAACCATCCCCCTGCTTAAATCCAAATCCAACCATCCCCCTGCTTAAATCCAAATCCAACCATTTCCCTCCTCAAACTACATCCCAACGATTTGTATTTTTAGCCCATATAGCTATATGAGCGAAATTACAGCATTTTTTACTTCGTCATATGATATAAAATATAACTTTTATAAACAAAGTTATATTTTTACAAGTCTAACTCTATCAAAATAGATATATAAGCGTGTGTTACATCGCGGTTAGTTGATCTTGAAATAAAGTTTATTATGTCACAATGCTTTACCTCCAACGCCCTCGGAAAAACCGTACAGCTACAAATTTCATCCGCTTTTTTAATAATAGAGTAATCAACCTGTTCTAAACTGTTTACCGCAATATTAACTTTTACCTCTTCTGGTACATTAAGATCCTTTTTAACAATCGTTAAACTTCCTCTTATAATTCTACCTGATGCACTAATACAGTAACCCCCTAAACCATGCCTTTTTCCTGAATTACCATTACCAAAAGAGAACTCATAATTACCATCTCCAATTGGTCCTTGTTCTTCAGCCCACACAGTAATAACAGGTTTAGGGCCTATGAGAGAAGGAAGGGATACTTTTTTATCCACACAGGATTTTGTTGCTAAATCTCTCTCTTCTACCGGGGTTGCCGCGTTTTTTAGAGAAAAACCTTGGAGATCTATGTCAGCCACTGCCGTGAAACTTCCATTTGGATTTTTTACGATAGCTCCACCATTATCAACATAATTTTTATTGGCAGCAGCATCGCGGGATGTAGGATTAGGTAATCCAGTAATCGGGTTATCATTCATATCTATTCCACCAGCCATTGAAAAAGATCCATCTTGTTTTTTTGTTAAAGCTTTTTCACCTGCAGTAGCTACCTCAACAACAGTATCTACGTAAAACTTATTTACAGCTTGATCATTTTCTAAAGGGCTTCCAACATTGTTAATTCTTCGTCCTCCCATAGAAACGTCATCAACTGCCATATACCTACCAGCTCCATAAACGAAAGCTTTATTTGCGCTGTCTACATATCTTTTAGTTGCTGCATCTTGGGCATCTGCGGGATCCAAAAGATTAGTTAAACTATATCCTTTCATATCTATATTTGCAATAGCGGAAAAGGTACCATCTCGGTTCTCTACTATTGCTTTACCGCTTCTATCCACGTAATTTTTAGTAGCAGCTTCGCCCGGTTCTGTAGGCTCCTTAACATTTCTTATTTCATTGAAACCCATATTTATAAATCCAAGGCCTTGGTATCCACCATTTTCTTTTAATAACCCCCCAGAATTTTCATCAACGTAATGTTTTGTAGCAATGTCTTGAGGATTTACCGGATTACTAACCCTCGTTAATGTATTACCAGCCATATCTATAGAACCAGTAACAACAGTTGTTCCATCTTTACGTAAAAAGTTATTATTTATGTAAGCGAGTGACACACCATCACCGCTTGTTTTATCATCTTTCATTCTTCCGAATTTATCAACCGGCATTTTTTTATTATTAAAAAAGTTTATTTATCACTGTTTGAAACTTTTTACCCGAGCTTAACTCTTTAAGGATGTATAAACATAAATGACCACAAAATACCTCCCCAGCTTGTTGTAATTGATCAGTATTGTACTGTATTGGACTTTTTAGGTACTCTCGAATTTCATTAGGTGGCTGTATGCCATAACTGTCAAAATAAATTTTAGTTTTATCGTTTTTATACCAAGCAACCCAATGGGTACCAGGTCCACCACTTTTATCAAAGTTTACTATACCGCATTCTTTTTTATTTGGTTTTCTCGGTAATGTATCTAGTAAAAAGACTCCTCTAAAATAAGGTATCTCTAATCTTTTTGCAGCATCTTCTAACTCGAAATTATTTAATGGTTTATTTGGTAAAATTACGTTTTCAATCGAAATATTTAACATTTTTTATAGTTAAATATTTCTAATGTCTTTATTGTCAACCCATGAATTAAATTCATCGGGATAACCTTTCCACTTTACAAGAGATTTCTTTTTTCCTTTTTTAATAACCTTTTCTATCCTATACAGCTCCTGAGTGGTTTTCTGTAGTTCGGGTTCATAAAAGGTACCTTGTATTTCTTCTCCATTGAGATCCTTAATTTTATATGTTACAGGTGATGTATGTTTTACTTCTGAAACTGTAAAAACCTCTTCTGTCCATCTTGTTGTATAACCTTTTTCAAAAGTCTTTTTCTTTTCAGTTATCCTTACTTTGTCTCCAATGGAAAACTTAGGCTTTATATCTTTTATTTCGAGATTATCGGGGTAAAGATTTCTCCAAACTTTGGTTTCATTTTCTTTTTTACTCGCCTTTACTGGAGTCATCTTAATAGATGAATGCCTTGTGTTATTATGTTCTTTAACGAGATCAGGTAACACGTCAATGTAAATATTTGTAGAATGAGCAGAAAAATACTTCCACATTTTTTCTTTCATTGTTCTAATCCATCTCTCAACAACACTAGATTTTTCCTCATTTTCAGTAGAATACAATTCAACCAAGTCTTTTACATCTTTGTTATAAAACTCTTTACCCTTATCCACCCACATTTTTTCCGGTTTCCTCTCCTTAAAAATACTTTTTAATGCTATAGCAACAGATTTCCCCGTTTAGTCTTTTGATGGCACTAACCATCCGTATTTAGAAAAGATGTCAATGACAGCGAGAAGGTATTTTACACCGTGATTAAACTTAATCTATACCATTTACTATAACTCTCCTTTTCTTAAATTTTCTTCTTACAGGTTTATGTAATTCTTCCGCTAAATTTATCATGCTGGTATTTTTTTTTTAACTCCCATTCCAAATTTCATCTTTGTTCCAATGAGTTTACTTACCAACCCCCTTTCCATGTTTTCTCTAATAGTAGGATTGTAAATCCTTTCTAACTCTGTTAACATATTCTTATCGCACACTGCGTTTCTTGTGGCAGTGTCATTATTCTGAAGATAACAAACATCATGATGATAAGCAGCTTTATCAACGCGGTTTATTGGTTTACTCCATTTCTTTGGTGTTAAATCTGGATTCAGTCTTTTCTTTAATTTAGTGCCAGGTCCCGTAAAATTATGACCGGGGAGATGCATTTCAAAAGGTAAATTATTTATAGCTTTATTTAGCAATGATCCTCCCTTTGTCGTCTTAACAAACTGAGTTTTAGTTATTCCGCAAACCATACATTTCCCACGTTTCATATTTCTTCCATTTTTAGCAACAGTATAGTTTATGTCACTTGTATCAGTAACTTTTTTACATTTAACACAATACATTTTTATATTTAAAATTAAAAAAGTTATATAAAATGGATATTGTAAACTTATCATGAAATGAAGTAGTATCAAAGAGATTTAATCACTCTCTTTTACCAAAAAGTATCAGAGGTTTAATTATAGGTAAATCAGGATGTGGTAAAACTACCTTACTGTTAAACCTTTTACTTAGACCGGGATGGCTCGACTATAATGATTTAACTGTTTTTGGAAAAAGCCTTTTTCAACCAGAATACCGAATACTAAAAAAGGCTTTTGAAGAAAAACTACCAAAAGAATGTATCTTAAAGTTGTTTAACATGCGTGACGAAATACAAGAATTAAATGTATCCCCTACTGCTTTACTTGAGGAATGGGTTAAATCGTTTAAAAACATATCGGATATAAATTGTAACTTTTTTGAAAATGCAAGCGACGTACCTGATCCGAGAGAGTTAAACTCAGAAAATAAAAATTTAATGATTTTTGATGATTTACTTTTAGAAAAACAGAATAAATGTGAGTGTTACTACATTCGGGGAAGACATAGTAACGTAGATTGTTTTTACCTCTCACAGAATTATTTTAGACTACCAAGGCAAACTATTAGAGAAAACGCTAATTTTATTTGTCTTTTCCGACAAGACCTAAAAAACATTAACCATATTTATAGTGATCATGTAGGTGATGATATGCCAAAGGATGAATTTAGGGAAATTTGTAAAAGGGCATGGGAAAGACCGCATGGCTTTGCTATTATCGATTTAACCAGTAAAAAAATTAATGGGAAGTATAGGAACGGTTTCGACAACTTTTACATACCTAAGACAGTATAAATAAAAAAATATTAATTATAAAAAATGACTCTTTATGAAATATTTGAAAAACAAAATAAAACTATGAATGTAATTGATTATATATTAAATACATATAATATAGAAAACCCGAGAGGTTCTATAGATACTTATGAATTTGTATATGTTTTCAGTGTGTTAGGGCGTTTCAGAGAAGAAGTATTAGATTTAATCTATAAGATTGGATTTGCTGAAAATGATGATGTTGAGGATGAGTATATTAAATAATTAAACCTAGTGTTTGGAAAGATAGCAGCGATTTCTACAAAAACAGTAAAAGACAGAAAGAATTATCTTTTTATGTTAGAAGAAAGTATTCTTACTTTTTTATAAATATTTTTCTTAGAATATAATATTTACACAGATAAATATTATATTTTATACTTTAAAAATGGAAGAACTTTTAGAACAAATTGTAAAAAATACAGAACACAAAACATCATTTCAAATTATAGTAAGCGACAACAAAACACGTTTTAGAACAAGGTTTAACCCCCCTATTCAGCTGGAAAAGGATAAAAAATATGAGATAGCTTTAGTAAACCTTGAAACTTACTACTCTTTTCCAAACATTAATACAACAAACAACATATTCGTTTATTCTCCAGACAATGGTACCACATGGATTAAAATAAAAATACCTGAAGGAGGTTATGACTTTGTTGACATTAATGATACCATTCACCAGGAAATGAGAAAAAAAGGCCATTATGATGAAGTTAATGAAGGTTATTATATTAACATTTCTGCAAACACCAATACTTTAAAGTCTGTTTTTACTCTAGAAGATGGTTATCAAGCGGATTTTAATCAACCTAACTCTATTGCTAAAGTATTAGGATTTACTCACGCTAAATATACACAAGGATTTTACGAGTCGGAGAATGTAGTGAACATTCTTAGTATAAATAGTTTGCTTGTTAACATAGATATTATTTCGGGAAGTTATGTTAATGGTTCAACAAAAAATACGATTTACTCTTTTTTCCCAGATGTTGCACCTGGATATAAGATAATTGAGTCACCACTTAATTTAGTATACTTATCATTAACATTACATGAAATACATAGCCTAGAAGTAAATATTACAGATCAAGATGGCAATTTACTAAATCTTAGAGGTGAAAATTTAACAATTAGATTCCATATTAGAGAAGCGAGATAAAATAAAAAAGAATTATATATATATATATAAAAATGTCAAGTTACACTACTATTAAGGTAAATATTTCTGAAGGACAAAAGGAAAAGCTTCAACATGCTGTTAAAGCTAGTTGCCCGGTAAGTATACGTTTAGGTCATGAAGATTTAAAAGGTAATGATGTTTTAGCAATTACCAGTTCACAAGCAAAGAAAATAGCTAAAGCCTATGAGGAGGGTAAGGGTATAACTATTAAAATGTCTGTGAAACAACTTAAACATTATATGAAAATAGAGGGAGGTTTTCTCGGAATGTTGGCCGGGTTAGCTGCTAGAGCTTTACCAATGATTGCAAAAACCGTTTTACCTGCATTAGGTATTGGTGCTCTCTCTGGATTAGCTCAAACGGGGGTACAAAAAGCATTGGGGTCGGGTCTTTATCTTAAAAAAGGGGGTTGTGTTTGTCAAGTTGAAACTGATGGATGTGGATTATACTTAAAGCCATACAAAGGTAAAGGTTTAGGGTCTGTTGGTGATGGTTTGTATTTAAAGCAAGGAGGGAAAATTTATGACGGAAAAGGGCTTTTGCTTGGGCCTAATAGTCCATTTGCTAATATCCCTATTCTAGGAGCTATCTTATAAAAAATATTAATATAAAAAAAGTAATACATAATTAAAAAATGATACGTATAAATAGTTGTGGTTTTAAAAGTAATAAAGATATAAAAGGAGTAATGTGGTTTCCTTTACAAAATTTGGATTATCCACCTAAAAATATAGCAGAAAATGCATGGGAAGTATATTCACAAAGTGAAATAATACTACAACCTGGAGAAAGAATAAAATTGCAACTTGGGCTTGGATGTATTACATATAATAATAATGATAAAATTGCAACTGTACTTAAAGATAATTTATCCTTAAAAGGTCTAATACACACGGAAGGCAAAAGATCAGGTACAAAAGATGATATATTTATATTTATAAAAAATATTTCTCTTAAAAAGATGACTATCGCAAAAAATGAACCTTTATTTTTAGTTTTTTATAATGATTTTAGAAGTCATGGTTAAGTTATATTGTAATGTTATAAATAATAATATTTAAATATCATTTGTAACAAGTAAAAATAAAAATAGATATACACAAATTTGGTATAAAACATAATACTGCTAATCAACATAAAACTATATTTTGGAAACCTAACTTACACGTTGATTATCCTCCCATCAAGCAAGATCCTTTAAAATGGAAAATTTATGCCCAAGATGCCATTAAGATTCCTTCAAAAGATGGAAAAATAATATCGTTAGGATTTGGTTATATAGCTACACAAGGGGTTATATTGGTATCTGTTAGTAATAAATGGAAAGATAGTTTAACCATTTTAAACGGGACACATCTTGATAATGAGACTAATGATATCTTAGTCTACATTTATAATTTCTCATAAAAACCAATTAAAATACCTGAGGGTGAGTTATTGTGCTATCTAAAATACTTACAATCCTGAGATAAAAAAATTATAATTTTAATAAAAAAATGACAGATATAGATCAAAGACATCCTAATAAAGTATATCCTTCGTTACCTAAAGAAAGTAATACACCTTCAGCCCCGTCTATTGAAATGATGCCGCTAGATGATAAAGGACATTCCTACCGTTTACAAAAGATATCCGAAGTACAGAAGTTTCTTGAGAACGAAATTCAAAAAAGAGAAGCCTTAGCCAAGAAATATTTTAGAGCCGCGAGAGTTGTTGATAATATTGATACAGCATTAATCGGGTTAACAATGGCTTCAGGTGTTGGGGGAGCCATATTATTGGGTACAGTTGCAGCGGTACCAATAGCATTAGGTTTAGAAATTACAAGTGCAGCAACCGGATTACTCTCAGTGGTAGGTAAGTATATAGTAAGGAATTCAAAAACAACAGGAGAAAAACATCAAAAGATTCGGATGATAGCTGATGCTAAGCTTGATACAATTGGTTCACATATATCTAAAGCTTTAGTTGACGATCGTATATCAGATGAAGAGTTTAAACTTATCATGGAAGAACAAGAGAAGTATAAGAAAATGAAGGATGAGATAAGAACAAAAACTAAGAAAAAAGATATCTACTGAAAACGAAGAAAGTTTAATTGAGAGAGGGAGGCGTGAGCAAAGGGAATCCTTTCGGAGGTTGGTTGAAAAACATCATGGTGGGCCGCTTGAATATTAAAAGACCAAAAATAAAGTTTTCATGCAGCTTTAGTTATGAAACATGATAAAAATTATGTTAAAAACTATGTTAAGAATTATGTTAAAACTAGGATAAAAAATTATTTTAGTAATTAAAAAATGTCTTTTTTAAAAATCACTGATCCAGCAAAAAGGGATTTAATTGTAAAAGAGTATCTTGAAACAAAAAAGAATATTAGGGATAATCTATTAGCAGAGAGAACAGGTGAACAGCAACTTCAAACAGATCTTTCAAAGTTTTTTAAACCTATTACGGAAACACAAAAAACTGCAGCAAAGGATATTACAGAAGCACAAAAAACTACAACAAGGGAGATTACTGAAGGGCTTAGACCTATTAAAGAAGGTGTAGAAAACTTACCGCAAGCTATTAAGTTCCCAGACTTTCCTTCTATTCAAGCTTATGATAAATCACCAGAAGAAGGATTAGATAAATTATTTATTGGTGAAATAGCGGATAAATATTTAGGAACGTATAGTGATAATGAAAAACACGTTGATAAAACGTTTGGAATAACTCGCAGAAAGGGTAAGTTTTATATTGGAAACAAAGAAGTTAATGTTCAAAAAAATGATATTTTTCTGGGAAATGAGAAATATGTAGGCACGCCTGGCCTATGGGAGTTAATCACATCTAAACATCCAGATAATAATGTTTATTCAAAAGAAGATTACGTCAATTACGCGAAATTGATGGTAAAAACAAATGCTCTTCGTAAAAATAATGATCCGAAAAATCCAAGTCCTAAATCTTCCAGAGGTGTAAAATGGATCATTATACTTAAACCTATTTGGGATAATAAAAGATTTTATGAGGGACAGGGTATCGTTGTTATCCCATCTGACCCTAACGCATTAATAGAAAGACTAGATCTGTTGTTGGCAAGTAAAGAAGCAGGTAACACAGGTGTAAGAAATGAGTTAGTGAGTATTTATGATGAATTAAAAAGACAAGGTGTTTTAAATTCAGACGCTTATAAAAATTTAATATCTATACTATAAAAATGATTGTCAATAAGAAATACGGATTTAAAAGAAGGTATTCATATGGTGGTACTGGAATCTTTGACAGCATTGCTAACTTTTTAGCGAGGCTTTTCACAAGTAGCGCAGGTAAACAAATAGCATCTTCTGCCCTTGATGTGGGAAAGAGTGTAGCTAAGGAAGGAGCGAAGAAAGCTTTAGAGGTTGGAAAGAGTGCAGCTGTAGAAGCAGGAAAAAAATTAGTTACAAAAGCTTTAACACCAAAATCAAAGAAAATTTTACAAAAATATAATGCAACACCAAAACCCGCAGATACTCCTAAAACACAAAATATTAATACATTAATAGATGGAAGTGCCATAGCTATTCAAGACTTAGTTAAACAATTTAACAGTGGAGCAGGCATTAAGGTAGTATGAAGAAAAAAATAAAAATAAGTTAAGAAAATTATATTTATTATATAAAAAAAGAGAATGTCAAACTTACTATTTGATCGTGAATATTATTCAAAATACAGAAGTAGGACTATTCATATACAAAATGCATCTTTAAACCTAAAAGATTGTGAGATTCTTGAAATTAATAACACAGATTATAAACATCAAAAAGCTGTTATAAAGTTGCCTCCTAGTAAAGTAAACGTAATGAAAGAGATTGAGGAAAAAGTAAATAAACATTTAGAAAAGTACAATATAACCCCTGTAACACTTGTGTACGGAAATAGAATTTACCCTAAAAAGAAAACATTTACCTCAGAAAATAAACTAAATAAAATTAAACTTAAAGGTGTGTTTGTTAATAGTGAAGATAAAGCTTTTCCCCAGCTTTGGTTAGAGTTTTAAGTAAAAGTGATACAATTATAATTTTTATTTAAAATTATAATTGCAATAATAAAAAATGAACATTTCAGAAACCGTCAATTCAATTTTAAAAGTTACCGAACCAACTCCAAAATTTGTTGGTATTGATGAGTATGAACACCATGAGTATGAACCGATCACTGGCGCAAATCTCAACAACTCAGGAGGAGATATTAGGATTAGTATTGAAACCCAAGATATTTTTTTCTCATCCTAGTGATAGTTATTTACTTATAGAAGGTCGTTTAACAAAAGCTGATGGTACAGATTACGCAGCTGCTGACAACGTTTCTCTAACAAACAATGCTCTGATGTATCTGTTTAAAAATATTAGGTATCAACTTTTTGGTATGGATATTGAATCATTAACACATCCTGGCCAGGCTACTACAATGCTTGGGTTATTAAAATATCCGGATGATTTTTCTAAATCACAAGGGTTAAATCAATGTTGGTATAAGGATACAACAATCGCAGCAGAAGATAATAACATAGGTTGGAAAGCAAGAAAATTATACATCGTTGATAATCCTGTTCCAACAGGTACCTTCAGCTTTAGAGTTCCATTAAAACATATATTCGGTTTTTGTGAAGATTATGATAAGATATTGTATGGAATGAAACAAACTCTCACCTTAACAAGAAATGGTGATAATAATGCAATCTTTAAAATTAGTGCTGTTGGTGGTGTTGCTGCTCCTGCTGATGGTAAAATTATTTTAAATAAAATATCTTGGTTTATGCCTCACGTGATACCTGCAGATAATGAGAAGATGGAACTTTATAAAATTATCGAGAAAAAAGAAAAATTACCGGTTGGATATAGAATGAGGCAGTGTGATTCTATTGAGGTCCCTCAGGCACCAACATTTACTTGGAGACTTTCAGTTAAATCATCTCCTGAGGTGCCACGTTTTATCACTGTAGGATTTCAGACTAATAAAATAGGTAATCAAGAGCAAAATCCTGCAATATTCGACAATGTAAACGTTAAAAATATTTATATTATGTTAAATACTACCCGATACCCTGCGGTTGACTACAATCTTTTCTTTCAATGCGCACCAATTTAGTAGAGTGTATGGTGATGCTGCATTGTTAAGATCTAAGTTTTATAATATGGATGAATTAATATCAAACCCTAACATTACCCCCTCAGATTATAAAACTCTATATCCTTTGTTTGTGTTTGACGTTTCCAAACAAAGCGAGAAATTAAAATATTCTGTTACCGATATCCAAATTAAGGCAAATTTCGGCGCAAATGTACCCGCAAACACTGAGGCATATGCTGTTATTATTTGTGATAAGTTTATTAACTTTCAGTCTGATGGAAATAAAATGTTTGTAGTGTATTAAGATATTTTTTCTTATATATAAAAATGATAAAGATTATAGATTTAAAAAAAATTCTTAAAGAAAATAATATAAATTTCTGCTCATACTGGGATAAAAAACGCTTAGTTGAGTTGGTGAAAAAACATGGATTGTTACCGGAGGTGTCTCCTAAGTTGCCTCACAAAGAAATAAGCGAGAATCCAAAGTTTGAAAGATTAAAAACTATTAAGCATAATCCTAAGAAAGTCACTTTAGAGGATGTTGAAACTGGTGAAATAATAATATTGCCATCAATTTACAAGGCGGGTAAATTTATAGATCGTTGTCCTCAAACAGTTACAAAATGGGACGGAAGAGTTTGGAATAATAAATATAAGATTAACATTCAATAATTTTATTATGTCACTCCATAATAAAATTATTTTGACATTTAGTTAAGATTTTTTTTTATATATATGAAAATGGAAAATTATAATATATATACCGTACAAGGTTTAAAAAATTTAGCCAAGTCAAGAGGAATCCGAGGATACTCAAGACTTAGAAGAGCTGAATTAATTGGGCGTCTAAGTAATCCTACTCCTCATAGTCCTGCTGATCAATTCAGGAGGTTCACAGTAAGAGACTTAAAACAAGAAGCTAAAAATCGAGGAATTAGAGGATACTCTACGCTTAGAAGAGCTCAATTAATTGACCGCTTACTTAATCGGGGAGCGCCATTATTAGATTATGATATTAGTAATTTTGGAGCCCCTGTATTAAAACCAACACCTTACACACCAACACCTACACCTTACACACCACCCTCGGTACCAACTCCACCTAAAGCCGCAGCTGAGTAGTTGATGAACTATTTAGATAGTATTGGAGAAATTCCAAAAAAAATATATATATATATATCACCTAGTTTAGAAGCTTTAAAAGAAAAAATAGATAAGTTATATAAGGATAAAGATAAAATAGAGATTAAAGAAGGGCCATCAGCATTTAAAGGTTTTACCAAACAATATCTTATAAAAGGTAAAGGAGCTTTTACACCTGATGATTTCCTTGATTTAGCGAAAGATAAATTAACCAATGTTATGAGAAATAATCGCCGAACAAAAGTTAAACTTTTTATGAGATGTATGATGAAACACTCTATTGAAAATCATTTAAAAGAGATGAATTTTGATTCTGGTTTTCCATTTGTTAATTTAGATGGGGATGATGTGGATGAATTATATGATGAAATGGGGAAACAGATATTAATTAATATAGCAACTGAGGAAATGAAACAAGATTATTATAAAGTTCTTTACATAATTGATTTAAGATTACACACAGTATCATATAACCCAATAAAAGGAAATTCTTGGTTCCCAACTCCTCCTAAGATAGCAAATACAAAAAGTGCTATTAATCCAATAAATAAGAATGATGATATGTGTTTTGCTTATTGTATTCTTATAGCTTTGAACCCAACAGATAATAACCCTGAAAAAATTGATAAACTAAGACCATTATTAAACACTATAAATATGGAAGGGATTAATTACCCTGTTTCCCTTCAAGATAGAATTAAATTCGAAACCCTAAACCCATCTATATCCGTATCAATTTTTGGGTATAATTATTTCACTGGTGTTTATCCACTTAGTCTAAGTAAAGAAGTTTATAAAAGAGAACATCATATTAATCTTTTACTTCTTGAGAAGGATGGTAAAAAACATTATTGTTTAATTAAAAATATGAGTAGATTGTTATCTAAACAGATATCTGATCATAATGGTAAAACTTATATTTGTGAAAGATGTTTAAAACATTTTCAAAAAGAAGAAACTTTAAATAAACATTTAGAGTATTGTGGTGAAAAAGATGCTTGTAGAATAGACTTACCTGAAAAGGGTACCAAGATATCTTTTCAGAATTTTAATAAACAACAAAGACACCCTTTTACAATTTATGCGGATATGGAGGCTACATTAGAAAAGAAAAACGAAAATAAAGGCAATGGAACAAAATTAATTAATGAGCATAATGTTTCAGGATATTGTTTCTATGTTAAATCACATTATGAAAATGTTTACCCTTCTAAGATCTTTCAATATTCTGGCGAAAATGCATCTAAAAAATTCGTAGAGGATTTAGAAAATGTTATAAAAGAAATAGATAGGATACCAACGAGGGAAATGATTTATAGAGTTGAGGATAAAAGAGAGTTTGATAAAGCAGAAAACTGCTGGATATGTGGGGAGTCATTTTCAAAATGTAAAGACATGAAAAAAGTAAGAGACCATTGCCATTATACTGGAAAGTTTAGGGGAGCTGCGCACAGTGTGTGTAATTTAAAATGTAGAAGACCTACTTTTACACCCATATTCTTTCATAATTATAGTAAGTATGATGCTCATCTATTTATAAAAGACTTAATGAGTACACCTGGTGAGACGAGTTGTATACCAACAAACAAGGAAACATATATAAGCGTGTCTAAAAATGTGCCAATAGAATACACTGTTAAAGGGATGAAGAAAATTAAAACGCATGAGATTAGATTCCTTGATAGTTTAAAATTTCTAGGTAAAAGTTTAGATGAATTAGCTAGCACTCTAGCTAAGGAGGACAAGACTAATTTTATGAAATATTTTGAGGGGGAAAAGCTTGAATTGGTCTCTCAAAAGGGTATATTCCCATATGAATGGTTTGATAACCTTAGTAAATTAGAGGAAACAAAGTTACCCAAACAAAGAGAATTTTACTCAAAGCTTAAATATAGTGGAATTGGGGAGGAGGATTATCAACATGCATTAAATGTATGGAATACCTTCGAGATGAAAACTTTTAAAGATTATCATGACTTATATAATAAGACTGATGTTTTACTGTTGGCGGATGTCTTTGAAAATTTTAGGAATGTTTGCTTTAATAATTATGGGTTAGACCCATCTTGGTTTTATACAGCGCCGGGATTAGCTTGGGAGGCATTAAAAACTACTAAGGTAGAATTAGAATTATTATCAGACCCTGATATGATTTTATTTATTGAAAACGGAATAAGAGGATGTATCTCAACCATTTTTAAAGGATTTGCAAAAACAAATAATTCATATATGGGTAAAAAATATAACCCAAATGAACCACCTAAATTTATTACTTATTTAGATGCGAATAATCTCTATGGTTGGGCAACGTGTCAAAAACTTCCCATTGGAAATTTTAAATGGATGGATGAAAATAATTTACAAAATTGTCAAAGTTGCCCTTGTATAATAGATGTTGATTTAGAATATCCTAAAGAATTACATGATTTGCATAATGATTTTCCATTAGCTCCCGAAAGATTAAAGACCGGTAAAGTTGAAAAACTTATACCTAATTTAGATAATAAAAATAAATATATATTACACCATGAAAATTTAAAGTTATATTTAAGTTTAGGTCTAAAGCTTAAAAAGATTCATAGAGGGTTAACTTTTGATGAGAGTGAATGGTTAAAACCTTATATCGATAAAAATACTACACTAAGAGCAAAAGCTAAAACCGCATTTGAAAAGGATTTCTTTAAACTTATGAATAATTCTGTATTTGGTAAGACTGGAAAATATTAGAAATAGAGTAGATATAAGATTGGTTAGTACCAAGGAAAAAGCTGAAAAATTAACCGCTAAACCCAACTATTACGATATAACTACCCTTGATGAAAATTTATGTATAATTCAAATGAAAAAACCACGTTTATATTTTAATAAGCCTATTTATGTAGGGATGTGTATTTTAGATTTAAGTAAGACATTGATGTATAACTTTCATTATAATTATATTAAAGATAAATATGGTGAAAAAGTTAAACTTCTTTTCACTGATACAGATAGCTTAATGTATGAAATAGAAACAGAAGATTTTTATAAGGATATTAGTGGTGATGTTAAAGATTGGTTTGATACAAGTGATTACCCACCTGATCACCCTTTAGGTATTCCCACCGGATTAAATAAGAAAGTTGTAGGTATGTTTAAAGATGAGACAAGTGGTAAGATTATTGGGGAGTTTGTAGGCCTCAGGTCTAAGCTATACTCTTATAAAATGTATGATGATGAGGAGGAAAGTGAAAAATGTAAGGGAATTAAAAGACATGTAGTAAAAGCATTTATTAAACATGATCATTATAAAGAGTGTTTGTTTGAAAATAAAACACAATTAAGGAGAATGGTAGTTATTAGGAGCCATAATCATGAGTTGTATACTGAAGAGGTAAATAAAGTCGCATTAAGTAGTAATGATGATAAACGCTATATCCTTGGGAACAATATCGATACATTAGCTTGGGGTCACACTAAGATAAAGACGCAGATCTTAGAAAATTTACTACGTATAGGGCAGAATATATATAATATGACGAAGTAAAAAATGTTGTAATTTCGCTCATATAGCTATATGGGCTAAAAATATGAATCGTTGGGATGTAGTAATAAGCAGGGAGATGGTTAGTTTTAGATTTAAGCAGGGATATGGTTAGTTTTAGATTTAAGCAGGGGGATGGTTAGTTTTAGATTTAAGCAGGGGGATGGTTAGTTTTAGATTTAAGCGGGGGGATGGTTGGTATAATATTTTAATCATACACATGGTTAAAATGTTAATTAAAGCATACATATGGTTAAAAAACTAGCTCTTTCGTAGATGGTCAAATTTGTAATTAAAACCCAGCTCTCTCTATTTATTACTACTCCCAAATGATGAGTTGAAACGTTGAAAGGGTAGAAAACATCATTGTAAAAGGAGAAAATGATGTTTATCAGCATTTCCCATTTTTCTTCCATGTTTTCAAACAGCCTTTTCCTTCAAAGTTGTTGAAAACGGGATTGTGTGGTAAAGAGTTAAAATTTTGAGTTAACCTACTGGCCTTTTCCAGTCAGATACCAATATCCAAATACTACAACTTCATGGTCGGTTTTTTTTTCATGTAGATCTATGTCCTACGTGAACATACAGTTATGACCTAAGATATCTACGTTTGTAATACTGATCTGCATTGCCCTCAAAGGACAGTCTAATCTTGATCTTTTATTGACTGCAAAAGCAACTTTTCTTACCTTTTCCAATGCAGGTCACGTATTTGATTCATTCTGATAAGCGAGGAGCATAGCAACAATAAACCTTGTGCTCTGTATCTGAAAAACAGGACCTTGTGGAAAGGATGGGGATCAACTAACATGAAGTATCTGATAAGACATACATGTTGTTGGGAGTTTTACCTTAAGACCCTGAATTAATGAAATAGACATGTCAAGCTTGAAAAGCAGCCCAGTTATTTGCAGGGCCATTGCTGTCTTGACTAGAACATCTTCGTGATAGAAAAGCTGGCATGACAGATCCAAGATCTGACTGCATGTTCTATGCAGTCTGGTCTGAATCTGCACTCTCTGCAAAGGCAACATGAGTTATATTTAGCCCTCTAAGGAAAAATACCTTGGAATACATACATGCTCCAAAACTTTTCCGTGGTCCTTTGATTCAGACATGAAGAATTATGATATATTAAGTAAGCGTATTTATGTTGCAGTTTCAGGGGAAACCTCTTCCCCCCCATGGAAGTGCTCTATTTAACTAATTTTGAAAATCTTTCATGTGGTGAAGAAAAAGCTGTTAGAAAAAAAATAATGCTGGTTACATGCATTTTCTCTCTTACCCACTATATTTTCAAAGCCCCATAGGATTGTTTTGTCAAGGGTCATCACCCAAGGTCATCAAGAAACACGCCAGTGACTGTACAAAATGGTAGTGTCGTGTCTGTAAGAGGTTATGAAAATTTCACACATCTAATGCGTAATCAGATATATACATTGGTCAGTATTGTGAACGGACAGTCTGGCTAGTAAAGTTGCAGGCGTTGGATCACCAATCCATTCTGAAAATGCTTATGTAACGGCCTTTCCACTGCTAAGAAGTTGGAGGTCATAACCCTAACACAACTTTACACCCCTTTCCCACACAGCTTTATACTTATTTGCCTCACTAGCGTTACACAACCCACGGCCAATCACTATTTTAAACGTACGCCGGTTACGATTGTATTTACATCGCTTTTATCTACTCGTACGGCAGTACAATCTAATTTTTTTTTAATTCTCTAAAGCAATATTCCATACAAACTCCATTCTGTAGCGATTTCCTATTTGCTCCAACCCTAGATTACCCATGAACTTTTCAACAGCTGCTAAATATACGGACAACACTCGTCTCAACTGGGCCGCGATATACTTGATTCGCTCTCGTTTCATTCATACAATTACTCATTATCACTGACCCCATTCCTGATAATTGATTTGAAAGTAAACTGCTACGAATTTTTCGATTTCTGCTCCTTTCTGGGTTGTCTAACGCTAATGAGGCAAAAAAGTGTGAAGCTGTGAGGGAAAGGGATGTAAAGTTGTGTAAGGGTTATGACCTCTAACTTCTCAGTAGCGGAGAGGTCATTACGTAAGCATTTTCAGAATGGACTGGCGATCCCACGCCTGCAACTTAACTATTCATGTTTGTGTATGTGTGTGTGTGTGTGTGTGTGTGTGTTTTCTTTTTTATTCTTCAATGAAATGGTCGTAGGTACTGATAATCTTGTAAGAGTGACGTCTAAAGCTTGATAATAGGTATTGCTAATTAGAATTGTTGACGGCTGGCGAATATCTACTTAAAACTTCCAGTTAAACTACTAATTTGTAAAAGATAGGTAAAAAAAAAGTTTCTAGGTAGCTCAGTTGTATGGTGTAGGATTCGACACCTGTTTTTCATGGGGGTGTCATCAGGTAGGATACCTCAGAGCCCTTGTCTAGTACGAGTGAAATCCATAACATACATGAAAAACAGGCTGTCGCCGCGATATGACTGAAATAATGATGAAGGCGACCAAAAACACAAAACAGCCAATCAATTAACAAATTCATCACTGAATTACGATAATTTCCACATAGTCCTTTGCAAGAATAAGAATGAATTTCTGTATCCATTATCAAGGTTCTAATCCGGTATAAAAGGCAATATATTACGGGGTTCTTACTCCCATACATAGTTCAAACAACTACCGTTTGATTTGTGATTTTCAAAACAGTGTGGTTATTCAGTGTCGACCGATTACAGTGCTGACAGCACTTTGATTTATTTATGTTACAAGTTCTGCTTTCTTTCAGACCAATCAGAGACATCTATAAGTGACGTGATCGCCCCACTTGCTGCTTCTATACTGTCGGTAGTCTTCCTAGTAGCGATAGTTATTATTGTACTAATCATTTGGATCAAAGTGAAAAGGTAACTCTCTCGATTTGTGTTGTACATTAACCCTTAACATGCTAAATACATGTAAGTTAAATAAAACGTTCAACTCGATAGTAGAAACCCGTGTGTTTTGTTATTGCAAAGTTATATTAGACAAAAATATATCCTTATCGGAGAGTATGGATCTAAGATCAGACTGCACATTCTGTGCAGTCTGATTTTGATCTACACTGTCCGCAAAAGGTCACTGAGTCACGCTTAGCAGCTTAAGGATTATAACAGCGCATTACTTTTGCCCTAGCGTCAATTGCTTATCTCTTTCCCAAACGACAAGCTTTTAGATTTGTCAAACATGGAAGCATTTGCAGACGACAAATAAAATTAGACTCAAAAGATTTTTGTCCGTGATGGGTAGAAAACATTGTGGAAAAAAGGAGAAAATTGGTGTTTAAGAGCTGTTTCTCCTTTTCACACATTTTTATCAAATGGTCTCTAGCACAGAGTCGTTAAAACTTTTGAGTGTGTGGTAAAGGGTTAGAAAAAAAAAGAAGAAATTACGGGTGACGTATTCAAAAGTATCGAGGACGTTTTAGTAGAAGACAAAAGAACGCTAGCTACAAGCAATGACTCTTTTTTCTCCGAAATTTTCTTGGACCATCTATTAAAAATGCTTGGTTTGAGCGTGTGTGAAGTTGTTTGTATTTTCAGGCAGGAAAATGTATTCACTCGTTGCTTAATTCGAGCTTAAATTTGACCTTGTCATAAATTATACCTTTGTCCACTGAAGTTGTAATGGCCTATCACGTAACACCATACTTTTCATTGTTTGTTCATCGGACACCGTTACTTAAAACAGCATACTGGCGCATCGCTTCTGTATTGTATGAAATAAACATTAGTATATACAATATAGAGGTGATGCGCAAATGTGCTATTTATAGTAACGGTGTCTGATAATCGAGCAATGGAAATTTCGGCGTTTTGTGAGTCTATTAGAACTTAAGGGCCTTTGATAATACTACAGCAATATACTGACAGCTTAGTTTACATAAATAAGAGACAGTATGAATGTGTTTAGAAAATAAATGAATTAACCACACTCTGCCTAAAGGGGGTTTAATGGATCTCAGTGATTCTCTGAGGTAGAATGGTCTCTGGGCATGCAATAAATTACCAAAAGGAAAACGGTTCGACCTAGGTCAGCCTGCGGGAAATGTGCAGGCTGACATGGGTCGATACTCTTTGCATATGCATTAAATCCCCATTTGGTAGAGCATAGAAATAAAAAGTGACTATTTTGCTATTCAAGACGAAAAGCTCAAAATCCCGAAAGCGAACAACCTACTTCGACACCAAACGGAGTCGGTACTATTAGTACTTTGAATCGAGCAGAAGAAAGACAATCCATCCGGGTTTCAAGCGTCAAGTATGAAAACATGGGGACATTAACCATCAACCAAAATGCTGTCAAGCCTGTTATAGAAACAAAATCGACGAAAAGGGGAGGTACTAAACATATTTATGAGATTTTATTTTTAAATTCTTTTACCAACATTTGCTACACAGGTAGCTGATGTATACTGGGGTTCCGCTTCGATCATTTTTTTCCTCTTGTACATTCAGAATTATCAAAATAGATGATGGTAATTATTACATAACCGATTAACAGTTTTGCAACAGATATGTAAAGACCGTGAAAGGAGACCGCGAAAGGAAGTGATTACAACACGACATCAGCCTGGACACAGGCTACTGTACCATATGTATCTAATATCACCGTATTGATATGAAAGTACCACTTTTACTCGTATGTATTCACGTTCGGCTCTTTCTGCAAAATCCCGAAAATGTGAGGCTATGGCTAAAAATCCATTGTTACATTCAAATATACATTGTCTGTTACTTGTCATCTGAGTTTTTTATAAACGTTTTGACCCAGGGTATATGATAGAGGAAATATTACAACAGTCTGCATTTTTGTGTGGTCGGTCTATTCCGATACACATCTCTTTCCACATGCAAATTGACTGGATCCGACCGCACAGAAATGCAGGGTTTTTTAAAATCATTATTTATTACATCAATGTTCAATTGTAGACCAAGAGGAAAACTTCGATACTGAGTGTACAGAAGAAGAAATTGGCGATGTGTGTGCTCCCGTGGCGGGCGTTGGTGACGACCATGAATATTACGCATTCGTTGCTAAGGAAACTGATATAAAGATTCATCAACTGTGGGACTATATAGTCGACAGAAAGAAACGGGAAAACAACGGTTTTCATCAAGAGTTCTCCGTGAGTAGATTGGTTTTAAATGTCAAAAAATATTTTCAATTTGTTGAGAGATACTTTCATTGAAAAATGATGTTTTTGAAAATACGTAAAGGTAACTTGTTTGCTTCGGAGAAATTTCGAATGACATTTCACCGAGTAGAACATCCAGGTGGATATTTTACGTTCATGAATCAGATGTATATCACAATCGTATATCAAACATTTTCTTTGTTTTTTTTTTTTTTTTTTTTTTTTTTTCATCTTACAAATGGAGGAAAAAAATATTTGATCCTTTTAGAAAAATAATAATAATAATAAATAAATAAATAAAGACAAAGAAACTGCGTTAATTTTTCTAGTTATAGTCCTTTGTCAGTGAACTACAAATTTTTCAACCAGTGCTTATTCTAGAAGTTGAAAAATAGGGGCGAGAATACCTTTGCCTTTGAAAAACAGATGGGAGATTTAAAAAAAACAAACAAACAAAATAGGGGCAACTTTGTCGATTATAGTACATCTCTACTACAGTTTAAAAAAAAATTCATTTTTCTTTGCCTTATATTGCTTGATACATTTTTCCTTGAAAATGATTAGATTTAGAAAATTGTTGAGATCCCCTGATCCAAGTTGTCTATAAAAACTACAGCTCTAGTAAACTTGCTTTCTTGCAGAATAGTTTTCCTTATCATAGCATGATCAGAAGCGGCTTATTGGATATTCTCGAAAGTGAAAAATGCATGTTTACAAGTCAATGGGCATTTGGAATTTGATGAAATACTTGGCCACTGACTTTAGCTCGTATGCGAGAGCCAGATCCATACCATGAACTACTGTAGTAGACTCGATCTAAGTCTAGTTGGTTTCTTGAAAATGACGATTTCCTCTAAGATCTTCTTCAGAAGTTAAAACTAGATCCAGGAACAAATTTGCGATTGTTACTCTTCGTCACATCGCGCGTAACCAAATCCGAAACGTAATCGAGAGGGAAAAGTGTTTACATTTGTGATCATTTTGCGAAGTGCGATACTAACAACCATTAGAAACGCCTCATCTCCCTCTGTCGCGTCATATTTCA
The DNA here is from genome assembly GCA_946811185.2 of Hippopus hippopus. Classification (NCBI taxonomy): domain Eukaryota; kingdom Metazoa; phylum Mollusca; class Bivalvia; order Cardiida; family Cardiidae; genus Hippopus; species Hippopus hippopus. The sequence goes on from OX328100.1 coordinate 58,311,303, forward strand.
TGAATTTAATATCGACTGCATGGTTTTGTATTTTAGAAATGGACTTTGTCAATATTTCTACACATGGGTCTTTCTACACTAATCGTATATTTTATGTCCTTCAGAAGAAAAATAGAATAAAATATTCCATGAGAAATAATTAAGTTTTTTTACCAGTGTATTTTATAGAATGATCGAAATCAAACAAATGAACATCTTCATGTTGAAATAATTGCTAAAATATATCTCGATAAAAGGTCAGTATTTCGAAATGCACATGTCCCCTCCGTAACTTTATTGCGGAAAATCGCATTTGCTTCTCTTACAAAAATGTTTCAACTTTACTTCCTGCTAAAAATCAATGGTTTAGTATCTGTAGTTCTTATTTTAATCCAGTATACATATGAATTGATCACACCTACTTAAATAATAAACAATACAACGAAGTCCCCAGTTTTAAGTCAACTCCGTCACTAATTCAAAAATCGATTGCAAAGACCCACTGATAATCAACTTATCTACGTCGTACTTTTTAAATTCATGACGTCATTCTTCGGTTTTTTAAAAATCCGCCATCTTTAAACAGAGCTTTGTGATCCCAGACAAAACAGAATCGATGAACGGTGAGTAAAACTTCCGTATATTTGAAATATGTCCACTCCGTACATTATATGAGTTGAAATGTCAAGTTTGGCGTTGTTTTAGATTTCACTGATAAGTGTTTAAAGCCAATCTTTATGAAAGCCCACACGCTGGTGTTCGAAGCTTTTGCCATGTGCTTTTTATATCAAATATAAAATGAAAACGTCAACTCCGTAACAGTCAACTCCAGAACGCATTTGGTCGTTGCGGTATTGACAGAACCATTACGGAATTGACTCATTCTTACTTCATAGCCAAAAATTGTTTCCCTGTACATGCATGTCCGAAATATACCTACACAATTATTCAAATATATGCGCTTAAAAAAGTCAATGCTAACTTTACAAAAGTAGTAGAGATCGCAACGTAGTAACTTGAATGTTAACCTAAGTCTTTTCCTGATACGGACGATCCATCTACGCCTCTTCAGCAGACATATTTTGAAAACATTGTGGTAAAAAAAGAAACTGCTCATCATGAGCAATATCCTATTTTGTCACAATGTTTTTTTACCCTCTCGGATAACTTTAGCTTGTATTTGCTCAAGTTTTGGATATTTTTTCAGATGTTTTCAATTGATGACTTAGTGTTTGCTCAATACAAAGCTGAATCCACTTTGTTTTAAACTATATCAAACAGTGTCTGTATCAGGGAATGGGCTAGACAATTGATATTGTAAATCAACATAATAAGCTGTTTGCATAAGCAATGATAGTTATTCTGCTGCAGTTAATTTAATTTGAATAGGGTGTAACATATTAGTTATATTACCGGACATTTCACGTATCCAAGTTCCCTGGGTTCTCACCAGTATTACCAGTCATATTATCCTGCCACTTACCTTATAGTCCTAATGCTATGTCCGTAGCTGTGAATTCAAGGATAGAAGCCATTACTGCTATTAAATAACGGTCTTTGGTTTGACCCAGAAGGGATAGTCCCAGCGACAATATACACCTGTGGCGGATGCTGCAGTTTAAACCATTAGCAAACAAACCCTTCCTTTTAAGTGTCTGTAGTCTTTTGAAAACATTGTGGAAAAAAGAAGAAATAGCTCAGAACGAACAATTTCTCCCTTTCCCACAATGTTTTACATTCTATCAGAGAACTACAATTCATAAGAAGCAGTTTTCTAATTGTTGTCTGCAGATGTTATCACTATGGAAGAGTCTAAAATTTGTCGTTTGGTAAAGAATTAAACATTATTGTGTACATTTCAGATTAACACTACCACCGTTGGGGAAATTGTTCATAGGGAGGTGAGCTGCTTTTGCAGCATGCCCAATGGGTGCGACTGTTTTCACCCTTCAACAGCAGAGTTGACATTACAACCTACATGTAAAACAGCACCAATACAACAAGAGAATATCCAAAATGGTAATGTTGTTTGAAATAGCAAATATTTAGTGGCTGTTCTGTTTGTAAAAACAAACTTTTTATAATTATGCTTTTTAACCCTTTAACAAACAAACCTACGTTTTACTTGTCTTCAATAGATGTTTTGATAACATTGTCAGAAAAGAAAAAAATGCTCAGAACAAGCAGTTTCTCCTTTTCCCACAATGTTTTCTATCCTATCAGAACTCGGAATTGTAATTCATTAGAACCGTTTATTGAATGGACGTCGGCAGATGCTTTCGATATGTAAGAGTCTAAAACTTGTCATTTGGTAAAGGGTTAAATAAAACATTATTTGACAAGATTGAACCCAGACTTCTGTATATTCCGTAAACTTACTTAATTTAACCACGGACTCTATTGCACATGTTAATAGGTGTTCGTGATGAACCCGACTTCCGAGCTGAATACTCGTGTCTGTATCACGACTATTGGTCTCGGAAATTTACGGAAACAACCGAAGAGTGTGCCGACGAATTATTTGTCTCGGTTTATAATGAACAGTATCAATATCGGACTGTCTTGTAGGTCTAAACTGATTACAAAGGAGCTTTCTATTTATGGATTTGTTCAATTCATATCATAGTGTTCGAAACAGCTAGGTTCATATTTCCTCGTCTGATCATAATGTTTATAGTAATTACACAGTATCATGAACAGATGAAAAAACCTGTACCAAGCTGTTTTGCTTCCGTCTTCCAGTTTCATATTCAGCAATGACGGAAATAATTTGTCAATTCAGTTGCAGGTTAACTGATAAAACCATTTAATTTTTACAGAAACACCTGACGTAGATGATTCCTTGAAAGGACGGTATTGTGTCGTGACATATGACAACAAACCATATCCTGGTGTGATCGTAGATACGGACGATGACAAGGAGGTCGAGGTGCAAGTTATGCACTCCATCGGCAAGAATCGTTTCTTCTGGCTGATGATGTCCGACACCCTGTGGTATAACAGGAACATTTTATTAAACTTATCGAGCCTCCAGAAAAGGTCACCAGCAGGCACTATCAATTAAACAGAGAGGATTGGGAAGAAATCGTGAAAAAGCTGGAGCTTGATTAATTCAGCTGCATTCAGATGTTATTGTTTCATTTGTTTTATTTCCTTTGGGCTGTTTGCGATTGAAAGAATTCTTCTGAATAAAGAAATACTGCTCACATGATTAAGTGTTCTAAGTACAATGCCATCCCCGTAACAATACGTCTACTCCGTAACGTTCGTGTCTTTACCGTAACAATGTAAAAAAACAATATTTTACAGAAAGTAAAAGAAACAAACATGCACTTTTGCAATTATCTAAATTTCGTTGTAAAATTACACAGGTAGCACCGTGTTTGATACGATATCATCATGAAATAATGAAACTATTTAATATAGAAATGTTGAAATTTGATAGATATCGGGGACAAGACTGACTTTCATAAAATTTACGAACTATGAATAGTTTTTGCTAGAAATGCACAAGATATTTTGATAAAATGCGCTTAGTTAAGAGATATTAGAGAGAGCTGTTTTGGTTTCTCTTCTGTAAGTGTTTGAAAATATTAGTTACATTTTTGTTACGGAGTGGAAATATTCCGTTGGTAGAGGTTTTAAAAGATGACATATCTTGTTAAGGAAAATGCAAACTCCATTGCTTTTATCTCCAAAGGCATCACAAGGTATTAAAAAAGCATCCACGTGAAAAAAATACGCTATTTCAGACACTACATATTAACAAAAAAACTTCGTCCAAAATATACGATTACCGTAGAATGACCCACATATTACATGACACAAACGTTTAGCTAAACATTACACAAATTTAACAGCCATTTCAACAAACTCACCCCCTGAAATTCATCAATACCGTGTATGGCCTCCTTGACTTGCTATCAGTGCCGGCAGTAGCCGTCCCATGGACCCACACAGATTACGCAGGAGATGGCGTGGAATGCGAGCCCACTCTTCACGAAGAGCATTTGTCAGTTCTTGGACGTTTTGCGGCTGTGGGTTACGTCGACGTAAACGACGTCCGAGGATGTCCCACATGTGTTCGATCAGGTTACAATCGGGAGAGTTAGCAGGCCATGGCAGCACGGCAATATTATTGACCATGAGAAAGTTTCTGGTTAATCGGCCGTGTGGGGGCGCGCATTGTCATGTTGAAATATAAGGCTACGGCGTTCCTGAAACATGGGAACGACCACAGGACACAGAACTTGGTTTACATACCGTCTGGCATTTAAATTACCATTAATAACCGCTAGGTCAGTTCTAGATGTGTGGTTTATTGCTGCCTAAACCATTATACCACCACCACCAAAACGGTTGTGTTCCAGAGCAAAACTTTGGGTTTACCGTTCATTACGTCGACGGTAAACGCGGACTCGTCCGTCGGGGCAAGAGAGGTTAAAACAGGATTCGTCACTGAAGACCGCATCACGCCAACGTCTTCCGATGTTGTTTTGAGTCCACTGCCAACGTTCCCGACGGTGGTGGTCAGTTAGCACATCACCGCGGTACGGCCGCCTGCACAATATTCCACGCTCCCGAAGACGTCGCCTTACTGTATTCCGACTTACATGTCTTCCACAATTCCCTATAACCATCGACGTTGTGGATTGCGCTGTGACAAAATCGTTTCGCAAGTGACGTTGACGGATGAAATTGTTTTGTCGTACAGACGTCACACGCGGAGCACCAGGTCGGGGTCTATCAGACAAGCTCTCTGTTTTGTTTACCAGTCGAACAAGACACACTATTGTTGATCTTGCAACGTTAAAGCGTCTTGCAACGTCACTTTGAGAAAGACCGCTTTCAAGCATGCCCAAAATGCGTGCTCTTTATTCATTATTTTGTCTTGACATTTTCGAAATTGATGTTTTCAAAATATTGCTTGGACTACTTAATTGTAAATCAATTACTGTTTACACATGCGTAATTTTGACCGACATAACCACGTAGGGAAAATGCATGGGGCGTAGGGCAAAACGGTGCCATGAGTCATGGTTGAAGCAAACATAATAGACTAGCATGAAATTTCATGCTTCAGTAGATTAGAGCATTGAAAATTCTATGGTAGGCAAAACGTGACATATATATTCTAGGTATGTACAAAGCTATCGCACTTTTTTTTCGATGAGGCTTTTTTAATGGACGTCAATATACATTTTTCCCAAAGGTATTAGTTGAAATAAAATGAACGCGGGTTTTTCCAGGTTAGACAGACGAATGTCAACAGATACTGTTTTATAATCTAAATATACCAATTGTATGTTTTCATAATGCTTGAATGTGGAGAGAAATGGGATTTTTTTTTCTCGTGCTGCAGAATTTGTGATCTAAAAATAGAACATCTCGGAGATAACCTGGTTTCTGGAAATGTCATTGGTTACTCCCTTCATTCTTTTCATGCAATAGTGTAATCGATCTATGAAAATTTCGTACGTTTTCCTTCGAGTTTATAAATGTTACAGATGTGATTTTTTTTGCATGTCTATCATCTTTTTCTTTCAAAAAATGCGAGTACCTTGTCGCGCATTATGTAGCCCCTGTCTAGAATATACTGTTACCAATAAAAAATATAAATGTATTTTTATGTTATTTATCGTGAAATAAAATGATGCATCTCCAACACCGCACTGCTAACAAAAAAAAAAAAATCTTTGACTTGATTATTTCGTTCCCCACGTGCGAGTGTTGTTTTGACCCTTCATGTTTAAAAAAATAGCTATCGACTTTGAAGGAACGTTTAATGTTGAACACATTTAAATATCTGGGAATTCGCTGAACGATTCATGTGCCACTTTGACGTATCTTCGCCGATAAGCATTAGATAATTGCGAGTGCAATGAAAAACGTAGCTGAAGTTTTGTTATAAATGGACCGATATGTTATCTGATATCATTGCCCCACTCGTCACAACTGGGACGATTCCGCAACTGCATCTAACCTCGTCCGTATCAACGAGGTTTCCATTTTGAAAAAGTGCCAGTCACATGACTTGAAGCATGGCGGCGCCCATGAAAATCGATTAGCAACGACAATGACGTTATCCACATCTTTCTACCTGTCGGAGAAAACTGTCAACGGGATTGATAGACCACGTTATTAGATGATTTACAAACTGTATGTCTTACTATTTTAAAAACGGTAAATTAGTCTTTTTCCGACGAAGAAATGTACGTTGTAGGTGCATTTTACCCATCGTATAACAGCCGAGGGATTTGATCAACGGATCTAATGTCGAAATCATCTTTTCTACACTAAGACAGTTCACTGCAGAGAAAGTAAGATTCATTAAACTGTTTGATTTACATTGGAGATTTATTTGTATCGATGATACATTACAAAATGTTTGTTAGTTATCGTTTTTTTTTGTTTTTTTTTTTTTTGTTTTGTTTTTGAGCAGCAATTGCCAAAGGGCCTACATCACCCTCATCAGGTAGCTATGCTTGAAGAGAACCGACCAAAGAATAGATACAGAGGACTCTATGCATGTAAGGAATAGTTTGTTTAGTTAGTAAAGTATTATTGCCAAATAAACCTTTACCACACAATCCCGAGAATTCATGACCCTGAAAAAGCGCTTTTGAAAACATTTGGGGAAAATGAGAAACTGCGGTAACCAGTATTTTCTCCATTTTCAACAATGATTTCTACACTTTCAAAAGTAAATTTTAATGTTTGAGTCACATCTATTTGTCGTCTGCAAATGCTTTCAGTACTCCTTATTTCCATTATTGGAACTCTTAAAGTTGAAGGAGAGTTTAGACTTATAACCAGGACGACGCGTCGTAAACAAAATTAAATGGCAACATATGCGAAATACAATCGACTTTACCAACGGAGGCACATTTCATTGCGGTACCGCGTCTAATAAGTATATTCAGGCTTTATTTCTCACTGGTTGCCCTCGTTATGGTTTATCTTCTCTTTTGTCAACGGTACGGGCACCGTGACTGACCCAATAATATCGCCCTGTCTCGCGATACTGGTTCAATTTTTTTTAAAACATATGCATTAGAGTGCTCAAAGAGAGGTAACTCTACTGTACTGGCGATAAAAGTAAACACTATAACAATTTGGGAGAGGCTACACTTCAAAGTGCCTGTCGTCAACGACTATTCAAGCAAGTGAGACAGAAGTAATATAGAGGCCGGCTTGGTGCCAAACAGTGGTGACGTAATATTGCGTATATATGTATACAATATAAGTAGAGCATCATTCTGACTCTATTTTGTTAAATGATTTGTATGAAAAATCTCACAATATTAAGTTGATTGCAGGCATTTCCGGTGACCTCCTTTTGTTAACCAGTAGGTTCTGTTATTCAATGGTTTGGCCGCAACGAAAGATGACATAATTCTATGTGATGAGTGGTTATTCTTGTATTTCTTTTTAAATGTCAAGTACATATACTCATTATTTTACACACACACACACACACACACACACACACACACACACACACACACACATATATATTATAATCATTTGCATTTGTATAACCTCAAAACCTCATGGGCATTGTTTCATATTGGTATCACAGGCGTTTGTCGATACCTATTTAAAGATACATCTTTATAGCCAGAAAGTAATCAAACGCTGCCAAAACTTTACAGTATATAGAATATAGTTATCTTTTTAAACATGGATAAAAAAAAAAAAAAAAAAAAAAAACGATATAAGGTGTATAGAATAAAGAAACTCAAGGGATTTGTCTTCGATTTAAACAGGAAACTGTGGTTGTAATGTCTAGGGATAGCCTCCATAGAATGAAATGCTTTTTCTATCCGTCGTAATCTGTGCAACCTTGAAACCGTCGGGGGCAACATTTGGCATGAAGATACAAGAGTGATTATAATCTTACAAAACAAAGATAAAATTGGTTAAAAAAACCGGATGGAATCGAGTAATGATGTATCTTTTGAACAAAAAGCTCTGCCCTGGAAAAAAAAAAAAAAAATCATACTGGTATATATTGGTATACCATATTAGCATAAGCTAATGTTGCTGTCTTGTATACCCTGACTGAGTGCCATGTTTTAATATTGATCTTGGTCCGTATTCAACAATTTTTCTGAAGAATATCCTTAGTTTTATTATCAAGATTTTTCTGAACTTGAAAGTAACACAATTTCTGATTGGCTAAACTATTTCTAGACCAAATGGTTTATCCGACTAGAAGTTGTGTTGCTTTCTAAATCCAGAATAAGACAAGAATGAAACTAATAATGGTTGGTGAATACGGACCTTGAATTGCATTTTTTGTTTCAGTTGACCATACCAGGGTACCTTTAAAAGCGGAGGAAGGAGAGTCAGACTACATCAATGCATGTTTCGTTAATGTAAGTCTAAAGTGCAAGCTTCACCTATTAACATACAAGTCAATTTTAGACTTCACCAATCTTCAGACTTATTTCAAGGTAGCTCTTCCAGCAGAAAACAGTAGAGAGTGTTAAAAATTGGTCTGGCTTGAGTAAATTGCCATCTCTGTATAATTCCAAACCGAAAATGCATTTATTCACAGTCTAATGTGCCAATGACGAGCAACTCTTTTCTTCACTAAATTTTACATCTATCAATCATATCTTCAGTTTCTATTTATCTTTATTGCCGTTTCCGTTTGATATAAATTTCAATTTCAATTTTAATTCTACTGTGTACATAGAGGCTACCCACTTAACATAAAAATAATACATAGGTGCAAATGTTAACAATTTGAGTCGTCATTAGTAATGAAAACAAGAACATTAATAATATGGGTATGTAATAGTAAAAATAGTAATTTTAGACTCGCCTAATTTCAAGTTAGTAACATTAGGTAACTGTACTTTCAGTTTTGACTAACCTTTTACCAAAAAATCGCTATTTGATAACCAATGTTACCAGGATTAGATCCATTCTGGTGTACACAAATGCCATCGAACTAGAAACATTAAGACAAAATGTTTTATGTTAAGTATCATACATGATAAGAAAAACAATATAAAATTAGACAGGTAAAATTAGTTTCCAGCGAAAAATTTGGACAAGCCCGTTTTTGAGTCACTGAAACTAAATTTTTGGTTCTTATCTTTTCAAGATAGCAATTACAGGTACAACTAGCGGTCTAAATTAACCCATTACCCAACAATCGTGAGCTTTAATGACCGATTTTACCAGATTTAAATCAATAAGGTTATAGTTTCCTTAATATGATTTTCGGATATTTCTCTCTCTCTTTTATCCATTTATCTTTTTTAGTGTTCTGAACCATAAATATTGCAGATGGTGTCAGAAGAACAAATCAGAAGATATAACCTTAATACCTGTATTTCGAAATATGTTCTACTTTCTTCATATAACGTAAGAAGACATACAGTACAGAAAAAGTTATTTGATCATATTTTTTCACTCTTTCAGGGTTATGGCGAACCCAAAAGGTTCATTGCATCACAAGGTACGAGTTCAAACAATTGCTATTCAAATAAGTTGAGAATTAAAATGTTAGTCTTTGACTTCACCGACCCAAGGTGAATCTTTTTCTTGCAAATCTTTACCTCAAAACAAATGAGCCATGAAAAAGGGGCTTAAAACATCTGCTAAAAGTATCGACCAATGTCAGCATGCGTAGTCTGTGCAGGCTGCCATAGGTCGAGACTTTTTGCTTTCAGCACATTTTCTGCATGTCAAAGGATCAGTGTACCTCATGATTTGGACGGTTGTTAGACGAAATGGATTTTAAGGGTCTCTAATAATGTGATGACTTGCTTGGTATAATACATTACAAAGATGCTTTAAATAAACCTCCTTTTCACAGATTATGGTTCATATTTTAATGCCCTTGGTCAACTTGGTAGGATTTAGCACTTAAAAAAAATGAAAAATGTGACGACTACTTAGCAGCTCACTCTAAGCTATTACACCCCTATTCGCCATGTGCCGTTTTAATGTTTTTTTGGTAATTCAAACGTCTCGAAAATGACATTTCTAGTATTCCAAATATTGCAGAAGAATTAAGGTAAGGGCAGCCCAATAAAATTCTTGTAACATCGCCTTTCATTCCCAAACTTATACGGATTCGGCTAAGACTCGGGTAAACCGTAATAGATTGGCAGAGAGACGCTGCTTCCCCGCCTCGATAAATACTACTATTGAATGCAAGGTAACCATTAATCAATTAATACATTCATCTACTTGACTAGGTCCCACCGATGCGATGCGGGATGATTTCTGGCGTATGATATGGCAACAAAATTCAAAGCAAATAGTCATGTTGACAAATCTTGTAGAAATGGGAAACGTAAGTATTATTTCGTCATCTGTTAAGTACTGGTCGGGATTTCTGTACAGTTTAGATCAAGAATAGACAGAATGGAGACATGGGTAATAAGGTCGTCCATGGTAACTGAACATCAATGCCCCTATTTTCCCGCTGTTACTGAACGACTCTCAGTGCAACATCATCTTTTCTTTAGCTTTGAAGTACTGACTTTACATCAGGCTAGATCGTGAGATGCCCTTTTTCCTATAAATGCAAAGCTGGTGTATCGAAATGAGTTTTAGATATACGATTCGTTGGAATGTAAAGAAAATACAAAGCGCTGGTGTAAAAATTCAGTCGAGATGATAAATGTAAAACTTGCATAATTGAGAATATGGTTAGCACCATGACTGTTTTGCGTTGCTTCTGGTGTGCAGAAAGTGACAGTGACAACCAATGAAAATGGAATGGGTTTAATTCTGTACCAAACGACAAAATGAAAGACTGAACCAATCTGAAAGCATTTGCAGACACGAAAAATGATGGTAGCTTAAATGATAATTTCTGTATTTGATAGTATAGAAAACATTGTGGGAAAAGGAGAAAATGCTGGATTCCAGCATTTTCTCATTTTCCCTCAATGTTTTCAAGAGGCGTCATTCTTAGTGTCGTTAACTCGGATTGTGGGATAAAAGGTTCTGTCTATTTTTTTCCTGAAAGTACAATCTTTGTTATTTTTGTAGAAAAAATGCCTGATTTACTGGCCAGAGGAAGAACAAGAGACTTATGGTAAAATCAAAGTTCACCTGCAGTCCGAGGAAACCTTTGGGGATTTTATCATCAGGAAACTTAAAGTGCAAAAGGTACACATGTTTCTTCCTTTGTGAAATAAAACAGCCTTTTAACTCTGTATCATACGATACAAATTTGAGACTTGCCCAAACCGAAAACATCTGCAGACGACAATTTTAATTGTCGCTAAAATAATGGGATTTACCTTTGAAAGAGTAGAAAACATAGCCAAGATTTTCTCCTTTTCCCACATTGTTTCAAAACTCGGGATTGTTTGGTAAAGGCTAAAGAGTCGTGTTTGCTAACATTGACATACCGGTATTTGTGTCGCCCGTGTGGTGCAAAGCTCCGTTCTTTCAATGTTTTTCCATTTGATTTGTTTTGTTTGGGCTTGTTTGTATCGTGTTTAATGCCGTTTTCAACATTATTTCAGTTATATCGTGGAGACCAGCGAACTTACCCATGCCTTCCTGAAGATTCCTTCACAAGCTCTTTGCACAATAGTCTTCCCAAACGACTAGTGCTTTCTCACATAACCATCGTCAAAACAATGATAAGCGGTGAGAGAAGAACAGATCCTGTCGCAGTGACTACCATCAACCCACGGAAAGAAATTGGCCGAGTTGGGGAACCGAACCAGCGATCCCCTGTTCCCAAGTCCTGTATGCGATAGACTGTGCTACCGGGACTCGGCACATTCCATATCACGAGCAAATCATCATTCTCTCGATTTATCCTAGTTTTTTTTCTTGGTAACGGATTAATCATTCGTCACAACTCGGCCGATTCCGTGACTACATCTAACATCGTCTTTATCAAGGAGGTTTCCATGTGCTATCAGTCACATGATCTTAAACATGGCGGCTCCCATTAAATCGATTTAAAACGACATCAACAATCACGGTGAAGTTATTCACATCTATAAATCTGTTGGAGAAAACTTCCAAAGGAATTGATAGAGCACGTCAAAAATAAAAATACACACTGTTTGTCAACAGAAATGTATTTAGAAAGATTTCCATAGAAAATTGTGACTCGTGTTTTCTTTTTTTGAATGGAGCCTATACCATGCAGAAAATTTACCGAAACAAAAAAGTCTCGGACCATGTCAACCTGCGCGGACTGCGCAGGCTGATATGAGTTGATACTTTTTGCAGATGGATTAAACCTCCTTTTCCCATAGCATGGCGAATAACTTCTTTTATCTTTTAGGGTACAGAAACCCCTGTTGTTATGACCCAGTACCACTTCAAGGCGTGGCCAGACAAGGATGTCCCTGACACCACGTGGTCGCTCGTCAAATTCTGGAGAACTGTTGCAAAAGACAGGAACACGATGCAAAAAGATGGACCTATTATTGTTCACTGCAGGTTAACCAATCAGCTCGTTACCACACAGTCCTCAATTTAAACAACAATGAGGAAAAACCTTTTGAAAACCTTTCGGAAAGCCTTTAAAAACAAACTTTGAAAAGCCTTTCAAAAATAATGTGGGAAAAGGAGAAAATGCTGATAACCAACATTTCTACTTTTACCACAAGGTAATCTTCACTTTCACCGACAAGTACTGGAAAATCTTTCTATTTCTTTACTCATGTCTTAAACAGACGACAAATTTTAGAATCGTCAACACTGAAAGCATCTGCAAACAACAAATTACATATGATTATTGGCCCCCGCCACTCGGGGCCTTAGAAATTGGTGGCTGCCTTCGCCTCTGTGGCATATGGGTGGTAAAAGTCCCCAGAAACAGAGGAGACCGGTAATAATAAAACTAAAATTAATAAAACAGGTCCAAAATGATTCAATTCGAAGTAAATACTAGAAAAATATAACAATAAAAAAAAAAAAAAAAAAAATATGAAAATAAAAATACTAAAGTCAATACGATTAAATATTTCCAGAAAAAAATTCCAGAAAAAAATTAACAAACCCAAAATTAAAACATAAAAGTGGCTGAAGAACAAAACAAATTAAGGTCAAATGATTTCCAAAACATATTTTTCATTCCAAAAGTGATTTTTTATTTTTTCATTTTTTGAAGACATATCTTACCTATACACTTTCCTGTCTCATATACAAACATGCTCATTTGTGTGTGTATCATCTGTGCCAGTGGGTAGCACACTGGACGAAGAGTATAACAACATCTGTGTATGACATCTATGTTTTGTTCTTGTATTCGTCAACACCTTTTCCAATCTCTAGCACTATATGTTTGAATAATTTGAAACATTTGGCATACTTGTATTTAGAACCTTACCTACAAGTAGAGATCTATAATGACAACTCTAGTAAGCTCTAAGTTATCAGCTCTAATCATTAAAGTTATCATGCTAACACTCTGTATCTAAAGCTTTCTTCATTGAAAATATTTCATTGAGCAAACTTCCTTCTGATAAAAGATTTCTGTCTTTGATTCAGAAGCCACTTGGTGGCGTGGGTTGCATCTCGTATGCCGGAAAAGGGGATCCTGGTAGTTGAGAGTGCCCAGGGATCTCCAGCACTCAACACACTGCTTTGGCCCTGGCCTCGGATAGACGAGAGGGATGGGTTAGGCCCGACCCGTCTCAATCGGCTCGGTCGTGTCTAGCTTTTAGGATTACATACTTTTATCTATATTTCTTTCTTTGTATCTTATGATACCAACCGGGTTAGATTTTTTATTTTTTCTTATCTTTTACATTGTTTTCCTTTATAAAGCGGCGGCTGATGGGCTAATTAATAGACCTTTAGTTTCTCTTCGCTTAAGGTTTGTTAAGTGTAATAGCTATGTAGCTCTGGCATCGGAAATAGGAAACCCATTTCCATTAGACGTCCCCTTGTAGGGCTCCGAGGAGGGTGGAGCGCATAGCTATTGAAATTACACTATCAAAATCATGGCTTCCCAAAACAAAAGATCCCGACCGAATAACGAAAACGAAACGTCTTACTTAAACAATACAAAGTTCTTGGTTATCAAAAGTGAGGAGGCAAAGCCCATTACATCTCTATCTCCCTTCATAATAGAAAAACAAATAGAAATTAAAAAACGAACTGCTACTCGTTGAAATATCAAAAGCAAGTCAAGCTGAATCTCTATTAAAAGTTAAAACGTTTTACAACTTGAAAGTCTCAGTCTCAGAACACAACTCACTTAACAAATCCAGAGGACAGGGTACTGAAAGGAGAAACAGAGGAAAAAATTGTTGAATATCTTGCACCGCAAGGAGTTGTTGCGTGCAAAAGATTCAAAATAAAAAAAAAGATAATGTTCAAATTGAAACCAATACACTACTCCTCACTTTTAACACCACCACTTTGCCTCAGAGTATTAGAATCTTTTATCGTACAGTACCAGTGGAACAGTTCATCCCAAATCCTTTGCGCTGTTTTAATTGTCAAAAATTTGGACACCACGAAGACAACTGCAAGCTCACAAATGCAGTAATCTGTGATAGATGTGGTGAATCCAAACACACATCTAGCATCTGTCAAAGACCTTTCAAATGCGTAAATTGTGGTAAAGATCACAGTGCAAGATCAACCAGCTATGAAGTCTGGAAAAGAGAAAAAGAAATTATGAGAATTAAAACAATAAGAAAGATTTCGTACTTTGAGGCAAAACAAAAAACAATATGAGACAGCTTTTGAACCTAGGTACTGTAAGATAGTTCAATCAGCAGCAGCAAAACCTCAGACGAGAACTTGTGGAACACAGTATGATCCCGTGGATTTTGAGCAAGGTGCAAAGCTTTCCTCGAAATCTACGCCTCCATCTGTCCAACCACCTCAAACATCTGAAACAGGTTCAAAATCTAACCAAACAAAAGACTCTAGTAGATCAAGATCAGCTTCTAGAGCTAATTCATGCCCTACATCACCAAATAAAAGCAAGAAAATTAAACCAGATAAAAAAGAAAAAGATAAACAACAATCAAATAGACAGAAGAAAGGGTCACAGGATCCTATTAAGCTGGCAAATAAATTTGAAAGTTTAGAAGATATGGAATTTGAAATTGACTCCTCAGTCAAATAACTTTTAAGTAAATTCAAACTCCCAATATACAAGTATAATGGGTCAAAACTCAATTTTACAATGGAATTGTAGAGGTCTAAAAGCCAACTTTAATGAACTACTAATTCTTTTATATTTATTAAATCCACAAATTTGTTGTCTTCAAGAAACTTTTATAACCCTCAATGATAACTTGAAAGTTCGCAATTATTCTTCCTATCACTACATACATAATGATTGTCAAAGAGCATCTGGTGGTTCTTCTATCATAATACATTCTACGGTACCTCATCGTAAGATAGACTTAAACACAAATCTAAAAGCAATAGCAATAAAAGCATCTTTAAATAAAACTATAACAATATGCTCTATCTATATCCCACCAAATAAAAGAATAGATCAAAATGATTTAGAAAATCTTTTATTACAACTACCTCAACCTTACATCATATGTGGTGATTTTAATGGATATAGCGAATTATGGGGTTGTTCAGATACCAATGATAGAGGTAAAATAATTGAAGATTTCATTGCAGAGAATAATTTATGTCTATTAAATTCCAATCAACATACATACCTGCATCCTGGATCAGGTTCTTTCACAGCAATAGATCTTTCACTTTGCCATCCTTCCTTGTACCTTGATTATGAATGGAAAGTATGTGAAGATTCTCATGGAAGTGATCATTTTCCTACCATTATACAAGAAACTGAGAAAACAGAAGATGAGAAAATTCCAAAATGGAATTTTAAAAAAGCTAACTGGGAAAAATTCAATATTCTTCGCCATAAAAAATCACTGATTGACAATTTTGAAAATTCAGAAGATCCAGTGCTTTCTTTTACTGAAACTTTAATTGACATATCAAATGAGTGCATCCCAAAGATTTCAACAAATACTTTTAAGAAGAAAAAGCCATGGTTTAATGATGATTGTAAAGAAGCTATTAAAAAACGTAAAGACAGTTTAAAAAGTTTCAAGCAATATCCAACAAAATCAAGCTTAAATGTTTGCAAAATCATTAAAGCTAAGGCTCGACGCACTATTAAACAAGCAAAACGATCATCTTGGAAAGATTTCATTTCTAAACTTAATGCTAGAACTCCCATGACAACCATTTGGAATATGTTAAGGAAAATAAATGGAAAGAATCAAACCATGAAACACTCGCATATCAAGGTAGATGACAAAAACTATGAAAGTAAAGAAGAAATGGCTAATATCCTGGGTAAAACTTTCAAAACAAACACCTCGTCTGCAAATTATAAACCACAATTTAAAAAACATAAGCAAGAAGCAGAAATGGAAGAACTTAATTTTGAAACGGATACAAATGAAAACTACAACTTAACTTTCACATTATCGGAACTTGAAAATTCTCTAAAAAATGCTCATAATTCTGCTGCAGGTGCAGATGAAATACACTATCAACTTTTAAAGCATTTACCTCGTATTTCATTACAAACTCTGTTAAACATTTTTAACATTATATGGGAACAAGGCACCTTCCCGAAAAGTTGGTCCAAAGCTACAATCATACAAATCCAACAAATTATAGACCCATAGCTTTAACTAGTTGTATATGTAAGACCATGGAGAGAATGATAAATAATAGACTTAATTTTTACCTCGAATCCAATAATATTATATCGGAACATCAATCAGGGTTCCGAATAAACAGAAGCACGACAGATCAGTTAGTACGATTAGAATCTTTTATCAGAAATGCTTTTGTAAAGAAACAACATGTAGTTGCCATATTTTTTGATCTAGAAAAAGCTTATGACACCACATGGAAACATGGCATCTTAAAAGACATTCATAAAATTGGATTAAGGGGAAATCTACCTAAGTTTATTTCAAACTTTTTATCAAATAGATGTTTCAAAGTTAAGGTAGGCACATCTTTTTCTGATGACTATGAACAGGAACAGGGAGTTCCTCAAGGAAGTATCCTCTCACCTACTCTGTTCAATATCAAGATTAACAATATTGTAAAATGTTTAGATGACGATGTGAACTGTTCCTTATATGTGGATGATTTTTTAATATGTTACAGGTCCAAAGATGTGAAAACGATTGAAACTAAGCTTCAAAATAGTTTAGACAAAATTGAGAAGTGGACTATAGAAAATGGTTTTAAATTTTCCAAGACAAAGACAAACTGTGTACACTTCCGCCAAGAGCGCAGGTTGCACTTGGATCCATCATTGAAAATATACAATAGTCCAATTCCAATAGTAGATCAAGCAAAATTTTTAGGAGTTATCTTTGACAAAAAACTTTCTTTCGTTCCACATATTAATGCTTTGAAACTGAAATGTCAAAAAGCTTTGAATATTTTAAAAGTACTTTCCCACTCTGACTGGGGAGGAGATAAGAAAACTCTTTTAAATCTATACAGATCTCTAATACGCTCAAAACTTGATTATGGATGTATTATATATGGCTCTGCAAGGAAAAGCTACCTAAAAAAGTTGGACACTATTCATCATCAGGGTCTTCGGTTAGCTTTGGGAGCTTTCCGTATGTCACTTGTCACAAGTTTGTATTCAGAGGCCCAGGAGCCATCCTTATATGATAGAAGGAAAAAACTATCCTTACAGTACGTAACTAAACTGGCTTCAAATACAAAGAATCCGATTTACAATGACATTTTTAATCCACCAAACAAACTACTCTTTCAAAATAAACCTAATTTTATCAAACCACTTGGTCCACGAGTTGAACCTCTTCTTAATGAATCAAACATAAATGTAAAGAATATTAAGCCCTTTAAACTTCCTGTAAAAGAGCCGTGGACCATAGATCCACCAAATATTATTTTTGATCTCAATGTAAATAAGAAATCGGCTACAAATCCATTATTTTATTAAAATAAAATTTTAGAAATCAAATCACAGTATAAAGATTACATTTCAATTTATACTGATGGTTCGAAACAAGATAATAAAGTTGGTTGCGCTTCAGTACACAAGCAAGAAACTGCCAAAATAAGATTACCAGATCATAGCTCTATTTTTTCAGCTGAAGCTGTAGCTTTAAACATTGCTCTCTGTTCAATACAAAACAGTAATAACAAGAAATTCATAGTTTTTAGCGGATTTGCTGTAGTAAATCCGCTTACTGTGATCGTTTTGACCGAAACCAAATACATCATCCGTAACGATGCATGCGCGCTTACTTTCAGTTTTGCATGGCTGATAATTAGGACGAACAACGCAGATCTACAAATCAGATCAACTCTGACCCTGAACAAACCATACAAATTAAGTCTGATTTCTTTATCGAAATTTCGCCAAAACTAAAAGAATTGTCAATCTAAAATACTTTAAATACTGAAACAAAGTTTGGTGTTTTTTTTCAAAATGTAGCGTATTAACATTGTTTACACTGCCCTCGTTTTCATTCAAGAACTTTCATTCACAACTTGTGTCGTCCGCTGCCAAAATAAACAAGGAGATTAAGCAGTTTTTCCTCGATAAAATTATATTTTCAACTACGTATTATATCAAATATCTTTAACTGTTCAGATAGCCGGCTAGAATTTGGCCATAAATAATCTAAAGCCCTGTCGATAACGAATACACAGAACCCATAAAGTCGCCCTAGTTACCACCACTCGTATAACGCTACAGTATCGATGAATTTCCAAATTGTTTGAAACATTTTTGCTGAACGTTTGAAGGAATGGAGATCGTGCAGTCTATAAAAAAAAATAATAATAATAATGTTTGATTTATGCAAGACTGCATTGGAAAAGATTGGAACCAAGATTTCTCTCTTGTTATCGGAGGTAAGAAATATTTCGGCCCCGATCAAGTACGAACCCGGGACACGAATTTATACTGAAGGTTTTTGATGGAAAATCGTGTCTTTCTCAGTGAACTAGACATCCACTAACTTGAAGCCTCAGAGACTCAGACAGGCTTACAATTTTGTCTTCAAGATGTAAAACTCCATTTATAGTCCTTCTGATACCTTGAATTTTATTTTGTGACATTTCAGCAAAAAAACAAACAAACAAACAAACAAACAAACAAAAATGCTGAATTTGCAGATAAATTTATGATAAAGGATCCACAGGAATACGTCTTTCTATTTAGACATATAGATTTGAAATCTTTAATATATTTTTGATCCTGTGAATTAGAAGTGCATGTACAGAGCAAGTTATATAACTATTTTTACTTATAAATTCTTATTATGAACTGCTGCTCAACCCATATTTTAGACGGTGACTGTGTTTTATGTAATTCAAACCTTAGCATGAAAGTATGCCTATAGTTTTTAAACTTTTATAGAGTGACCCAATGCTATTAATCCTTAGGCTGCTAAATGCTACTCAAGGACCTTTTGCAGACGGTGTTGATTAAGATCAGATTGCACAGAAAGTGCAGTCTGACCTTTGATCCATACTGCCTGGTAAGAAAGTATTTTTCCCCAAAGAATAACTTCAAAATAGCAATAATTGGATTTGTAAATTAGACTTGAAAGTTCCATTTTAGTTATGTTAAGGTCATTTTTTACTCTGCATGGCAACTTGTCACACTGAGTGTGATCTTGATCCATTCTGGCTGCTAAAGTACCTTCACCAAGGGCTTGGATTCACACATATAAAAAAAGGACTATGTTCTGCCAGGTGATGAGTGATGATTTTAATTCTTTTCTTTAGACCATGAAAATGGATTCACTCAAAAATGCATTGAATGTAATGAGAACCCTCATCTAGTTTAAATATTAATTTCAAGTATCTCATAATGCCACATCGGGTATTTTTTGCACATATCCCTGCAATGGTTTAGTAATATAGTGTGCAAGGTTGGCAAAGAGCAGGTCAATATGAGTATTGACCAGGTTGGCAGTTTTAACCGGTTATAAATGGTCAATACTGTTCACAATTGGTCGATTTGTGGTCGATTGGAGTGGTTGATTTCGTTGATTATATCACTGGCTTACATACCTGTCTGGTTTCTAAAATAATATTAAAAGATGTCCTCTTACATCCTGTACATGAAGGTTTATTATATATTATCATCAGTATCATAGTTTTTATTAAAAAGGTCTTTTTTTATTTGATCATAATTCAAAAGACAGTATTGCTGGTCAACTGAAGAGGTTGTCAGAATGACTTTCCTTATTGAACCTGCATAGAGGTCGGTTCTTTTCAAGCAAAAAATGTTTGTCTATCATCATTCCTTACAGGTTGGATAATGTTTATAGTTCTACACACACTCTCTCTCTCCCTCTCCCTCTCTCTCTCTCTCCCCACCTCTCTCTCTCTCTCACCACAAACACACTTAGGTTTTAAAAATATAGATAATTTAACATAGTCTTTGGTCATAAAAGTTCAAAGGTAGCATAAAAAAGCAGCTAATATATAATTTTCATGTTGCATTGCAGAAAAAAAAACAGCCATTCATAGGCAAACATGTGAAATATACAGGTTTGTCATTAATCTTCAGGAATATTGAGGTACACATGAAGAAGGCACTAACTGATTAAATAAACAATAGTTAAGGATAAATCAATGTTGTTGAAGTACATTTAAGTGTCTACCTACACCTTTGAATTGCTGTCAAAACAGTTAAAGGTTTAAAAGCTGTGACCCTTTCAACCCCCATTTGGGTGCGGCTTAACTCTTTACCACACAATCCCGAATTTTAATGACCCCGGGTAAGAAGCTTTTTGAAAACATTGTGGGAAAAGGAGAAAATGCTGGTAATCTGCATTTTCTCCTTTTCCCACAATGTTTTCTACCCTTCCCAAACCAAATTTCAATTTTTCAATCACATTTATTTTGTCGTCTGCAAATGCTTTCAATTTGGACCAGTCTACAGTATTGTCGTTTGGTAAAGACTTAAATCAAATTACCAAAGGGACAAATCATGTGTCCTTATTTGGGGTATTATCCTTGACACCAGGCTTTATTCCCAAAGCGTGAAATAATGACTTATATGCAGTCATGATAATATCTTATCATCAAACAATTACTTAAGGTGTCAAACATGAAACCTAAAGACCTTATTAGGAACGTCTACACAGTTTGGAAAAGTGGCAAAGGCCAGCTGGTGAGTACCCTTGGCAGGGGCAAAACAGTTTTTCCACTCCTCTCTTTCACATTGATGAAATCAATTTATCTGAGGAAAAAAAACACACACAACAAATCATCCACAAATTAGCATAACTGCCGTTTTAAAACTCATCTGACCATTAAAATTTCCAAATGACCACTACAAGTCGACAACTATTGACCAGTATTGACCACTTATGGATTATCACAGGTTCTATCCTCTTCTAGATGCTAGGATTTTGTAGAATGCCCATAGACAAGACACTGCAGAGAACCAGCCCTAGTAAAACCCAAAAGGTACACAAATAGATGAATTGTTGTCACTGTAAGACTGAAACAGTGTTGACACTAATGTAAACACCAGAAATCAGTCAACCATCAAATTATTCTTGAAGGTAGTTACAATCATTTTCATATTTTGTGGCACTGCATGAGTTGACCTTACTTTCATTTGTAAAATCATTATTTTCTTGATTTGCTCTTCATGAAGATACAGGGTAAATTTTCATTTATCTTATAGAAGAAAGGTACATTCAATATTCATGAATTACACATGGTCTAAATCTTAGAAATTACTGAACACATCATTTAGTTTTCACCTTTCAGACTATTACAAAACATATTTGAGTTCAGGAATGAAACCAAGAACATTCTTATGAAAGGAAAAAAGAAATCATTGTACCTGAACAATCAAAATATTGTTTCTAGTTAGATTTCGTATTTCATTTTGAAATTAATAGTTTGAAGTTGTGTAGTAATTAGGAGAAACCCTTGAAAGGATTCCTATGTGTTAGAGTTATGGAAAGGACAATGTGCTTTCAGTAAGAACTTGCATACAAAATACCACTATTTCTTTTTCCCTGAGAGGACTCCTGTATTGTTTTTTTTTTAGCTCACCTGAGCACGAAGTGCTCTAGGTGAGCTATTGTGATCGGTCGTCGTCCGTCGTCCGTCCGTCCGTCCGTCCGTCCATCTGTCCGTCCGTCCGTTAACAATTTCTTTAAAAATCTTCTCCTCCAAAACCAGATGGCAAATCTTGATAAAACTTGGCAGGAATGTTCCTTGGATGAAACTCTACAAAAATTGTTAAAAGAATTTAATTCCATCAAAAACTCTGGTTGCCATGGCAACAAAATGGCTGAAAATGGAAAAAATCTTTAAAAATCTTCTTGTGACAAACCATAAGGCCGAGAGCATTCATATTTTGTATGAAGCATCATTGGGTGACCCTTTACCAAAATTGTTAAAATTATTCCCCTAGGGTCATATTTTGGCTTTGCCCAGGCGCACCCTATTTTACATAATAACAAAGAAGGAAATCTTTAAAAAATCTTCTTCTGACAAACCATAATGGCTAGAGCATTCATATTTGGTTTGTAGCATTATCTGATGATCCTCTACCAAAATTGTGAAAATTATATTTCTGTGGTCATATTTGGGCTCTGCCAGGGCGCACCCTATTTTACATGGAAACAAAGAAGGAAATCTTTTAAAATCTTCTTGTGACAAACCATAAGGGCTAGAGCATTCATATTTTGCATGTAGCATCATCTAGTGACCCTTTATAAAAAATGTTAAAATTATCCCCTTGGGGTCATATTTGGGCTCTGCCCGGGCGCAGACTATTTTACATAGAATTAAAGAAGGAAATATTTTAAAATCTTCTTGTGACAAACCATAAGGGCTAAAGCATTCATATTTTGCATGTAGCATCATCTGGTGACTCTTTATAAAAATTGTTAAAATTATCTCTTTGGGGTCATATTTGGGCTCTGCTCGGGTGCACCCAATTTTACATAGAAACAAAGAAGGAAATCTTTTAAAACTCTCGTTCTGACAAATCATAAGGGCTAGAGCATTCTTAATTTGTATGTAACATCATCTTGAGACTTTCTACCAAAACTTTAAAAATTGACCCCTTGGGTGGAGTTTGGGCTCTGCCCGGGCGCACCCTATTTAACATTGAAAAGGAAGAAAATTACATGTGACAAGTGAGAGACTAAAACTTTCATGTTTTGTTTGTAGCAAAGTTCTGGTGACCCTCTGCCAAGAGTTGTTAGAGTAATTCTTGTTGGGGTCACATTATGGCTTTCCTCCCCTCCCCCGGGTATGCCTTATCAAAAAAGAATGGCTTCTGGCTTTGATATACTATTATTTGTATGTGGTATATAGCATCATTGTCTTGAGCCTTTACCTAAGCTGCCTGTTCACAATTTCCTTAAAAATCTTCTCGTCATAAATCATAAGTCAAACAGGCTGAAACCATTTTTACCTCTTCAAACAACCATTATCATTATTACCTGAATGGCCAATCAAAAAAGAAAGATTTACATTTAGCCCTATTTAATTGCCATTTTGCATAGGGTTTGGCCAAAGCTATCTCAGCCAAAACTTAAAACCTCTGTCTTAATCATCATCCGATTTTTCAGCATTGAAATATCATAGATAAATGACTTACCAATCTTGTTAAGCTTTGGTTACAGTTGGATACCTTGTCTTATAATTTTTTTGTAAATGGCAAAACTATCACATTATATACAACAACTGCCTGTGTTGCAAATGATAAAAGATGCCTATACACTGTTTACCAACTTACAACAATTAATAGTATTGCATTAGTTGTACTAATCCTTCAAGTTGGAAATTCACTTGGAAAAATAAAGCAAAGCCTATCATGAAGTCATGTTTTTTATTAGTTAGGCTGTTTTCAAAGAAAATCTGAGGTATTGCTATAGCCTTGGCATCCACGTTGTTGGCGTTCTCGGCGTAGGCACCCGCATGCGGTGCTTTTGTGTCTCGTATGCCCCCACATTGATGGATTCAGAGCATTATATCAGTCCAATTATCCAAAACTTAAAATTATGTCTCCCCGCTGTTGTTTTTGGCAGCACAGTCTGTCTGTCTCTCTGTTCATCTGCTTTTCCGATTCCAGATGAAATCTCTGAATATGTTAGGATGATTTTGATATAATTTCATACATTTGTTCATTATAACCTACCGGCAGTTGTGTAAAAAACCAAAAAATTACATCGGCTCAAAACCAGGGTATGCCTTATTTGAAAAGAATAGCCTGCCCTTGATAAACCATATAAGTTACAAATGTACTCAGGTGAGCGATATAGGACCATCATGGTCCTCTTGTTTAACTAAACTGTACTAGTTTCAAAACAATGCAGGCTTTATACCTCAGGGTGAGGACAGTCTATATAGTATGTAACAAGTGTACCGGTAGAGTAAGATCGGACTGCCTAACATAGTAAAATTCCATTCTTATAGGCACACTATTTTAGATTTGAATCGTTCAGTCTATATGATTATACCAACCATATAAAGGTTTAGAAATTGTTGTGTTTAGACTAGAATTGTAAAATGCTACTGTAAAAATAAAAACCTTGTCTGAGTACAGAAGTTTCAACCTTTTAAAAGAGTCTTGCATAATGATGAATAATGATGAATTTAGAAATGCTTAAAATACTATAGAAAAGAAAGATATAGTCATCATGTCTTGTTTATCTATGTAAGCTCACATGTTTACAAACCCAAGGCTGAGCTGTTAATATTTTCAATCTGATTTAAAGCAAAGTCTCAGACAAAAAAAAAAAACAAAACACCTCAGCCAATTGGTTAAGTTGTTTCAAAAGTTTTTTCTGAACATCCTTCAAAATGGGATAATATAGCCACACTTACGGTACCTTGTATCCTTAATGGTGTTATGGGATGGGGGAAAATGACTTAACTCTTTACCACACAATGGAATTCTGGACATGTCCAAACTGAAAGCATTTGCAGACGACAGTTGTAATGTCGCTCAAATGATGTAATATGTGTTTAATAGGGTAGAAAACATTGTGGGAAAAGGAGAAAATGCTGGTTACCAGCATTTTCTCCATTTCCCTCAATGTTTTCAAAGGGCTTCTTTCACACGGTTGTTAAAACTCGGGATTGTGTGGTAAAGAGTTAAGTAAGAATGAAAACTGAAAATCTGTTGGTCTACCAATGTTTTCAAAAACTTAACAGCTACATTTTGTGAGGCTGACAGAAATGTTAGATGAAGGTTAACCTTGCAGGCCAATGTTAGATCCACATTTGATTAATTGAATAATGTTTACTGTCACTTTCAACATTATTTCAGTCATATGACTGCTACAGCTAGCTTATTTCTGTATGTCTGGGTTTTAGTAGTACTAAATAGTAGTACAAATTGATGCCATTTCAATGTTCATTCCTTTCCCATATGACAAGTTTTAGGCACTTTAACTTTTTCACTACTAAACAAATTAATTGCATTGTCTCAAAGGCTAAAAATACAATTCTTCTGCAAGATCAAGAAACAATTCGGTCCTAATCTACAATATAGCAGTGAACAGTGGAGATCAGAGATCAGACTGCATGTTCCATGCAGTCTGATCTTGATCTACACTGTCCACAAAAGCTTCTGGTGTTGCCTATAGTATGGAAAGAGTTAATTGCATCTGCAGACAACAGAAAATGATACCTGTAAATGAATTGAAGTTCACCTGTATAATTGAAAACACTATTGGAACAGGAGAAAATACTTAAAAAAAAATATATTGCTTACCAGAATTTTGTCCTTGTCCCATAATGCTTTCAATTGCCTATTTCCTTAAAATACTGCTTACAAGAATTTTGTCTTTGTCTCATAATGCTTTCAATTGCCTATTTCCTTCAGGATTATTAACACAGAGTATTTGGTATTTACACTTTTAAGTGTTAAAATAAGCCCTAATCAAAATTTTCTCAAGATCCAGTTGTCGGATGCCATGAACAGACATGGATATGTTGTATACTGGTCTATCCCACAGATTGATGTAAATTGTGTTTGTATAAGGGAATACTTATACTGTCTTGCTATAGAGCTAGCTTTTGTAGCAATGTGGTCGACCGTTCGACTTGGGACCTGAAGATTCTGGGTTCAATCCCAGCCTTGGGGGGCTATTTAGCAGAACTGTTACAGATACATGTAATCAGTATTTGGAATGCCTTATGGTTTGTTCAAACATGACCTGTATTTGACCCTTGAATTTTGTGTCATACAAAGTTGAATTGGGAGAATTTTTGAGGATTTTTCTTTTTTTAGCCCTTTAACACGCAATAATTCCTGTTTTTTATGAGTCCTGTGTAAAAGGGCTCATGAAAACATTGTTGGAATACAAGACATCAGTATTGCTTTTCTTTCTTTGTTCTAGAATTTTTCTATCCTTTACAAATACAAACCACATAATCTGAGCCATATTTATTGAATTGTTTGTTAATGCTCTTAATATGGAGTTATTCAGTTTTTATATCACAAATCAAATTTTTTTTGTAAAAGGCAAATAAAAACTATCAGAAAAATATTCCATTTTCATAAAGTGTACGGTTAAATTCAGTAAAATGATGCAATTTTGGGCGTTTGATAATGAAATTGTACTTTAACAATAGGTCACTCTGTTCATTTTTATTACACCAGATATAACGTCTGGATACTTATATAAATATGAATCCTTGTCAACCGTGCATGTTGTTGACATAAAATCGAATAATACCCATAGAGGCTATGTAGCTCAATGAGGAAATACCAATTAAGATATTTTTTTTTCTAAATCTTATCTTAGTTCTTTAACAGCAATTTTCCAGCTATATTTCAGTGATAAGTCATTTTTTTAGTTTGGTGAGAGTATGAAAATCTGAATAGTTGGTTTTAATTTGGGACAGGCAAAAATGTTGTCCTCTTGTCAAGAGTTCAACAATAAGGTCCATAAGTAGCAATGTATTGCACTCTTTGATCAATTTTTTTATGCTTGCTAAAACTGATTGACAATTGTAGACCTTAACACTTTGTTTTTACAGAATTATCATAATCATTTGTCCTTGAGGCAAAAACTGTCTTATTTTGTACAGTTTTTTTTTTTTTTTTTTTTTAATCTTACTCATCAATAACTGAAATGTTTTATATATTTGTCAAATAATTTTTACTTATATAAATCCATCTTGGTTTATTTCAACATGTTTGTACTTTCGGGTATGTTTACATGTAGCTACACTACACCATTCTGCTACAAAAAATGTTAAATGTTTGAATAATTCTGAAAGCTTTAGAAGGATCTTAGATTTCTGAGGAAATAAACAAGTGTAAATTAGACAGACCTTTTATATAGAACCATAATTATCTCTAAAACTTCTACAGTTTATGCTGATGTTAGTCTTGAAAAATATTCTTTTTTCAAGATCGTACAATGTTATCTGTTTGATCTAAACCACATACTGTCTTGTGTGCATCCTCCTTCAAGTTTTAGCTAGTACACCACAACTTCACTTTTTTTAAACACTGTATACTTCTCATCGAATTACTACCCTAAAACAGTAGTAAAATAACAGTTGCTGTACAGCACAACTTCGACTTCCATTGTCCTTGCTCAATCTATTTATTGTTTACATTTTATAGATCTATATGTATTATATGTAATAAAATATTTTAATTTTCTTACATCAAATTATAGCTTGAAACTGTTCAACAAATCCGCTTTTCAGGACTTTCAGTCCTTTGATTTCTGATTCAATGCGAGTTTTACAATCTTTAAAACATCCTGATAACCCAAATCCATTGATTCAACAATTTTTCAGAAAATATGTTTATTTATGTAGATCAAAGACAATAATATTCTGCTGGATACCCAGCCACATTAATATAAAAGGTAATGAAATAGCTGACCAAGAAGCAAAGGATGCCGTAAATATGAACATAGCCAACATAAAAATTCCTTATACTGACAAAAAACAACAAATAAATGAATTTATCAAGTCTGAATGTCAAATTAAATGGCAACAATTTTTTAACAACAAGCTTTTAGCGATCAAGCCAAATTTTAATGATAAATATGAATTTTATTGTAACCGAAAAAGTCAAGTAATTTTAACAAGATGTCGTGTGGGACACTCAAGGTTTTCACATGTACATCTTTTAAATAATGAGAGTGCACCACAATGTATAAACTGTAATGAACCTTTAACTATAAAACATATTTTATTAAACTGTAAAAATTTCGACCGTATACGGTCAAAACATTTTAGTGTTGATAGCTTACAAAATTTATTTTTACATGTACAACAGAATAACATTTTAGAATACCTAAAAGAGGTAGATTTTTATAATAAAATATAGACTTTCAAATTAACATTTTATTGTTTCATTTCGAATTATTACCCTCATGCGCGCTAAATGACCACAGCTGTCGATGCGCCTTAAAACACCAAATAATAATAACATATGATTATCAATCAAATGATGAGATTGTCCCTGGAAAGGGTAGCTATTTCGTTTGAAAAGAAGAAAATACTTCGATTTTCTGGTTTCAGTACAATATTTTCAAATGTTCTCTTCCTCCGAGTCGTCAGAAAAAAAAAAAAAAAAAAAAACTGTGTGGTATACTTCTTTTTCTTGTTAACTTTTATTCTGAAATCTTTCCCAATTGACAAAATTTTAAACTGGTTCAAATTCAAAGCACTTGAAGAGTACAAATTAAATGTAACTCAAATAATTGGATTTGTTATCTGAAAGGTGTTACGGGAGACCACTCCTTCATGCATGGCGTCGTCCCGATTTAAATACAGTACCTGGCAAATGCGTTAGGGAGATCTCTCTTTGGCTCAGAGGTTATGGTATTGATCTTTTAACCTCGAAAAACGAGGATATTTGCCCGTCATGGGTTCGAATCCCGCTAGATGCGGTTTGTACTGCCATGCTTTTGTTCATTTGTTTCTTTGTTATGGACTTTGTTCGTAAGAAAGGATAAAGAAACACTGTGGGAAAAGGATAAATGCTTTTCCACAATGTTTTCGACGTAATAACTCAGGATAATGTGGTGGGGCTTTAAGACGTTTGATTTCTTTAATAGTACATGTGTATATAGTTCATTTTGAAAGCTAGTTCTTGTACTCGTGAATTAACTCTACCACACAATGCCAAGTTTTAACCACTCCTGCCAAGAAGGATTTTGAAAACATTGTAGAAAAAGAAGACAACGCTGTTAGCCAGTATTTTCTCCATTTTCTCACACTGTCTAATATCCTATCTTAAAGGGAAATTCTGCCATTTAAGCAATGTTTAATCTGTTGTCTTCAATTTCTTTCAATTCAGAGAAGCCTAAAAAAAAAATAAAAATTCGTTTGGTAAAGAGTTAAGGCAAGTCAATAACTAGCGATGGCATCTTATTTAGAAGTCCAAAACACTTTTAATATATGATTTCGTATTAAAGATATTGCTGTTGTACTAAATTTCTTCCATCACAATATTTGTCATAGCTGTTCAAGATATATTTATCAAATAAACAGTTTGGATAGTTTAAAATGTTCCTTTCCTTCGGAGTTACGACTATATCTGATATGACAGTTTTCTTTTGCAACCCACTTCTATAGGATGGAATTCTAGAACTTGCCTGAGCTTTCACATAGATCAATACAATCAAAAGAGTCTTTAAGAATGTTTCTAAGGCCGAATGGATTTTACAATGAAGACAAAATGACGGCTCCCCCGAGAAGGTCATTTGGAGCTCCAGATAAGAGGGAGTGATGGTATCCTAAATCCATCATTTCTCTTCGAAACCCTATATTGTGGGTACTCATTAGAATTGTCTCGATGAGAAGATTTTAATGAGTACCTACAACATAGGTTTAATCGAGAATAATTAATATTTTCAATTTTGAAATCAAAATCACTCCCTCTGTTTGGACCTCTGTCATTGTAACTATGAACCAATCACAGCATCAAGAGTACAGAAGTTTATACATTAAACGAATGACAAAACATGATATCCTCTTCTGGAGAAATCTTAATTCTAATTATTGTAATCCACACGAGCTTTCGACGGTACAACCTTCCTCAAGTGTAATTCAGTGATACAATGCAGTTGTATCACAGAATTACACTTGAGGAAGGCGGTTGCACAGTCGAAAGCTCGTGAGGATTATAATAATTAAAATGAAACGAATGAAGTAAACAATACCTTACCTAAAGAAATCTATTTATAAAGATTACACATCTATAGAATAAAATGTTGTCATTGTTTTGACTTTAGCGCAGGCATAGGTAGGACAGGGACTTTTATTGCGTTAGACAACGCCTATACTCAAGCTAAACTGGAGGGAACAGTAAGGGTCCAGAGTATAGTGAGGTCGTTGAGAGAACAACGTGTAAATATGGTACAGACATTGGTGAGTTAATTCCTGAGATACTGAATAAATCTATATTCCACCATCTTGTCTATTCCTCACTGTGTTACTGAGACTCATTATACTCGCGCCACAAGTAAGCGTCCTTGGGCGAAGCATAACCAATGAAATATAGGAAACTGAATAAACGAAAGGCTTTCATCTAGAAATACCAAAGTACCGTTTATGGTGGTATACAATATCGTTAAAAATGGCCTGTATGCTCTATCAATTTCACAATGAATCATCACAAGAAGGAACGAGCTTTCAGTTACTTCTCGGTATGTCACGATTTGATAATCATTTTTCCTGACACCATTCGGGGTTTGGTCTATTATTTAGATACAAAGATCTATGTCAAATAGCATTGTACTATAAAGATATTTTCACTTGAAAAACTCAAAACAACAAAAAGCGACACATAATATAAATGTTTATCTTAACATTTCTGAGTTAATTTATCGATTGCAACTCGAGTTTTGCTGTGCCAGAAATACAAACTCTATCATTAAAATAACTACGTTCTATTCTTTTTTTGTTTGAACATCTTGTATTGCAACAAAGTTAATACTTTTAGGCAAAGCTCCCACGAGCAAATTTGCTTGTATATAATTATAGTGATTTACTGACAAAGAACTTATTTTTTTTTTTATTTCAGCAACAATATATTTACGTACATGAAGCTTTAGCAGATGCATTCCTGTTTGGGACACATGCTATATGTATGAATCAGTTTCATGAAATTTACGCCTTTCTGAAAGAAACTGAGAAGGAAACCAAAATTCCAAGATTGCGGACTCAATTCGATGTGAGTGAAACAAATCACGTAATCCAATATGTTTATAAAATATGTTTAAATACCGAACAACATTTTTTTCGAATTTTGGGAAGTGATGAATCATGAGTAAAACCAGTACCTAGCTTTACGTTAAGACATGACTGATTGAATTTTCTGCCTTAGGTTTCGAGTTCAAAAAACACCTTTTATAATACAAGTTTGAAACTTGTGTTATCTCTTGTGATTTCAAATGGTTTGGTTTTATTCATTTCAGTGTTGAAAACAATCAGTTCTTATTGAAATGTACCTCAAAAAGCAATTCATTTGACTAGAAATCTAAATGAATGACTTTTTAAGGGTGTATTAAAATATTTAATTTTTAGTGGATCGTTTGCCTTGCATTTACTTAAGCATTTTCTGAAGTACAAAAAAAAAAAATAAAAAAAAGGATATATGAATGACAGGCCTACAAGAAATACAAGATATAAATGGTTAAGTGTATTT
Source organism: Hippopus hippopus (assembly GCA_946811185.2). NCBI lineage: Eukaryota > Metazoa > Mollusca > Bivalvia > Cardiida > Cardiidae > Hippopus > Hippopus hippopus. Next base: position 58,342,912 of record OX328100.1, read on the forward strand.
TAAGAGTCACATTATGTAAGTGAGCGTTTCGACTCGGGTACCTTCCTCGACAAGTAAACAGTTAATGTAAACAGTATGCAATTTTACTTTCAGTTGCTAGTTAAAAGCACTGAAGACAGATACCATGGAGAAAAAGATGTTGAAGGTAATTTTACGAATCAATATTATTAAGTAACAGATACTAGTAAACCCTAAACACTGTATTCTAATTTATAAATACATTTACCCATTATTTTTTTCTTTTTTAAGTCACCAAGCGCCCAATGATCTTAAAAAGTTTACTTTGGTAAATACTATCTAGGACTGTCATTATTTCTACAACATTTTATTTGTTAATGAGATATAGTATCCAATTTTTACTTTCCTGTATAATTATTCCGTTCAAATTTGGTCACATGACTCAGCACTTAACTGAACGAAAAAGCTGAGTTTCTTTGGTCAAATTCAACGGTAGCATTTATAAGAGGTTTAAATGCATCTGCAATATTACATGTGTATTTTTTATCTTAGAGATAATTCAATAGATAAATGCTATTTTACGTCTTTTGAGTTTGTAAAAAATAAATTGAAATGATAACCAAGAACAAAGGCATCAACCACAACAAGAAAAATACGGTTGACCATCTAAAAAGCAGTATAATGTACACTATGGTAAATAGCGACATGATATCAACAAAAATAAAGGACACAAAACATCAACACATAATCATATTACTCTATATTGTAGAACACTTTACAATAAATAAAGAATGTATGAAAATAATTTACACTATTTCTTTTTCTTGGTTGATATCTTCTGTTAAGTTAAATATGTACATGTATTTATTATGGATGTAATATACCGTAACAAATTTGCACATTTTTTTGTTCATTAACTTAAATTTAGGAAAGATGATGACAGATAAAACCAGTAGTGAAACTTTGCCTGGTGCTGTTTTTCTGCCGGTAAGATTTTTTTTCTTAATCTTTCTTTTGTTTCATTTTAAATCGATTTTAGTGCACCGAAACCAGTTCTGTTATATGATAACTGTTTTCTAACATTTGATGATCATCTGATACTTGTTTAGATCTACTTTAAAAAATATCAATAATGCCAGAGCGTGAATTCTAAGATTACATGAAAAAGGAAACAACAAATGTACAAATTTTTAATCCATCCATATTATATAATTCGTTTGTCATGGCAGTGGTTCAAATTCCTTGTATGCTTCAAATCTAAGGCAAATTTAAGGCACTCAAAATAATAGAAGCATTTATGAACTTTCAGAAAAAAAAAGATCGACTACCGAATTTATTTTCAGAATTCGCAGGACAAGGACGTATTTATAGCTATGAAGACACCGACGGAGAGCGGTATTACTGAGTTTTGGTCAGTAGCACAAGAACAGAAAGTAAAAACAATTGTAAGCCTTGGAGCCAAGGAGAAAGCAGATACGGTACATAAAAATATATTTATAAACGGCAACTAACATGATAACTGTTACTTTTGTCTACTTTATTTCTTTCATCATCTTGTAGGAATAGCATGACTCTTTGTGTTCTCTTCCGTCTCAACTCCCGAACAAATTGTAGTAAAATGATATTGCTTTATTAATCCATACATGCGAAAATTTTGCAAGAAGTCCAACATTTTCTTCTATTAGTCATAGTGGATTTTTTTTTACATTTTTTTCAAACAATACTTTACCCTTTTCCTTTCGCAATTTGTTTAATCGTATTAAATAGAATAAAGACTGGCTGTCACATCCAATATCTTTGTTGTCGGCAATTGACCATCTTATTACTATTAATAGAAGGAGACAGAGAGAAACAGACACACAGACAGACAGACAGACACACAGACAGACAGACAAATAACAAAACAATATACCCGTATGATTTTCCTATCAAAAATCTTGGATGACGAGAAATAGTCCATATAGTTCTTCATATTCATATGTTGTCACTCATGTGGTATACTCTCAGGAGAAGACTTGCTTTCACCTGGACTCAAAACTTCAGGAAGCTTTTAGTTTGGCACTGGTTGAGGAGAATGACACCAGTCACTACATCGAGAGAAAACTTACTTACAAATCTCAGGCAAGTTTTCATTTTACATGTTACCATACTATCCCGGGTTTTAACGACCCCAATGAAAAGGCCTTTTTGAAAACATTGTGTGAAAATGAGAAAATGCTGGTTAACCGACATTTTCCCGCAATGTTTTCTGCCCTTTCAAAGAAAACTTTCATAATGTGTGCATCATTTAATTTGTTGTCTGCAAATGCTTTAATTTTTGACCAGTCTAAAATTTTGTCGTCTAGTTAAGATGGGAATTATTGTAAGTTTGATAGTCTGTTGTGTTCGGTTTGTCGAGGCTTCAGACACTTGCAGAACAATGTATACAGGGTGATTCATAATATCCGATACAGTTTCAATCCTTTATGATTTTTCACTGCCGGCACATACCTAATTATAATTTATATCACAATACTCTACAATAATTACAGTTTTGTTTGATATACAATTTTAAGTACTTTAAATACTTACATGTTGAATAAAATAAATCAAACTTTTTCATAACAGTTACATGATATGCTCTATCTGACGTCCATTCTAGGCTATTGCGATGTCAAGCCTCTTTTGAAAGTCTGCTATCACCGATGCACACATTTCTGGGATTATTTTTCTCATCTCTCAACAAATGGAGTGTTTCAACTCTCCAACAATGTTTAGTTTAAGTGAATATACATTTTCTTTCAACTGTCCCCATGAGAAAAAGTCCAAAAGACTAGGGTCTGAGGAATGTGTGGGGACAAACATTGCCAGTCCTGAATGGGATGAAGTTTTTCCAAACATTTCATGAAGCCGTGACAATACTGATTGTGTTGTTGCTGCTCCATCCTCTTTGAACCAACTGTCTTTAATCTCTTTTTCTCTGTAAAGCTGGCTAATGTTCACTGATTACTGCCTTTGTCTCTCCACCTTGTTTAAAAAAGAATGGTCCAATCACAACACTGTAACTTAACGCCGCCCATACCGTAGCCTTTTTATTATGTAGAGGGTTTTCATGATAAATGTGAAGCAGCACCCCATACAGCACATTCGGTATTGTCTTAGCTTCATGAAACTTTCGGGAAAAACTTCATCTTCAGGACTGACAATGTTTGGCCTCCTCATTCCCTGGACCGTAGTCCTTTGAACTTTTTCTTGTGGGAACACTTGAGAGAAAATGTATATTCACCTGAACAAAACACTGTTGGGGGGTTGAAACGAGCTATTCGTCGAGAGATGAGAAAACAAAGTCCAGAATTATGTTCATCGGTAATCGCAAATTTTCAAAATTGGCTTGACATTGCCATAGCCCAGAATGGACGTCATAAATAGCATATCATGTAAATGTCGTGAAAAAGTTTGACCTTTTTTACTTAACATGTAAGTATTTTAAGTCCTTAGCATTGTGTTTCAAACAAAACTGTAATTATTGTAGATTATTGTGAATAAATTACAACAAGGTATGTGCAGGCAGAAAAGAAATAATACAGGTTGAAACTGTATCAGATATTATGAATCACCCTGTACGTATAAAAAGCTTATGCGTAAATGTCGTTAACATTAATTCTAGTTTTAACGTAATGAACCCTGCTTTGTAATAAGGGGTTTTGATGCATCTACAAAAAGTATCGACTTAGGTCAGCCTACGAAGTACGCACAGGCTGACCTGTATCAAAACTTTTTGCTACTGTAAGATTTTCTGTTTGTCTAAGGATCGTTTTACATAATGATTCAGCTGGTTGTTTGATGAAATAGATTTATGAATTCATAATTATTTGATGACTTGCTTGGTATAATGCATCACGGAGAAGCATATAAGCCCCTTTTTGCCAGAGCATGTCTCAAATTGAAGGTCGTTCGATACTTTTGCCACATATTTGTCACGGTGTCTTATTCTAAACTGAAAAAAAAAACCTTTTGCAACTCATGTTCTTATTCAGACTAAAGAAGAATTCACTGTCAAACAGTATGAATGTACAAAATGGGCGTCAAACAGTGGCGAACCAATAGAGCCGAGGGTCTTCATAGATCTCCTAGAAAATGTGTTACATTGGCAACAAGAACTGTCGGATACTCATCCTGTTTTAGTGCATTGTCCGTAAGTACTTGTTATGCTTTCTACAGTTCTCAACAGGGACAGATTATCTTTTATCTTGTACTTCACTCTATCGATTTTCGTTTGTCTCCCCTTCTTTATTGTTTTATTTATACACTTTCTCAACGACTTTCCTTCCGCTTTATGGTAAAATGGACTGATGAGTACCATGAAGGTCATAGACCATTAAAAAAGGTTCAAAAGCTTTACATAAACGAGAAATTTTAACATCAACAACAAAAACGACAAAGTCCTTGTTGTTTCGAATCGTTCGAGAACAATTAACGACTATGGATGTTTGTGCGGTCAGTGTAAAGCTGATCAGTTTTATTTATTACTCGCTGCAATTTTTTCGTTCTATCAGTGAGACAGAATGAACTAGTTTGCATAATTAAATAAAAAAAAAGTGCCATTTAAGCTGGTCTTTAAAGCCAGAAGAAAAGGAGTTTCGATGAGTGCAAGGTTATTGGTGTTGTTGTTGACCGTTAAGGTGTCAGGAAAAGATTTTGTGGGGTTACTTTTTGCTGGCCTTATAGAAACCGGATTTATTTAGACATGTGCATTCTTAGCTTGAACCTGCGATGTCTGATGTTTTTTAAGATTTCCAGACCAAAACATGAACTGACCTTAAGTTTGAGATTAAGGATTTAGTCGAAACTTTGTCGATCGATAATCGTATTGTTGTTTTACAGATCAGGGGCTAAATTCAGTGGTGTGGTGTGCATCCTTTTAAATGAGTTAAAGAGAATGAAACAAGATGGCGGAGTCTTGAATGTTTTGCAGTCGGTGAAAACAATGAAAGCGAGAAATCGTGATTTCATTTCTACCTATGTAAGTGATACTTTGTTGGCTGATTCTCTGACATTCATCTTTAATATATAAAGCCATAACTCTACAAGGTAATTCATGGCCTGCAAATGTCTAGAACGAAGGAAACATCACAGAAAAAATAACGGTTTTTGTTTGTTGTTGTTTTAAGAAATTTTAAGATATTATTATTATTATTATTATTATTAAATTTCAGGTACTTATTTTTCAATGCTTTGTGAATAACTTTTCATGCATTAGTTTATCAGTGATCATTTATGCTGAAAATGCAGTAGATGTCGTGTGTTATCTTTTTTACTTATATTGCTTTTTCTATCTTTTCAATACAGGAGGAGTATCTCTTTGTCTTTGAAGTGATTCGTTGCTATCTAGACGGCGGAGATGTCTATGCTAATGTTTAAAAGACTTAAGTAGTTTATGATGACTCTTTGGGATTGTAAACCACTGTCTATTGACTTGTATAAAGTTTTTTTTTATCATTAACTCGGCTGTTTTTCAAAGAAAACGTCAAGGTACCTTTATTGTCACAGCCCTATCGTCGTCTGCGTCTTTGCCGTGCGAAAACTTTGACGTTCGAAAACTTTGACGTTTTATCCCTGTCACTGCTGAAGATATTTACATCAAAATCGGACAAGTTGTTTAAGTATTCATAGGGGAATACAACAGGGGCGTTTAACCATCAACATTTTTTGACGCAGTTATACCCCTTTTTGACTCGGAATTCGTTGCGCAAAAACTTTGACAAATTATAGTGTCTCTGTCATAACTAAAGACTTTTACTTCAAAATTGGACTAGTTGTTAACTATCAATAGGGGAACATATAATGCAAGCACAGGAAACCGTCGAAATAAATTTTGACACAATTATGCCCATTTTTCGACAAATATTTTTTTAACTGAAAATCAATATGTATCTAAAAGCAACTCCAGACTAGCGTTGGTACCTGCATTCGGTGCTCTTTTGTTTCTTTCTTTTTTTTATTTTTGTTTTGGTTCTATTATTTATTTATTCATGTAATTCATTGATTCTTTTCAAACAAACCCGTTTCCATACAGCCTATTTAAGCCGGACATACTACAAACTACTGCGACTTACGCAGAGAGAAAAGGTTTAACTTTAACAGAATGCCATATATATGGCCTGCAACACGCGAAAAGGGGCATTCGGACATTTGCTTAAAGTGTCGTCTCAGATCAGTCTGCGCAGGCTTTTCCGAAACTACACTTTCTCTTTTTATGTAATTTTCTGTTCTGCGCAAGTCTACTGTAGCACAAGTCTAATGTAGTCGTAAAGTGCCATCTCGGATAAGACTGCGCAGACTGATCCGAGACGACACTGTACGCAAATGTCCGGATGTCCCTTTTCGCGTGTTGCAAGCCAATTATAAACGCGGACGATAAAGATTCAAGATCAGACTTCATGTTCTGTGCAATCCGATCTTGATCATTGACGTCCGCAAAAGCTTCTGTTTTTACTTATGGCAATGAAAGAGTTTTTTTTTTTTTAATGGAAAATGAAAAAGGTTAAACGGAAAACAGTGTGGACAAAAAAAAAAAAAACAGTTGCTTTCTATTAGCGATTGTTTCCATTCGAACAAAGCTTCCGGAAGTTATTGTTCAATTAGTATGGAGATGGGTTAATGCTATTTATAGTTCACACGAGCATGAAGGGCTAAAGAGCAGTTATTGTGATGAGTTAAGTGTCCGTCGTCCTGCTAAATTTGTTTTTTTCTTTACTACATTAACTAATACAAAATAGATTTCGTTAACTGCAATATATTTTGATTGGGTTAACATAACAGAAGTACTGATAAAGCAGTGGAAAGTATAGAACAAGATCAACCTATACGTATGTGCAGGCTGATTGTGCTTTACAATATCTACAACAAACTGGTTATGAACAGAAGGAGAAAAGGTTAAATACGTGTAACTGGTATACAGCACCATCTAACCCTCATCCTGCTATATAACTGAAATGAAATTTTCAGTTCGGAAATAAAAACCCTAATATTGCTGTTTCAAAAATATATTTAGTGGAATAATTATCTTCTTCTCGGACAGTGTAGATCCAAGATCAGACTGCACGTTCTGTGCAGTCTGATCTTGATCTACACTGTCCGCAAAAGGTCAGTGAGTCGGGCTTAGCAGCTTAAAGGTTAATTTCTTAGTCTAATCAAGATTAAAGTCAAAGTTATTACCAATAAATACGGAAAAAGTAGGACTCTAGGTCTTATCCAAAAGGGACATGTCTTCTACACACAAATATGAATACATTGCTTACTCAAGTGGGCGTTACAAGACCATCATGGTCCTCTAGGTTTTTTTGTTCTTTTAATTTCTTTTTGTTTCGTTTTGTTTAATTTCATTTTATCTTTATAATTGAATGTTGAAATTTATCTAACACACACACACACACACACACACACACACACACACACACAAAACTGCATATGTATAAGTGAGCCATGTTCTCCTTGGTGAATTATACCTTCGAAGTCATCACATAATAATGGTTCCATAAAATACATTAAGTTTAACAACAGACTAAATCATGAGATACAAGGGTCCTTGGACAGGCAGAAAATAGACCCTTTGAAAAAGAGCTTCAACCCACGTCAGCCTGCGCGGACCACTCAGGCCGACATGAATCAATACTCTTTTGCAGATGCAATAAGTCCTCTATTCGCAGAAAATGGCTTATATTTGTTGTATATCTCTCCATTATCTCTTGACTGCTTGAGTCTGGTTGTTAACTCTTTACAAAACAATCCCGTGTTTTAACATTCCTGAGCAAGGAGGCTTTAAAAGCATTGTGGGAAAAGAAGAAGATGCTTGTAACCAGTATTTTCTCCCTTTTCCCACAATGTTTTGTATCCTTTCTAAGATATATTTTATCATTTGAGACACATTAGTTTGTCGCTTGCAATATGCTTTCAATTTGATCTTGTCTAGAATTGTATGGTTTGGTAAAGAGTTGAACCTTAAACTGCTCAATATAATTATGATTAAACGCAAAATTTGCATAGTTTGCAGACGATTTCTGAATAAGTGGTTCTCCATTTGTTTGAAGGGCGTTCAACGCCGTTTCAAAAATATTTCATCTATATCGCGGTGGCCAGTGCACATATCCATGCTTTTCTGGAGTTTCTTTTACAAGTACTTCGTACAATATTCTCCCAAAGCCACCGGCTGCTTTTCCACATGAACATCGTAGAAACTATGATTACCGGTGAGAAAGAAATGAATCTTGTCGCAATGACTATCATTAATCCTGAGAAATCCGCCGAGCTTGGGTTTCGAACCAGCGACAGCACACTAGTATCAAGCCCTGTACCCTACCGACTGGTTTATTTGGCGCTTTCATGTTAAATATTTCGTATGCAAACACTTTGAATATGAACGAGCCTAAAATTTTGTCATCTGTTAAGTTAGCTCTTTACTAAACAATCCCTACTTTTAGCGACCTAATGAAATAGAATTCTTGAATAAATCGTTGGGAAAAGGAGAAAATGCTGGTAACCGGCATGTTCTCCATTTCCCACAATATTTTCTACCCTTTCAAAAACATAGCTCATCATTCTTGTCAAAATTAATCAGTCATCTGCAAATGCGTTCAAAATTCTGTTTGGTAAACGGTTTAAGGGACTCTAAACCAGATTTGGTTTTGAAATGTTAATTTTTCAAAAACCTTATCACAGACTGCTAATTCTCATGCGCGTGCAAAGATACTTTTGAATTGAAAAATGGAGCGAAATATTTATAGAAAACGCGAAGAGTTATCCAGATAACTTTCTTTTTTTTAATTATTTTTAATTGTTAAATTTCAATTTCGTTAGTAACGGTATAGCTGTTATTGCATAACGAGGGAGAAACACATTTTTAACACAGGAAACTGTTACATGTTTTCATTGCTCAGTTACAGAGTCGCCTATTGTGGTTTTAAAGGTCGTGTGTTCCATTCCCACGGGAAACATTTTTTTTCACCAGTTTTCCCGAACAAAGGGTAAAAAGTCAATCACTTGTGATGTTTCCTTACTAAATAACGACAAAGAAACATATTTTTAACAAAAGAAAATGTTAAGTGGTTCCATGGCTCAGTGGTAGAGTCGCTGACTGTGGTTTTGAAAGTCGTATGTTTCAGTCCCACGCGAATCACTTTCTTTTCAGTACGGTTTGCCCTAAACTATAGGTGACTAAACACTCACCCAATTATGATGTTTCCTTACAAAATATAAACTCCTTCCGCCAAAAAAATTTTAATTGAAAATTTGGTTTAATGCCCCTTTAAAAGGGTAACTGAGAGGCCAAAGATACCTCCATACTGGTGAATCATCTTACCGGAAGTGTTCGAAATAAACCGAAGTGAATGCAAAGTGTACAGAAACGTATTATAGCATTGAGAAATCAACACCTCCAAACGAGCCATGTACAGGGGCCGTCGAATTATAGGCTACGTCGAATTATCAGCCTACAGACTTGACGAAACAAGCGGTTGGTATAGATCCAAGATCGGATTGCACTTTCTGTGCAGTCTGATCGTGATCTATGCCGTCCATTAAAGTCTCTGATTTGGCCTATGGCGCTGTAAGAGTAAAGTGATGTTTCTTTATCCAGGCATATACATAACCTGATGTTAAATAATGCATAATATAACCAGCTTCCGTACTCCAAACATTTTACGATCCCCATTTATAATGAATTTTAAAATTCATAATGTTTACCAGAACCGATCTTGATTTACGGTTGATCTTTGATAATAGGTTATCTGTCACTTAAATTTGACATCAAATGTTTCACTCTGTTTACTAATACATAACTATGATTGCATGTTTTCAAAGTAATTTTGCGTAGTCAGTTTTCGGATAAACTAGGAAATTTTCGGTAAAATGTGTTATGATTGCCATGGAAATTGTCACTTTGAAAAACAGCTGAGCAGTCAACCTTTTTATTTTTAATTAAAAGAAGAAACTTTAAGAAGTCTATACAAAAAAAATGGACTAAAATTTTTAAACGGTATTTTTGATAAGTACTTTTTTACTTGCAGAATTTTTCGGCCAATTGTGAATACAAAACTGATAGAATGACTCTTTTTATGAAAATCAAAATTGATAATTTTATAAAGGTCTACAAATATTTAGCTCTGATTTTATACGTGAAAAGAAAAAAAAAAGAAAATCTATGGAAGAATTAAAACCACGGCAAACGTGTTTAATCGTTGGTTATACGACCGAAGGTTAGAACGATAGAGAAAAAAAAGATTTGTTGATCATAATCTGACAGAAGGATTTCTACCTATCCAGTGGTCAAATCTTTGAAAAACAATGTGTACGCTCACAAAATTGATCAATGATATTATAAAATGACTTACTTGCTATAATACAATACACATATGCATAAATTTAACTCTTTAACAAACAACAAAAAATTGGAGTCGACCAAACTGTAAGTATTTGCAGACAACAATTCTATTGTTGCTGGGCTCATCCTATTTGACATTAAAAGGGTTGAAAACATTGCGGGAAAAGGAGAAAATGCTGGTTACCAGCACTTTCTCCTTTTCCCGCAATGTTTTCAAAAGCTTTCTTGTTTAGGGTCGTTAGAAGTCGGTATTGTGTGTTAAAAGCTTAAACCTCCTTTTCCCAGACTGCCACTTGTGCATACCCTACCTAGGCTAATGCGGTACATGTATAATCAAAGTGCTGTCAGCACTGTAATCGCTCTACACTGAATAACCACACTGTTTTGAAAATCAAATGGTAGTTGTTTGAACTGTGTATGAGAGTAAGAACCCCGTATTATATTGCCTTTTATACTGGATTAGAAACTTGATAATGGATTAAGAAGTCCATTCTTATCCTTGCAAAGGTCTATGTGGAAATTATGTTATTCAGTAATGAATTGGTTGATTTGTTGGCTGTTTTGTGTTTTTGGCCGCTTTCATCATTATTTCCGTCATATCGCGGCGACAGCCTGCTTTTCATGTATGTCATGGATTTCAATCGTACTAGGCAAGGGCTCTGAGGTATCCTACCTGATAACACTCCCACGAAAAACAGGTCTCGAATCCTGCACCATACAACTAAGCCGTCTAGGAACTTTTTTTAACCTATCTTTTACAAATTAGTAGTTTAACTGAATGTTGTTATGTAGATAGGATATACAGTGACCTGATTTCAGAATATTCTAGAAACATGAAGAACATTTATTGGTTTTTCCGTTGTGGTTAATTTTAGAAACAGGTTGTTAGTAAACAAGCTTTTTACTAATCGATGATGTCATTTTTCTAGAAAAGACTAACCTAGAAAATTTCCAAGCTGATATAAATAGGAGTGACTTACTTGGTGATTTTGGGGATTTTGAAGTTAGACTTGTGGCTTTGTGGATACAGAATTAGTGAAAAGTGTTGGATTTAACTTGGGATATACATCTGTAAGTTGGAATTATCTTTTATTTAAACAGGTTGCTCATATATACTTCCAAGTTAAACTTTTGTTGATATAGGTTTTAGGAACTAGAAATTTCATTCTTTTTGTAATCTAAACCTAGTTCTTAATTTTGAGGGACTTATTTTATTTCTTGTTCTAAGATTAAAATTGACAAAATTTCATTCAAACTTAACTCATATTGTACTCTTTTGTCTTTGTTCATAAATAAATATTGTTAATTGTTAAAGGCTTGTTGCTGGTTTTCTTTCTCGTTACGCTTGGCTCATAACAATGTTTTAAGTAGACATTTGCCAGCGGTCAGCAGTAGAGCGTAAAAGATACGGGATTCTAATCAGCAATACCTATTATCAAGCTTTAGACGTCACTCTTACAAGATTATCAGTACCTACCACCCTTTCATTAAAGGTCCAGTAGAGGCCAAAATATCAAGGCAGGTGTCATAATACATTTAGATTTAAATCATACCATTTAAAAGTATTGAAAATATTGTGGTGATGACAGTCTGTTATCGTGTGGTGTGGCCATGTGTTAGTCGCTGGCATAAAAAAGAATTTTAAAATCAGGCGAAGAGTAAACAAAAGACAGGGCTACCTGGCAGGTTTTAACTTAGTTTTGAAATTAATTTCTCTGTCAGCGACTAACACGTGGGCGTACAATGACAGAATGTCATCTTCACAATAATTTCCATACTTTTAAATGGTATGATATAAATTCAAATGCATTTAAACACCCTCGTTGTTTTTTCTACCGACGATTGGAACATTGACAGACTTTACTGTATCATATTGTCAGACTCTTAATAATATCCATACTTTTAAATAGTATGAATAAATCGTATAAAATGTGTTTGCATTTTGACTCCCAAATTGTTTATTTTTGGCCGCTAGGGGTCTGTCTATTTCTCCATTTTTAACAAGCCATCGTATTTATCTAGATAAATTGTCCTACTAATATTTTAGCTGGCTAAATCGTCCTGAGCAGAATAACCCAGGCCAAAACGTCTGTTTGCTAAATTTTCCTACCGTACTTCAAAAGAATGTAGCTAATACTGGTAACTACGTAACCGCTAACTCTTCACCAACCAACAAAATTTTAGACTTGTCAAAATCGAAAGCATTTGTACATTACGAATTGAATTTGACTGTAGTCCAAGTGATGAGTTGAATCGTTGAAAGGGTAGAAAACATCGTGGTAAAAGGAGAAAATGATGGTTATCAGCATTTCCCCCCTTTCTACAGTGTTTTCAACAGCCTTTTCCCCCAAGGTTGTTCAAGATGGGATTGTGTGGTGTAAAAACTTAAAACTCTGAGTTAACCTACTGGTCTTTTCCATTCAGAAACCAATATCCAAACATTACAATTTCATGGTCGTTTTTTTTTTTTCATGTAGATCTATATCCTACGTGAACATAGTGTTATGATCTAAGATATCTGTGTGTGTAATACTGACTCTGCACCGCACTCAAAAGACAGTCCAATCTTGATCTTTTATTGCCTGCGAAAGCAACATTTCTTAACCTTGACCAATACAGGTCATGTTTTTGATTTATTCTAATAAGCGAGAACCAAAGCTACAGTTAACCCTGTGCTCTTTATCTGTAAAACAGGACCTTTTGGAAAGGATGAGAATCAACTAATATGGAGTATCCGATGAGACATACATGTTGTTGAGAGTTTAATCTTAAGACCCTGAATTAATGAAATAGACATGTCAAGCTTGGAAAAGCACCCTAATTATTGAAGGGTCATTGCTGTCTTGACTAGAATATCTCATAGAAAAGCTGGCATGACAGGTCCAAGTTCTGTCTGCATGTTCCATACAGTCTGGTCTGAATCTGGACTCTCCGCAAAGGCAACATAAGTTATGCTTAGCCCTCTAAGGAAAAATAACTTGGAAAAAATACATGCTCCTAAACTTTTTCCTGGTCCGTTGATTCAGACATAGAGAATTATAATATCTCAAGAGAGCTTACATAGAGAATTAGGATATCTTAAGTGAGCGTACATAGAGAATTATGATATCTTAAGTGAGCGTATCTATGTTGCAGTTTCAGGAGTTCCCCCCCCCCACCCCCCATGAAAATGCTCTATTAAGTCAACCAAATGACAAAATTTTATTTTGAAAACTTTCATATGCTGAAGAAAATGCTGTTAGAAAAAGACATAATGCCGATTACAAGCATCTTCTCTCTTTTCAACTATATTTTCAAAGCCCCACAGGGTTGTTTTGTCAAGGGTCAGCAGACTGATTCCAGTCTAAGCTCATCAAGAAGAAACACGTCAGTGACGGTACAAAATGGCAGTGCCGTGTCTGTAAGAGGCTATAAAAAATTAACACATCTGACGCTGAAAGATGCGTAATCAGGTATATATGTTTGTCAGTATATTGAATGGACAGTTTGGCTAGTTAAGTTGCAGGCGTGGGATCGCCAGTCCATTCTGAAAATGGTTACGTAATGACCTCTCCGCTACTGAGAAGTTAGAGGTCATAACCCTTACACAACTTTACATCCCTTTCCCCTCACAGCTTCACGCCTTTTTGCCTTATTAGCGTTAAACAACCCACGGCCAATCACTATTTAAAACGTACGCCTGTTAAACCCCTGTCACACTATACGGCGTTTCCACTGCGTTGGGACGGCGTTGTTTAATTTCCCAGAGCGCCATGAAATCTCAGGAAAAATCGGATGCTTTTCCGCGAAGACGGAGATTTCACGGTGTTCTCACCACGACCAAGGCGTTGCTACGGAGCTCCAATGGCGCGTTATCGCGTTCCTACGGAGTTCTTCTTAGCGATTCTCTGCGCTCTCATGGCGCTACCACAGCGTGCTCTGCGCTTTCACGGTGTTCATACTACGTGCACTGGGCGTTCACGGCGTTCTTAAGGCGCTATCACTACGCTGAAGGCGTGACAATGAACAATCTCTGAAAACGAATTGTATTTATACACATTTATTCATCAATTGTTTTCTTGCTGTGGTCTCAAAAAGTCAAAAGAGAATAAAACTATGCTCGTAAAAAGAAAAAGGGAAAAAGCTGGACATAAACCCCAACCCTCTCAAACAGAAGCGAGTCAACCACTGTCAACTCCTCAATCATTACTAGCACGGCTTGCTTGCGTACACCAGCTATGGTGAATTTAATGTTTATTGCATACTTTGTCTACTATATGCTCTTTTTTGTCAGACAAAGACTGGTAGAAGCGCCTTACAAGCGCAATGGTCGCCGTTGCAGCTCAGAGCAGTCGTTTTAAGAGCGCAGTGAAATAAATAACACTCCGTGTCTGCGCCGTTGATCAACGACTCACTCGAAGTTTGCCGAATAAGATGGGCAGTCTACGACTACAGAATGTGTTTACATCACGCGATTCACCTGATTCGCTCTCGTTTCATTCATCCTCTTATACATGGTGCCCGAGAATAGTTAGCACCGCTTTAAATACATGCTTTTTCAATATTTGTAGATGGTATGGTAGTGTCTTCACATTGAAGATTGCAATGAAATACCAAGAGAGCGATTGTAACACGTCCGACCACTTGTCCTGCCATACGGAAGTTAAGTCTAACCCTTCAACAAAATCTCCCTTGATTTTTCCGATGATGACGAAGACTACTTCTGTCAAAATTGTGGAAAAAAGAGAAAATGGTGGTAACCAGCATTTTCTACTTTTCCCACAATGTTTTTCACCATGTCATAAACAGTTCCCATCATCAGAGCCCCTTTTAATTTTGTAAATGCACATGCCTAAAAAATAAATGAGTGTAAATTTTTGTCTTCTTGCTATGAGTCAAAAGACAATACTAATGAAAAGCGAAAGTATTTTTTTTCCTAGATGAATTAGAGACGCAAAAAAGCAACTGTGAGTATTGTTTTATATTTTATAAATATTTCCAATTATTAATGATAATCAATGCGGCAGTACATATATCTCTTTCACTACTAGGCATTATTTCATGTATTTCTGTAATTTATCGGGAAATAATGGCGGATTATAAGTTTTGATAATTCACGGTTTAGACTAGTGTAATTTTACCGATTTCCTGGCAACCACATAGACTCATGCACCATGAACTAAATTGATTCTATCACCATGATCATAACTTGGCCATTTCAAACGCATCAGATCTATTTCAGATAGTGATTAAATCCAATAATCTAAAACCAAATATGAATCTTGCCTTTTCAGAATGTTTATTAACCCTGTTAAATTCCAGTTTTTGAGGGTTTTTTTTATTTGTTGTGTTACTTCGAATGTAAATAAATGGCGGATACTAATGGCACAAATGCGGAAGGATATATCTGGCAATCAGAAGATTAAAAAAATGAAAAAAAAAAAAAAAAAATGACAATTTGAAAATGCATTTTTGTCTTTTTTTAAATAATTCATTGTACTTATTTTTGTCTAAAATTGTTTAAACATAATTCTGTCATAATGCTGGTCTATACCAACGAACTTTTTTCCTTGTGAATTGGTGCAAAACATTCTTATTGTAATACGTTCTTACGTGGAGGAGTATGCCACGGGTAAATACTGAAAACAACTGTACTGGATTTTGGTGAAAGTCCCTACAAAAAAAAATTAGAAGCATAAAACAAACAAAATACTTGTTTGTTGGTTTTTTTTTTTTTTCGGTGAAAGATCGAAATTTTTTTCATCGATCGAACATCATCGGCATTATTTTCACGAGTGGCTGCTACACTCGTGAAAATACTATCGACGGTTTTTTTTTTGTTATTGCTATAAGTAATTCGCAAATACTTAAATGAAAAATAAAGTCGTAAAAGGTTAACAGCAAGAAACTAATTTGTACATAATTGATGTTTTGAAAATAGTATTGCTCTTTTAGAGCAAACACCAACCCTAAAAAAAAATCGAAGTATCGAAATCTTTAGTTCAGAATAGAAAAAAAAAATAGAGAATCGTTTCCTCCGCGGGCAGTGCAGGATCAAGATTCGACCGCACGTTCAGTACAGTCCGATCTTGATTTTCCCCGGCCACAAACTTTAACTTTAATGATTCTTTCAGGCCGTTTAGATAGTGTATATAGAATCAAGTAAAGAAAAACAGTTATAGGTAAATTCGAATTAGGTTCTAGGTGAGAAATTTCAAATTAGCGGGCAGTGCAGAATCAAGACAGAGCTACATATTCGTGCAGCTCGGTCATGCTTCACACTGGACGCACAATGTAGCGGTGTAAGCGGTTATAAAGTACTTAGTAGTCATGTATAAAGACTGGTGAGGGTTTTTTTTAGCCAGTAACGTATGACACACCAAAATAGTGTAGCGTCAATATCGGACTGCAATTTTCTGCAGTCCGATCTTGCTCCACAATTCTTACAATATGTATTTCAGGAAAGAAAAATAGTAAAGAGTCTTGTTCCTAAAATTAGATTTTCTGACAAACCGAGCAGTCATTTGGCTGTTTTTTTTTTATAAAGGTGATATAGAATCAAGATCAGACTGCACCCTCTCTGTATCACTCGATGAAATAAGTTTCGATCTTTCACCGAAAAAAGAACACAAATATTCTACATTTATTTCTTCGATGTGAAAAAGCAACCAGTGCCTAGGAAAGAATGTGGTTCGAAATCCTAGTTTATTGCGAGAACATTGTTCTCCATTTGATAAACTGTTGGTGTGTATGGTGTTTGACCCCGTCTCATTATAATTTCTGTAATATTGTGGCGGCCAATGCACCTATCCATGCTTTCCTGGGGTTTCTTTTAGCAGTACTTGTCACAATATTCTTCTTATGCCACTGGCTGCTTTTCTACCTTAATTGATTAGTCGTATATCAGAGAAGTGTCCTGCGAGGATCAGTTATTGAGGTGTAGGGCTCGTAACCGGGTTCGGTCTTCGGGACATGGCACTTTGTAATCCAAGTTCTGAATATGTAACAACAAGGACGAATATGAATAAGTGAACTTTGGCCTGATGTGCCGGTAATGATTTCGAAAGCGGCATGAAAAACATTGAATAATAAAACCTTTGATGATGATGATGATGATAATGATAATGATGATAATAAGAAGAAGAATGGTCAAATGTTATACCCATAATGTCTACTTTCAGGATATAGTTCGTTCTTATGTATACTACAATGTCGCCAATACTCAGGCATTTGATAATACTATTTATATGCGAAGCTGTTGTATGTAAGTAGGCATGCAGTAGCAAAGTTATTGGCTTATATTCATAAACCATTCAAAACTTCATCCTTACTCTAATTCTAAATTAAGCATGTAACACAATTACCGATTGGCTAAATCATTTGGGATTATCTTTCGTCCCTTCTTTCTTACTTTCTTTCTTACTTTCTTTCTTTTATTCTTTCTGTCTTTCTTTCTTTTTATCTCTCTCTCTCTCCGTTGTCTGTCTGTCTGTCCGTCCTTCCGTCCGTCCGTCTCTCTCTCTCTCTCTCTCTCTCTCTCTCTCTTTCTCTCTCTCTCTCTCTCTCTCTTCCTTTCCTTATTTACGTCTGTCTGCCAGTCAGACTGTTTATCTGTCACAGTTTAAACAGTGTTACAAGTTCTATTTCTTCTTATGTGTGTGTTTTATTATTATCATTCACATTTTTTCCCTTTTCTTATCTATTTTCCTTACCTCTCCTTTTTTTACTCTATTTTTCACTCGTGTTTAGCTTTTCTTGAAGTAAAAAAAATAAAGGGGCTATTCAGATAAAGCCAAGTCGGGCAGATTTTATGTATGTAAGACTTCTGGCCAAATATTGCAAAGGCTCGAGTAAATGCCACATGACAAATAACACACGCCGATTATGTGGCAGCTTAATCAAATAATTACAATGAAGTCATATCTTGACCCTTATTCGCCAACCACTCTTAGGAACATTAATTGTCTTATTCTCCAAGATTTTCTAAATCTGAAAATAACACAACTTCCAATAGGCTTAACCATTTGGCGTTGCAAACAAGAAGTTGTGTTACTTTTAAATTTAGAAAATCTTGGACTGATGAGACTAAAAATGTTCGTAAGAATGGTTGGTGACGTTTACGGACCCAGGCCCGATTTTACGAAAAAACTTAAGTCTTTTTGTTTTACTTAAATCCACTGACGGTCTCAGTATCTGACTTAAGTTGAGTTCGCTATTTGAGATACATTACAATAACGTTAACAGACTGTAATAACGTTCTCAAACCCTGAGTTGACACAACGTTTCTGACTCAACTGCACAAAATAAACGGATTTAACTCAGTTATCAGACTTCAGTCCATTATTTAGTTGCGATGAATCTTAAACGTTATGGTAGCTCAGGATTTGACGATGTTGCCTAAGTCTGTTATTGATAGTGAAATGCATCTCGAACTGAACTCAAGTGGGAAATAAGTCTTTTAGTTTGAACTAACAAAAAAGAGACTCAAGTGTTTACGTGAAACCGGACCCTGGTCTCAGATATAATAAATATGGACCGAGTTACTGACTGCAAAACTCTTTTTTAAAAAATGCACATTTTCTTTGAATCTACCCGTCCGGCTTCTTAACCTTGCAAAGAAAACTGTATTTATAGGCTTGTATTGATGTTTTATATGTAAATTTTATTCACGCCCAAAAAATATCTAAGTAAACTTCTTTAAAGGATATACATAGATCTAGACCTGTGTTCAGTTCACAAACCATTCTTGATTTCATTTTCAGTCTAAGCCTAAATATAGGAAGTTACACAATTTCTGATTGGAAAAACAGTTTGATCAAGACAATCATAAAATGAGTTGATTTGAGTTTTAATTAATTTAATAATAATAATGATAATAATATTTGAGTACTAGACTGAAAATGAAAAGTAAGAATGCTTGGAGATCGAGAACCCTTAGCCCGTATTCTCCAACATTCTTAACTCGTAGGCTGCTATGCGCGACTCAAGCAACCTTTGCGAACAGTGTAGATCAAGATCAGACTGTACAGAACGTGCGGTCTAATTTTCGATCTAGACTGTCCGACAAAGAGATATCCCACTAAAAAAAAAAAAAAAAAACCTTTGAAAAAGCAAAATTTTGGTTTTTACTATCGGTTGGAATGTTTTATTTCACTTATTTAGCAGAATAAGGGTTCAAAGCGTTCGCTACAGTTAACCAATAATTTAATTATTGTTTTTCTCAATACCAGATTTTGTTCATGTTTGGTATTTTTGTAGTATGATGTATAATTGATGAAATAAATAAAAAGCAGGTAGCCGACTTTGTCTTTTCTTTATCCCATAATTTGTAACATGACAAGCTATGGGCATTCAGTTCAATTTCAGACATAATATCTGCACAATTAAGTTGTAATAATTTCATTTGCTTGCCAGATATGACAAGAAAACTACGTAAAAGTTGCATTTTTTGTTTCCTAGAAAAACTATTAAAATAGCCCGATCTATCCACTCACGTGGTATCCTATGGTTGTTGTTGTAACTGATGGTACTGACTAAGCAGCATTTTTGCCATTAAGACTCTAGTGCAGAAACATTTATTTTTTCAAAGTCAACACACTGACATTTCCAAGCTCTTCTGGAAAAATATGCTATCAAAACATTCTTGAGAACTAGCAATAGATGTAGACCATATGCATACTGTTCCTACAAAAGATCTGGCTTATTTTACACGATTCAAGCTACTATTAAAACAGACAAAAAGCAGCAAAGCTGACAAGAATAAAGATTTAACAGTATTTTGACATTTTCTGAAGTTTTGGAGCGTTGTTGTCGCTGTTGTTGTTGTTGCTTCTGAATAGAGCTAAAATATCAATTCTTAGGTATATTTGATGAAAGCTAAGGAGGGCAAATGAATGGCCTTCATCGATTGGGGAAAGCTTGTCGCAGGAGCAGTGCTGCATGTTAAGGAAATTGATCAGTGACCTTGGCATCTGACCTTTAAGAGCCGAAATCATTGATTTAATCCTGAACCAAAAGCAACACTTATGCGAAACTTATTTGCCCAAACTAAATTTCTATTATTTCAGGACACAAAAGGTCAGATTTCAAAGTTCAAGATTTTTAATTTGACCCTCATTACCTCAAAGCAATATGCTTCTTCCTTGGAACAAAGGCAACGCCCTTAAGAGGTTTTGTTGCCCTGTGTCAACTAGATAATGAGTTAGAAAACGATTTGCCTACACATGATGTAAAAGATGGGCGGACCAACAGACAGACGAACATGGCGAAGCAAGTATCACCCGCCTCCCATTGCGTATTAGTTTTTTAATTCAAATTACTGCCCCCCCCCCTTCTCAGGATATCCATTTACGAGTAGCCATTTATCAAACATGAACATTTACTTTATGCTTCGAAGATTCAATCGAATAAAATATATCTTTCAACTATTCATATCTTTATAATGATCTGCATTAGGAAAAAAAAAGAATCTCTGAATAAAAATATATCACTGAAATGAAAAAAACTTTCCGAACGCAATAAAGACTAATACAGGTGAATGGTCCTAAATTGACAATGTAGCATTGTCCAATAATGATGTTGGTCTGTGCCTCTGATCAGTCATACTTATTTATGTGACTTGTACCGGACTCTTTTTTGTTTCATTGGCGGAAAAAGTGTGAAAAAACAACACACACAAAAAAATTAGATCCAGACTTACACGAGTATCCGTATTATCGTGAAACCCAAACTAATAACAAGCAAATATCAGATGCAATGTGCATTTTCATAGATCAAGGAGTTTACTGTAGCAAGCGTCCTTAATAACATTCTTAGTGTTATTTTCAAGAATGTTCTAAATTTGAAAATAACACCCCATTATTGGCTAAACCTTTGGTTTAGCCCAGCAGAAGTTGTGTTGGTTTTTAAATCTAGGAAAAGTTATCACTCGATCAAAGCTAATAATGCTAATATTTCCACAATCTTTTGAATACAATTAAAAAAAAAACAACAAACAAGAAATGTCATCAAAAAAGATAAAGTGTGTAAGAGGGTACTGGAGAAGAAATGGTGAAACTTTGTCGTGCCTTAATTTCGAGAGAATTAAAGAAAAGTAACCTGGCAAGCTTCCTTTTTCCTCAATTTTTGCGCATTGTTGAAAGGGGAAATTTTCTGTTAGATTAGATTTTCTACTTGGATATCATTGAAAATCATTGTTGGCTAGGAGCAGTTGCTGCTAAAATCGATGTGTCTGAGTATGCATGTAAACATACAGTAATGGGTTATAGGGTAAGACTCAGAAATTATGAGCTGAAGCAACGTCTGTACATTGTTGTCATAAATTTGCCCACAAAAACAGCACCATGAAATGTCACTCAAGTTCGTGTTCAAAAAGGCCGCCATTAAAAAAAAGTTGACTCACTTTTGGCACGACGCTGATGGTCCGCTGTGGCCCCCAGAGTCAACAGGCATCGGCAGCGGGGGAGAGGGTCAGGGGGTCTGGACAGTAGATATAAAGTGAGAGATCCAGGACACTCCCACTCTCTCACCTTCTCATCGCAAAACTCCCTAAAATATCTAACGATAATAAGGTTAAGAGAGCCATCGTATTATTACTCTCTCACTATCTAACGATAATAAGCTTAAGAGATCCACACTCCCAAAATATTTAACCTTATTAAGCTTAAATATTTTATCTAGGGAACTCCCCATAATTGCAAGCATTAAATCTTTTTCAAGATAAAATTTTGAAATGTTTCCTCCACTAGTTCAATCAGGATCGTATATAAACAATGGAAAAATTACGACAAATTATCGTTCGCCAATACTACCGTGGAATTGCTGGAAATGATTATAATAGTAGTAGTTATTATGAATACTTCAAATACAATATATCTATTCAGGATATGTAAGGGATCGTTGATACTAAAATAAGTAAGTTTATGGATTGGTTTCAATCGGAAGCGAATTCTGATCCTAATTACTTCAGAGAAGGTCCCTATGAGGAATATAGAGATCATAGAAAAAGACATATCTTTTGTAATTATGGATTCGGTCTGTACGACATGCTATGTAATGAGATGAAAAAGGATCCTCCTAATTTTCTTGAGATGTATAAAAAATATTATACACTTTTTTTTATTTCATAAATTAACTGTAGTGGTAAGTTATGATGAGATACTAAACGCCATATTAACTTTAAATGCGAAAGAGTATGTAGAACTTATCCATGAATTAAGTTATACGGAGAAAAAACATAAGGTTACTACATTCTATGATAATTTAGTAAACGAAGACAACAAAGATCTTATCGATCCAGAATTTGTATCTCTTATTTTAGAAGGTAGTACTTGCATGCGAGATCCTAATAATAATAATTTCGTAGAAATGGTCTGGGAAATAGTAAATGGCCCTTTAAAAGAGCCATATATAGGTAGGCATAAGCGTATTAATTTTGGAATAAAACAAATAATAGATAATATCTGTTACGTATACAAAGTCTTACCTAAAATCTAGTCAAAGTGATGAACATGAATGAAATATAATCAGATTCTGATTATATTTTAACTGCTACTCTTGTTCCATTATCTTGGAATGTCCCCAAGCTAAAGTGTCAATCTTGTTTTCTAATACATATCTTTTATTATCATCAGAACTTAAGGCAATTTTTTCAACCTCTTCCGTAAACAATTCATGTTTTCTACTTCTAATTAAAACCATTTTTACATGATGTATTTTTCCCTTAAACAAACATTTTTTTATAATCATCATGTTTAATATAACTTCTTATAATGTTTGTTTTAAACCCTTACATTTCTTATTCTTCGTATTATCTTCGTACATTTTATAAGAGTATAATTTCGCTCTAAGTCCAACAAACTCTTCAACAATTTTACCGCAACATTCATCTTTAAACATTCCAATTACTTTTTTGTTACAACCAGTTAAAATACCTGAAGGATGATCAGATGGATAATCACTTGTATCAAACCTATCTTTAACATCATTACTAATATCTTTATAAAAATCTTCTTTTTCTATTTCATACGCTAAACTATCTGTATCAGTAAAAAGAAGTTTTTCATTCTCGTCATATTTCTTTTTAATATAATTATAATGAAAGTCATACATTAATGTTTTACTTAAATCCAAAATAGTCATCCCAACATAAATTGGTTTATCAAAATATAAATTAGTTTTTTTCATTTGAACAGCAATTAAATTTTCATGAAAGATAGTTGTATGATAGTAATTTGGTTTAGCCGCTAACTTTTCTGCTGTTTCTCTATTGCTAACTAAGCGTATATTAACTCGGTTTCTAATATTTTCCATAGTTTTTCCATATACTGAGTTTTTCATAAGTTTGAAAAAGTTCTTTTCAAAGTCGTTTTTTGCTTCTGCTCTAAGTTTTGTATTTAGATCGATATAAGGTTTAAGCCATTCACTCTCATCAAACTTAAAACCACTATGAATCTTTTTAATTTTTAAACCTAAACTTAAATATAATTTTAAAGCTTCATGATGTATTACATATTTCTCTTTATCATTTAAGTTAGGAATAAGTTTTTCAACATTACCGTTTTTAAACGTTCAGGAGCTAAAGGATAATCATTATGTAAATCGTGTAACTCTTTCGGATATTCTAAATCAACTTCTAAAATACATGGATGATTTCTCGAATTTTCCAATTCACCCTCTTTCATCCATTTAAAATTACCTGTTGGAAGTTTTTTGCTCATAGCCCAACCATAAAGATTATTTGCATCTAAATAAGCAATATATCTTGATATTGAACTAGGAACATATCCTTCACCCATATATTTATTATTTGCTTTTCCGTATCTTTTAGTAATCATTGCTACACCACCTCTAATTCCTTGTTCAGTCATTAAAATCATATCAGGATCTGTCATTAATTCTAATTTCACATTTGTAATTTTTAACATAGCATCCCATGATAAACCTGGTGCTGTATAAAACCATACAGGGTCTAACCCATATTTTTTGTAACAAATATCTCTGAAATTCTCGAAAACATCAGATAAAAGTAAAACATCAGTTTTAATATATAAATCATGATATTCATGAAATGTTTTCATATTAATTTTTTTCCAAACATTTTTTGCGTGTTTATATTCATCATCTGAAATTCCCATACCAGTAAGTTTTGAGTAAAATTTTCTTTGTGGTGGTAATTTAGTTTCTTTTAATTTCGAGAGAGAGTTAAGCCATTCGTACGGAAAAATTCCTTTTTGTCTTACTAAATCAAATTGATCATCTTTAAAATATTTTGCAAGATTTATTAATTTATCTTTTGGTAAATTACTCACTAATTTAGCTAAACCTTCAGACATGAACTTAAAACTATCAAGAAATCTAATTTCAAAGGTTTTTGTTTTCTTTTCACCATTTTTATCTATGTATTCTATTGGTATATGTTTGGAAAAGCTTATATACTTTTCTGAATTATTACAAATGGATTTAATCTCTCCAGGTAATTCACTAAGTTCTTTTATAAATAAATGACAATCATAATTACTAAGGTTATGGAAAAATACGGGTAAAAAATTAACTCTTCTATATTTTAAATTACATATATTATGCGCAGCACCTCTAAACTTTCCTGTGTATTGACAATGATCTCTTACTTTACGATCATCTTTTGTAAATTTTTCTTTACATATCTAACATTTTGTTGACTCATCAAATATTTTTTTTTATCTTTTACTGTATATATCATTTCCATTGTTGGTATACTATCAATCTCTTTAGCTAACTCAACTAAACTTTCTAAAAATTCATTTGTCGCATTTTCACCCGTAAAATTTAAAAGTCTTGAGGGGCATCCATCTTCAATCTTTGATACAAGTTTATAACAAAATCCAGAAGGTATATGTTTATGAATTTGTGTAGTGTTTGAACCTTTATTCACATATGTTTCTTCTAATCTTGACTCTGAATCAGCATAAACTGTAAAAGGGTGTATCTGAGTTTTATAATAGTGTTGAAATGATATAAAGGAACCCTCTTTTGGTAAATCTATTCTAACAGCTTCATATTGACTACAATTTTCTAAATGTCTTAACAATCTTTGTTCATTATTAAAGTGATTTAAACATCTTCCACAAATATATATTCTACCATTATGTCCTGAAATTTGTTTTGATAATAATCTACTTAAATCTTTAATTAAACAATAATGATTTCTCCCATTTTCCTCTAAGAGTAAAAGATCAACATGATGCTCTCTTTTGTAAACTTCATCACTCGGATCAATTGGATAAACACCATTAAAATTATTAAATCCAAATACACTAACAGATATTGTTGAGTTTTGTTTCTCGAATTTCTTTCTATCATGTACGGAAACGGGATACGTTATTCTTTTCATATTTAATGTGTTAATTAAAGGTTTTAAATCACCAACTCTTTCAGGATGATCCATTTTCAGATGTAAATGCCTAAGAATACAATATGGAAAACACATATCATCATGTTTATTTTGGGGGTTAATAACACCTCCAGTATTTCTTATATTAGGAGGAGAAGGAAACCAAGTTCCACCTCTAAATGGATTATATACTGCGGTGTGTAATCTTAAATCAATTACGTAAAGAGCATACCAATAATCTTCTTGCATCTCTTTTTTTTGCAATTTCATTTAATACCTCTTCTGTCATTTCATCATATATTTCATTCTCATTGTCTCCCTCCAAATTAACTATTGGAAAACCAGAATCGAAATTCATATCTTGTAATTCATTAGTAATAGAGTGCTTCATCATACATTTCATAATAAGTTTAACTTTTGTTTTACGATTATTTCTTATAACATTTGTTAAACCATTTTTTGCTAATTCTAGGAGAGAAGATGGTGAAAACCCCTCCTTTCCTTTTATAAAATATTGCTTGGTGAAACCTCTAAATGATGATGGACCTTCTTCAATTACTATTTCTTCTTGTGACCTATATAAATTACTTATTCTTTCTTTTAAAGCTTTAAGCCTAGGTGAAATACTTTTAGGAATTACTTTAACATTATCTAAATAGTTTATTAACTCATCAACTGAGGATTTAGGTGGAGCAGGCCTTGGGGGAGTAGCAGGTCTTGGGAGAGGAGCAGGTGTTGGGGTTAAGAGTCCATGATTAATTATACGGTCAATTAATTGATCTTTTCTAAGTCTAGAGTAGCCTATAATATTTTTTTCTTTGGCTAATCTTTGTAGTTCTTTTACTGTATGTTCCTTGAAATCATCTCTTATATCTGTATCTAATAATGGGAGTTCTCTAAAATTATTATCCATTTTTTATAACTTAAATTTTTTTAAGTTGTTATTTCTCATTCAAAAAATTTTATTATGACCATGTCATAATGAAATTACTGGACGCTAATCTTATATTTATTTTTCCAAATTCTTCCATTGTAATATGAAACAATTTGAGGATTACACTTCATAAACTTACCTGTCTTATAAATTGATGGAAAATTTGTTATTTCTCCTGTTTCAACATCCTCTAAAGTAACATTTTTAGGATTATGCATAATAGTTTTTAATCTATAAACATTTTTTTCTTTATTAGGTGAATAAGATGACAAATCATGTTTTTCTGCCAACTCAATTAATCGTTTTTTATCCTGGAAAGAGTGAAATCTTATATCATTTTCTTTAAGAATTTTTTTTAAATCTGAAATCTTTATCATTTTCTTTAAGAAGGAAAATCTTAATAAGCAACACTCATTTTATTTCCATCAAACTGAAAGTTCATTAACCTATCGCTAATAATAACAGCATATACCTCGGTGTTTACAGGTACATTTTGCGCAAAAAAAGCCTTAATTTGTATATCAGTAACGGAATATTTTAACCTTTCACTCAGTTTTGTAACATCAAACAAAAACAAAGGATAAAGGGTTTTGTACTCTGCGGGGGTAAAGTTAGGATTTGATACCAACTCATCCATGTTAAAAAACTTAGATCTAAATAACGCAGCATCACCATACACTCTACTAAATTGTTGTTTAGTAAATGAAATATTATAGTCAACCGCGGGATATCTAGTGGAATTTAACATAACATAAATATTCCTAACGTTTACATTATCGAATAAAGCTGGATTTTGTTCTTGATCGCCTCTTTTATCAGTTTGAAATCCAACAATGATAAAACGCGGCACCTCGGAAGATGATTTAACGGAAAGTTTCCAAGTAAATGATGTTGACTGAGGAACTGCTAGGGAGTCGCATTGTAGCATTCTATATCTGACTGGAAATTTTTCTTTTTTCTCAATAAATTTATAAAGTTCCATCTTCTCCTTATCTGCAGGCATCACATGCGGCATAAACCATGCTAGTTTTTCTAATGTAATTATACCCGCATCACCTCCATTTCGAAAGATCGCATCACTATCATCACTTCTCGTTAAGGTGAGAGTTTGTTTCATTCCATACAATATTTTATCATAGTCTTCACAAAAACAAAATATATGCTTTAATGGAATTCTAAAGCTAAATGTTCCTTTTGGATCAGAATTATTTACAATGTATAGTTTTCTTATATTCCAACCAATATTTTGGGCTTGTGCCCGAGCTGATGTATCCTTATACCATAATTGGTTTAACCCCTGTGATTTAGAGAAATCATCAGGATATTTTAACAACCCAAGCATTGTAGAAGCCTGGCCAGGATTTGTTAAGGATTCAATCTCTTGACCGGAAAGTTGATACTTAATATTTCTAAAAAGATACATGAGACCGTTGTTCGTTAAAGAAACGTTGTCAGCATTTGCGTAGGCTGAGCCATCAACCTTTGTTAAGCGACCTTCTATAAGTAAATAACTTTCAGAAGGATGGGTAAAAATATCTTGGGTTTCTATGCTAATCCTTATATTTCCTCCTGGGTTGTTGAGATTTGTTCCTGTTATCGGTAGATACTCAAAATGTTCATACTCTTCAATACTATCATCTTTTGGAGTTATTTCTCTAATACTTAAAATTTCCATTTTTCATTATTATTATTATAATTTAAATTAAAAGTAATTGATATCGTTTTAATACCAGACCCACTGTTTAATTTTTTAACCAAGTCTTGAATAGCAATGGCACTACCATCTATTAAGCTGCTGATGTTTTGTTCTGTAGGTGTATTATGCGTTATAGGTGACGCGGTATGTTTTTCTAAAATTTTTGGCGATTTTGGCGTTAAAACCTTTTTAACTAATTTTTCTTCTGCGGTTACAGCGGCACTCTTTCCAGCCTCTAAAGCCTTTTTTGCTCCTTCTTTAGCGACATTTTTCCCCACATCAACGGCAGAAGATGCAATTTGGTTAGCGAGTCTACTAGTAAAAAGATTTGTAAGAAACTTACTTATACTCTCAAATATTCCCCTACCACCATATGAGTACTTTTTTTTATATCTTCTTCTTTTAGGTCTAATCATTTTTTTTATAATTTAGACAATAATTTTTTATAACAAACCGAATTTATAGCGCCTTGCCTTTTTAATTCATTACATATGCTAATAACCTCATTCCTTACACCTGTGTTACCAGCTGCTTTACTTTCTAATAACAAGTCTAGTCTTTCTATTACTGCGTCAGGATCAGACGGTATGACAATCCCACTTCCTTCATGAAACTTTTTCCTACCATGCCAAATGGGACTGAGTATATTTTTCCATTTGTATCCAATATTGCTTTTGGGATAATTGGATTCTGGGTTATAATTAGAATGAAGGGCATTAGTTTTTATCATTAACTTCGCGTAATTACTATAATCATTAGCGCTAAAAATGCTATCATCTGGTTTCTTGCTTATGATTAACTCCCATAGACCAGTTGTTCCCTTATATTCTTCACCATCAACTACAATATTGTTGCCTTTAATACCAACTGGTTTGTTACCAATATAAAAAACGCCACTTTTGTCATATAAACCATACGATGTATCGGCTTCAGACTTAGTTGTAAACTTTCTTAAGTAACTCACTGCTATTGGTCCAATAGGTTTCCTATCTTCTTTTTTTTTTCTTCTGATGGTTCTTCATCTGATAGTTTTTCAAAAGCCTGTATAGATGGGAATGCTGGAAACGTAATAGTCTGTGGTAAGCTTTCTATACCTTCTTTAATAGGTTTAAGTCCTTCTGTAATCTCCTTTGTTGTAGCTTTTTGTGTTTCCGTAACAGGTTTAAAAAACTTTAAAAGATCAGTTTGTAAATCTTTCTCACCCGTTCTCTCAGCTAGTAGATTATCCCGAATATTCTTTTTTGTTTCAAGATACTCTTTTACAATTAAGTCCCTTTTTGCGGGATCAGTAATTTTTAAAAAAGACATTTTTTTTATTAGTAACATATTTTTTTATAATAGTTTGTATTACAGTTTTTAACGCAGTTTTTGAATATATATAATCTAAATTTTATATTTCCGATGGAATTATGAAATTATTTATTTACCGATATACTTAAAGAAAAATCACAAGAAAACTTTATCTTTGGTTTCCTGATACTCCTTTTAACCTCTATTATTCGTTTCAACCAACCTCCGAAAGGACTTACGAGCTTCTTGCCTCCCCCTTTCTATCAGTGTCTCTTCCGTTTCAGTACTTATTTTCTTCTTTGTTTTTGAACGAATTTCGTTTTTCTTAACTCTATATTTTTCTAGTTCTTCCAAAATCAGTTGAAACTCTTCATCGGTAACTTTATTATCACTCAAGGCTTTGGATACATGAGACGCTATAGTATTTAACTTTGTACTCGCTATTGTCATTATCTTTTCGTGTTTTTCAGCTTTAGTAGTAGATTTTCTAACAGTATATTGCCCAATTAAACTTAAAAGCCCTGTAACTATGTTTGCTGCTTCTAATGCGAGTGCAGCTGGTATCGCAGCAACTGTTGTCAGTAATACCATTCCACCAGCTCCTGATGCCAATGTAACTGAAGCTAATACGGTATCCACATTATCTATTATATTCGCAGCTCTAAAATATTTCTTACTCAGAGCTTCTCTTCTTGTTATCTCTCCTTCTAAAAAATTTTGTATCTCATTAATTTTCTGTAACCTATAACCCTGTCCCTCCTCATTAATTTTCTGTAACCTATAACCCTGTCCCTCATCATCAGGAGGAGCAGAAGGTAATTTTGGATAAATATTCTCTTTCATCTCCATTTTTTTATCAGAGAGATATTTTAAATTAAATAATGAACGAGGCATAAAATCTCTTTTTCCTTAATTCTTACATCGTTCTCACCCAAATGGTTCTCCCTCAAATTGTTCGTAATAGCAATTATAATATCCTCTACGTTTTCAAGATTAACCTCGTTTTGTAAACTACACCACTTTTCTTTTAAAGAGTATGCTAACGTGGTTAAAACAACTCCTTTGGTTATCATAAACTCAAGCCCTAATTTTAATTGTTTTGTTTCTTTGGGTTTGAGTGTAATTTCTTCTTGATTAAAAATTTCCCAAGTTACTGAATTTACTTTTCTCGGTGGATGCTTTATATTATGAAATGGTTGCCAATGGATCGTTTTTGGTTGAGTAATCTTAGGCTTTACAATAAATTTATAAACAGACATATTTTATTAAATAATAATATTATTTATAAGATTACAATATAGCTTTTTTAAATACTTAACATATGAATTATATATTTCTTTTGCTGAATTAGTTTTAGCATAATTATTCCTTTCATGTAAACTTTTAATTATTTCTTGAAGCTGCTTAATACAAATTATTTTTTTTATTTTCGTTACATATACTACGCATTTTTTTAATAATATTATTTTTTCTATAAGATAGCTCCTAAAATAGGTATATTAGCAATTGGACTATCTTGTTTTAAATACAATCCATCGCCAACAGATTCTAATCCTTTACCTTTAGCTGGTTCGAAATACAGTCCTTTTCCATCAGTTTCTATCTTACAAACACACCCTCCTTTTTTAAGATAAAGACCCGATCCCATTGCTTTTTGTACTCCTGATGAGGCTAATCCAGAAAGAGCACCAACACCTAACGCTGGTAAAACGGTTTTTGCGATCATTGGCAAAGCTCTCGCAGCCAATCCTGCTAACATCCCGAGAAAACCTCCCTCTATTTTCGTATTATGTTTAAGTTGTCTATTACTCATTCTGATCGTTATACCCTTACCATTATCATAGGCTTTAGCCATTTTCTTTGCTTGTGAATCGGTAACTGCAATAATATCATTACCTTTTAAACCCTCATGACGTAAACGAATACTTACTGGACAACTTTTTTTAATAGCGTGTTGAAGCTTTTGCTTTTGTCCTTCTGATATATTAACTTTAACTGTTGTATAACTTGTCAATTTATATTTATTAAATTGTTTATTAAGCTTCTCTAATATGAAACCTAATCGTTATATTTTCTCCTCTAAGATTTAGTAAATTTCCATTTTGATCCGTTATATTTACCTCCATGTCGTGTATTTCATTCAATGATATTGGTAGGTAAACCAGATTAACTGGGTTCTCAATTATCTTATATCCAGGAGAAACATTTGGAAAGAAAGAGTAAATCGTGTTTTGCGTTGATCCATTAACATAGCTTCTTGAAATAATATCAATGTTAACAAACAAACTGTTTATACTTAAAATGTTTACAACATTCTCTGACTCATGAAATCCTTGTGTGTATTTTGCGTTAGTAAATCCTAATACTTCAGCAATGGAGTGTGGATGATTAAAATCTACTTGATAACCGTTTTCAAGGGTAAGAACGGATTTTAGAGTATTCCTGTTCGCTGAAATATTAATATAATATTCGTCATTGGATAAATCATAATGTCCATTTTTTTTCTCATTTCTTGATGAATGGTATCATTAATGTCTGTAAGGTCATAACTACCTTCTGGTATTTCTATTTTAAACCATGAAGCACCGTTGTCTGGAGGATAAATAAATATGTTGTTTTTTCCATCCATGTTTGGAAAAGAGTAGTAAGTTTCAAGGTTTACCAAAGCTATTTCGTACACCCTATCATTTTTTAGTTGAAGTGGTGGATTAAACCTTGTTCTAAAACGTGTCTTGTTGTCGCTTACTATAATTTGGGATGATGTTTTTTGTTTAGTATTTTCTACAATTTGTTCTAGAAGTTTTTCCATTTTTTATTAAAAATATATTTTAAACAAAAATATATTTTTTCTCCATTGTGATAGCCGTAATTCATCAGATGATTCAAGAAACCAAGAAAGTACTATGTTACCTATAGGGTTCCTTTCATCTTTATTACCGAAATGTTTCCAAATATAATTTCCTTTATCTTCCTTTAATTAAATTAAATCTCTAATGAATCCTTGTACCATAAGATAATACCGCATTATCATGTATCTACATATGGTGTAACCTTTGTTAAAAATATGTTTGATTTCATTTTCTTCATCTTTTAAATCTGTGAATAGTTCACATATATGATTTTCTTTTTCTATCTCTTTATCATATATTTCCGCCAGCATCTTAACAACATTAGTAATCTTATCTATATTTTTCATTGCTTTCATTGCTTTCGTTTCCATTTTTTTATTTAAATATGTTTTCTTAAAGTTTTTTCGTATTCGGTTAACATTGCATCGATAGCCCTCTCCTTGTAATCTTTATTATATCTACACATCCAATGATATTGACGTATGAACCTGTTTATTTAGTTTGTAATTCCTAAATTTCTTAAAACTTCTTTGTCTTTTAAAATACATTCTTCTAACCTTAAATTCGCTAGAGCTATATCATTATTAGACAAACCTTCTAATGAGATTCTAAAATGATCGCACAAGCCAAAAAAGTCAGCTTTACCATCATTAAATAATTTTCAAAGCAATATTTTTCTAATTTTATATAGTTTATATTCCATGAGTGTGGGTTTAATGTAACCCAAAATTTGTTAGAATTCAATATATATTATTCAACTATATAAAACTTATCAAAACCATCTCTATACTTTCCCTCATCTTTTTTACTAGTTAGATCGATGACAACAAAACCGCGTGGTCTTTCCCACGTCTTTTTGCAAAATTTCCTAAACTCATCCTTTGGCATATCATCACCTACATGGTCGTTATAAACATGATTAATGTTTTTACCATCTTGACGGAAAAGACAGATAAAATTTGCGTTTTCTCTAATAGTTTGCCTCGGTAACCTAAAATAATTTTGTGAGAGGTAAAAGCAGTCAACATTACTATGTCTTCCACGAATGTAGTAACATTCGCATTTATTTTGTCTTTCTAAAAGTAAATCATCAAATATCATTAAATTTTCATTTTCTGAACTTAAATCCCGAAGATCAGGCCTATGTAGATGCAAATAAAGTAGTAGCACCAAGGCCCATTGGGTTTAAACCTATTATAACTGTATGGGGTGAAGAAAAAGGGGGAATAGCAAACGGTAATTATGAGTTTTCTTTTGGTAATGGTAACTCAGGCTCAGGTCATGCTTTAGGAAGTTATTGTATGAGTATACCGGGTAGAATTATAAGAGGAAGTTTAGTGGCTGTTGAAGATGACCATAGTGTACCAGAAGAGGTAAAAGTTAATATTGTAGTAAACGGATTGGAGCAGGTTGATTACTCTGTAATTAAAAAAGCGGGTGAAAATTGCAGTTGTACGGTTTTTCCCCAGACATCGTAAACTTCATCTCAAGGTCAGACAATTTAAACTTAACACACGCTTACATATCTATTTTGATAGAGTTAGACTTGTAAAAATATTTAACTTCATTGAAGTTAGATATTAAAAATTTATTAATTCTTCATCAGTAATTGGTTCTTTATCTTCCTCGTCTTCTTCACCATCACTTTGATCTGAATCCACACCACTTGGTAAAATTTCTTTTTCCTCTTTCAGTATTTTTACATTAGTTTCTAATATTTTTACTGATACAACTTTAATCTGAATCATTTCAACATTTTTATTCTTAAATATTCCTTCTATTTTCAAAAGACACAACAACTTACAAGCAGTTTTTAGATATAAAGAAGGTTTTACCTCTGTGCCATTGCAATTAAGAATGCGAGTCTTACCTACTTTGTTGTCAAAAAGCTTAGGATATAACATAGGCGTTCCATTTTTTGTATATTTTAAAATTTGTACCGTATCTAAATTTCTAATTCTATATTGTTTGAGTTCTTTGTCACTTCCATGCTCTAGAAAAAACTCTTTTAGTTTCTCCAAATTCTGTATAAAAAGTCTTTCCTTTTTCATAGGTTTCTGTTTGTTATAACAGATTAAAGACAAAGAGTAATTATTTAAATCTTCTGGATCATTTTCGTTTGTTAAATTAAAACCATATGAAAGCAAATTTGGGGTTTGAATAAACAACGAATACTTAGTATCGTTAGGATATTCATAATCTATTGGGATTTTAACAAACCCACGCTTGTCTTTGTATTTTTTCATATAATTTATGGATATATTTTCTTTACGAAGTTCTCCAGTTTTAATATATTTTCTTGTTGCAGCCATTTTCTACAATAATTGTTATTTTTTAAATTATTTTTTCAAATTTTTTAATCTTGTTAAGATTATAAAAAAATTTATTGTATTTCTGTAAGAGAATTTAGATAGTTAATATATTCATTTCTCTTCCATTTTTACAATAATTTTATAAGCGTCTTATAAAATTACCTAAAGTTTTTTTATATTAAGTCCATATCTCTATCCCCAACAAAATGATCAATTATAAGTTGAAATATATTTAAACCTGTAAAATTTGTGAGGATATCTCTGTCTTTAGTTAATATATGATATAAATGGCTCCTAGTTACAAAACTAACACTTGTTTTATCTATTGCATTATACTTTTTAGCTAAATGAGTTATTTCTTTATGATTTAGACTACTAACGTATCTATATACCAATAATTTTAATTCATCTTCTAAACGAATGTTGAATTCTTCTGATGGTAAATCCTTCCAATCATCAAAGTGATTAGTAACCAACTCGTTAATGAAATAATTATATCTTTCTTTTAATTCTTGTGCCATGATGATTTTTATAATATGGAGAAAAATTCCAAAACTTTTTTCTCTTTAGATAAAAGACATATATTAAAAAACAAGATCATGGAACAAGAGTAGCAGTTGAAATATAATCAGATTCTGATTATGTTTCATTCATCACTTTGACTAAGGATTCCTCATGGCCTTTTTGCATTCATATACTAAATTAGCAGCCCTATCACCCATTAAAATCCTAATAGCAGGTTGAATAATATGATCTCTTATTATTTGGAATTGTAAAATTTCATATTCTAAAATATCTCTAATTAGATCAGCTTGCCCCAAACGATATTCCAGATTTTTTTGATTTACCATTTTTATATAAAGTCTACGCACATCATTATTAGATAAAGTTCTTAAATACTTTCGAACTATTTCATTAATTTCGAATTCAAACCAACCATTCAAATTCATATGAGCTA
The DNA here is from genome assembly GCA_946811185.2 of Hippopus hippopus. Classification (NCBI taxonomy): domain Eukaryota; kingdom Metazoa; phylum Mollusca; class Bivalvia; order Cardiida; family Cardiidae; genus Hippopus; species Hippopus hippopus. The sequence goes on from OX328100.1 coordinate 58,378,615, forward strand.
GCTCATATTTATTGGGTAAATAAAATGTATTCATTGAGCAAATAAATACATCTCTAAAATCCTTTATACGGTCATAAAAAAAGCGATATATTTTTTTTAATTCTTGTTCCATGACAATTCCTGATTGGACTAGTGGAGGAAAAATTTCAAAATTTTATCATGAGAAAGATTTAATGCTTGCAATGAGGGGAGAGTTCCCTAAGTAAAAATATTTAAGCTTAATAAGGTTAAATATTTTGGGAGTGGTTAGATAGTGAGAGAGTGATAGTACGATGGCTCTCTTAACCTTATTATCGTTAGATATTTTAGGGAGTTTTGCGATGAGAAGGTGAGATAGTGGGAGTGTCCTGGATCTTCTCACTTTATATCTACTCTGGACCCCCTTGAATTTCAAAGTAACCGCTGTCTGCCTGAAATTTTGACCAATATCCACACATTCGTTATATAACTTAGTCAAAGAACATTTCTCTGTATAGGTTTTTCTAGTAATATTGTTCGCAGCTATATGGTCGACTAACCTATATTCGAGGGGTGCCTGTTTTCGAACCCGAAATGATATCCGAGGTTTTTGCGAACATTGAAGTGAATGATGTCTCTGTTTTGTGCGAAACGCTAATTTCATTGTAAACAAGAGTGTCACTGCTGTTAATTTACGAAATACAACAAAAATAAGACGTATGCATGTTTCTAAAGGAAAGACCGGTTTGGATGACAAATTTCTTCCTACCTTTTTTCAGCTCGACACGTGCCCAATGTAAATTTTCCGTCTGATGTCTAATTTTAATCTAAAAAGAAAACTACATGTGAAATAGTCAGTCTGGATGCCAAGAATTCATGTGATCATACTGGAAATAATGTAACAAGATTCCTATCTATAATTAGTTCAGATAATTCGTGACCTATTTCGTTCTGTCACTTTCTTACGGGAGACCACTCCTTCATGCATGGCTTCGTCCCGATTTAAATACAATACCTAACAACTACGTTAGGGAGATATCTCTTTAGCTCAGTGGTTAAAGTATTGGTCTTTTAAACCTCGAAAAACGAGGATGTTGTCTGCCAAGGGTTCGAATCCCGCCAAATGCGGTTTGTATTTCAGCCATGCATTTATTCATTTGTTTCTTTGTTACGGACTTTATTCGTAAGAACTTATATGAATGAACAATTTTTCCATAACATTCACCACTACACACAGAAAATGTTTCTAATCCTTTTATAAGACACTCAATATTTTCAGATGTTTTATGATATAATGGTGTTTACCATAATTCCTAATCTGTCCTCATACATGCATATAAATTGATTAAAGGGACCCCAAATGCCTTGGTATTCTGGTGCTGCTGTCACGAGAGGTCTAATGGCCGCTATGACATTTGTCTGTCCTTTTCAACGCGCTTCAAAAACTTAGAATAATTGGCTCAGAACTGTTCATTTCTTTTGTTCAAAACAGTTCTTTCGTGTAATAGTACACATTTTTGTTGAATTTTGGTGTACATGATTATATTTTAGTTCTTTATTTATGAGCTGTTCTATAGATACTGAAAGCCATGAAATGAGGGCTTGTTTTACCATGCATTAATTCAGTTTCCGGCACAGGATTAAAGGGTGAAATATTTTGCTACCTTGAATATGTATGATATTTATGGTTAATATACATCTAAATTGTTCCCCCTTTTTTTTTTTTTTTTTTTTTTTTTGTTTATAAAATGTTTTTTGTAATCAAAACTTCATTTAGATATATGTTAGCCAAAATTGCAAGTAAGGTCATGGATAACTGGTAAGGCCACCATACTGTTATACCGGTAAACACACTGACAGGAAATACAATCATTTAAAACAGTAGCAAGTTTGAATATGTAATGATCCATTCGATTTTCCGGACCCCTCCCCCCGCGGGGGAAAATGCTGAATCTGCTCCTGAACAGGTCAACCAATTTTTACCAATCACAAATTACCATTTATTCATTCTTGTATATCAATTCAAAAATAAGTAAAAAACCACGCAGAAAGAAAAGATGTAATAATGTTCATGCGTATGGTCTACTGTGAGTCAATTTCAAAATGGCTTGCAACACGCGAAAAGGGGCATTCGGACATTTGCGTCAAGTGTCATCTTGGATCAGCCTGCGCAGTCCGCGCAGGCTAATCCGAGATGGCACTTTACGACTAAATTAGATTTTGTGCTTCAGTAGACTTGCTAAAAACATAAAATAACATAAAAACGGAATGCCTATTTTCGCGTGTTGCAGGCCAAATCTAGAATAGGAAAAAAAGAATGAAATTTAGAATGGTTGAAGAATACAGTTAGTGAATACGCGCCTGGGCAGATCTTCAAACGTGTTCGTTACAGTGTAAATCGGGAATACCAATCCTAAATTGAAACTTTAATATGAATCCTTCTGGGGCAAAAGTGGGTTCTTTACGATGCATCATTCCAAGTAAGTCATCATAAGATAACGGATTCATAAAAACCTTTTTGTTCAACAACCGACTGAATCATGAGGTAAGACTGGTCCTTTGACATGCAAAAAAGTGATCAATATCAAAAAGCAGGTCAGCTTGCGCTGACTGCGCAGGCTGATCTGAATCGAAACTTTTTGCTGATGCCTTGAACCACCGTTTCACAGAGCGTGGCTCATATGGTAAAGGCTTAGACTTTTTCTGTAAAACAGAATAAAAAGCCCTGAACACTGAATAAACTTTAGCTGAAATCTTATCTATTGATGGGGAAAAAGAAATCTAGTTGTGCTATAAAAATAAAGTCTTAAAAGATGTTGCGATTTCGAAGTTAATACGGGTCCTTTAGAAACTTTTTCCGATGGGAGGGGGAGAGGATGTGTACAGAAAAATATGTGGCTGCAAATCAGTCTTCTAGGTGTCTTATAGAACCCCCTCACCTTTTTCTGGGGCTTGAGACCGACTGAGACTGATGTTTAGACAGATTTAGATTTTAACCCTAGTAGGTGAAATATGAGAGTTCCAGCTCACAACCACATCCAACCACAGAGACGACCCAAATCTTTAAAAATATTTAAATATATGTATGCTTAAAAATATTTAAGCATATTTAAGCATATTTCTCTAAATTACCGAGATGTCTAAACGGAAATCTCGCTCATGAACAAAAAAAATTTAAAATTTTTTGTAATTCAATTATGTAATCACTGTCATAATGGCAGATAAAACACAAATCCGGTATAGATATTTCGAGAACAACCTAGAGTATATATACGAGGTAGTTCTAGAGGAAGAAGAACGAATGTGTATTGACTATGAGGATCTAATTGAGGATCACTTAGATGATCGTATAAATGTATACAACTCAGCCTTATTGAGAACTTTAGAGCGACTAATTGAAGACTACGTATTTGATATGTCTAAAGAGGATTTACTTGAGCTTATCGAATGCGATCCTGATCTAGATGACGATGATATAGCACAAAAGTTATTTAATGAAATATACCATGATGAAGATGAAATAATTCTTTTCACGGGACTCTATCTTTGGCAACCAAGAAGAGGGGTCTTAGCTAAGGAAAAAACTAAACAAGATAGGTTAAAAAGGATATCTTATTTCAAGGAAAATTTACATTCCAAGATTGAAGCGACTGATCGAAAAATGAGAACTGTCATGGATACACTACGTTTTAGAGATGCGATAGAGGTTAACAGAGAGATTTCTGACAATATGAAACTCATGAGGAGATCCAAAAATATCTATCCAGTTTATCGGATGAAGAATTAGTTAGAATCTGTAATTTATACTACATGTCCTGTAATATTTTAAGACCATCTAGAGAAGATCGTGAGTCTTTTATAGATAAATTTCTAAAGGATAATTATCTATTTATGGCTGAATTTATAGACTATGATTATCTATGTTATAAAAAAAATTGAATTTCTCATAAATCCTTTTTGCTTAAGATATAGTTATGAACAGAGAAAAGTATTTTGCGGAAGAATCATGTTTAGTTTTTGAAGAGTTTAGTAAATTAATCATTGAAAATAAACCTGAAGAATATAATGATTTAGTAGAAGCAGTATTAAAAGAGTTGGTATATAGATATCTCAAACAGTTACCAGATGTAGAATTAATATTATTAGCTTTGAAATATGATGGTGAATATGATTTCGATAGAACTTTTACTGAAGAATGTTTACATTATAGACTAACAAGAAACAGAGAAATTCTCACTGAATTTACAGGTCTTGATATATGAATACCTTCAATTGATAATTTCGTTAGGGATAGAGATATAGACTTAATTAAACTTTGATAATTTCATAAGACGCTTATGAAATTATTGTAAAATGGAAGAGATGTGTAAACACATTTACAGCATGAGATATAAATACAATAATTTTTTTTTATAATTTGAACGAGATTAAAAAAAAATTGAAACAAATAATTTAAGAAAATAATATTATTGTAAAATGACAAATCAAGAAATAAATTTCTTAAAAGTTGGAGAACTAGACGAAGAGAAGCTTTCTCTAGATCTTGACAACATGAAAGCAAATAAATATGGTTCAGATATACCAATTGTGTATGATTATCCTGGAAAGGGAAAGGCTAGTTTAATTATAGCTACTCCTTCTTTGCTTTCATATGGTATTTCAACCTTTTTTAAAGATAAATCTTCAAAAGAGGTTTCAGCATATACTTTATCTTTATTTTGTTTTAATGATCTAAACAAACCTACTGAAGTAGAAGATAAATTTAAAAGTGATATAGAAAAAATTGAGCGATTTTTTCGAAATAATAAATCTAAAGAACTAAAAAAGATTAGAAACCTACAAGATATCAGGATTCTAAAATGTAGCGAAAATGGGGAGTATAAGCTTTATCCGAAGTTCTTGACTAAAAACGATAAAAAAGGAAAACTTGTACCTTTAGCAACATTTATTGATAAGGATGAAGATGGAGATCTCCTTTCATATCAAAATACATATTGTAAGGTTAAGTGTTATTTAAGAATTGACGGGATCTTTTGGAATAAAACATGTGAGTCAATTCAGGTTAAGGTTCTAAATATAAAAATAACCGAGAAGAATGCGACTAAACCGGAGATTCTACCTGATTTGCCCGACCTTAGCTCTGATGATGAAGAAGATAAGGATGAAGAGGAATAAGTTTTAATATATAACTTCATTGAAGTTATATATTCCTATAAGTCTAACTCTATCAAAATAGATATGTAAGCGTGTGTTACGTCTGCGTTGTCTGATCTTGAGATAAAGTTTATTACATCACATTGTTTTAGCTCAAGCGCCTGACTAAAAATCGTACAACTAGAATTTTCACCTACTTTCTTAACTATAGAGTAATCAACTTGCTCCAATCCCTTTACTACAATATTAATTTTTACCTCTTCTGGTACATTATGGACATTCTCAACAACCACCAAACTTCCTCTTATAATTCTACCCGGCGCACTCATACAATAATCTCCTAAACCATGGTCTGATCCTGAGTTACCATTACCAAAGGAAAACTCGTAATTACCGTTTACAATTCCACCCCTTTCTTCAGCGCATACACTTATAATATTTTTATACCCAATAGGCCTTCGTGCTACTACTTTATTAGCATCTACATAGGCTTTCGTTGCTGCATCTTGTGGATCCTTTGGTTCAGCAATATTTTTTAAAAATTTATTATTCATATCGATATCTTTAACAGCAGAATAAGTTCCTTGTGAGGTTTTTAATATTGCACCACTCCCTGAATAACTTTTAACAGATTCTATATTATTGTCTACGTAATACTTATTTACAGCTTGATGGTGTTCTAAAGGTTGTCCAAGGTCGGAAATCCTTTGCCCATCCATAGAGACATCACCAGCTGCCATATACCCACCAGCTCCATAAACGAAGGCTCTATTTGCATTATCTACATATCTTTTAGTTGCTGCATCTTGCGCATCTGCGGGATCCAAAAGATTTGTTGAAGTATACCCACGCATATCTATATCATCAACAGCGGAAAAAGTGCCATCTTGTTGTTGTACTATTGCTCTACCACTTCTATCCACATAACTTTTAGTAGCAGCTTCATCCGGTTCTGTAGGCTCTTTAACATTTCTTATTTTATTGAAACCCATATTTAGAAATCCAAGAACATGATACCCACCATTTTCTTTTAATAATCCCCCAGAATTCTCATCAACATAATGTTTTGTAGCAACGTCATGTGAATTTACCGGATCACTAACCCTCGTTAATGTATTACCATTCATATTTATTGAACCTGTAACGGTGGTTGTTCCATCTTTACGTAAGAAATTATTATTTACATAAGCGAGTGACACACCGTCTCCCTTAGTTTTTTCATCACCCATTCCTCCGAATTTATTAACAGGCATTTTTTTAATACTAAAATAATTTATTTATCACATGTTGAAATTTATTACCCAAGCTCAACTCCTTAAGAATGTATAAACATAAATGACCACAAAATACTTGCCCAGCTTTTTGTAATTGATCAGTGTTGTAATGTATATAATCTGTTAAACTTTCTTTTAGATACTTTCTAATTTCCATAGGTGGTTCTACACCATAACTATCAAAGTAAATTTTATTGTTACCGTTTTTATACCAAGCAACCCAATGTGTACCTGGACCGCCACTTTTATCAAAGTTTACTATACCACATTCTTTTTTATTTGGTTTTTTCGGCAATGTATCAAGTAAAAATACTCCCCTAAAAGAAGGAATCTTTAATATTTTAACGCATTTTCTACTTCGAAATTGTTTAACGGTTTACTTGGTAAAATTAATTGTTTTTATTTTTATCATTTTTTATTGTATTTAAATATTTAAATATTTATAATTTCTTAATTATCAACCCACGAATTAAACTCATCAGGATAACCTTTCCACTTTACTAGAGATTTCTTTTTTCCTTTTTAAATAACCTTTTCTATCCTATATAACTCCTGACTAGTTTTTTGCAGTTCAGGTTCATAAAAGCTACCTTTTATTTCTTCTCCATTAAGATCTACAATTTTATATGTTACAGGTGATGTAAGTTTTACCTCAGAACCTGTAAAAACCTCTTCAGTCCATCTGGTGGTATAACCTTTCTCAAAAGTCTTTTTCTTTTTAGTTATCCTTACTTTGTCTCCAACAGAAAACTTAGGTTTTATATCTTTTATTTCGAGATGATCGGGGTAAAGATTTCTCCAAACTTTGGTTTCATTTTCTTTTTTACTAGCATTTACCGGAGTCATCTTAATAGAAGAATGTCTCGTGTTATTATATTCTTTAACGAGATCCGGTAACACATCAATGTAAACGTTTGTGGAGTGTGCAGAAAAATACTTCCACATTTTTTCTTTCATTGTTCTATTCCATCTTTCAACCACGCTAGACTTTTCTTCATTTTCGGTAGAATACAGTTCAACCAAGTCTTTAACATGTTTGTTACAAAATTCCTTACCCTTATCAACCCACATTTTTTCAGGTTTTCTCTCCTTAAAAATACTCTTTAATGCTATAGCAACAGATTTTCCCGTTTTATCTTTTAATGGTATCAACCATCCGTATTTGGAAAAGATGTCAATGACAGCGAGAAGGTATTTTACACCACGATTAAACTTAGAAAATGCTTGCATGTCTACTAAATCTACCGCCCATATCTTATCAATACCGTTTACTCTAACTCTCCTTTTATTAAATTTTCTTTTTACGGGTTTATGTAATTCTTCCGCTAAATTTATCATGCTGAATTTTTTTTAACCCCCATTCCAAATCTCATCTTTGTTCCAATAACCCTACTAACGATAGACTTATCCATTTTTTCCCTAACCGTTGGGTTGTAAATACCTTTTAACTCTTTTAACATATTTTTATCACATACCTCATTTCTAACTTTAGTAGAAGGATTTTTTTAAATAACAAACATCATGATGATATGCAGCTTTATCAACACGGCTTATTGGTTTGCTCCATTCTTTTGGTGTTAAATCTGGGTTGAGCCTTTTTTTTAATTTTGTGCCGGGTCCCGTAAAATTATGACTAGGTAGATGCATTTCAACGGGTAAATTATTTATAACCTTATTTAACATTGATCCACATTTTTTTACATCTGATGCCTTAACAAACTGATTCTTAGTTATTCCACACACCACGCATAATCCGCGTTTCATATTTCTTTTATTTTTAGTTACCACGTATTCTACATTAGTTGTATCAGTAACTTTTTTACATTTAATGCAATACATTTTTATATGATAAATAAAAAACTTATATAAAAATGGATATTAAAGATTTATCGTGGAATGAAGTAGTATCAAACAGATTTAATCATCCTCTTTTACCAAAAAAGTATTAGGGGGTTAATCATAGGTAAATCAGGATGTGGTTAGACCACTCTTTTACTTAACCTGCTGCTCAGACCGGATTGGCTTGACTATAACGAGTTGCGTGTTTTCGGAAAAAGTCTTGTCCAACCCGAATATCGCATAATTAAAAAAGCTTTTGAAAAAGGAATACCAAAAAAAGGTATTTTATACTTTTTTAACATTCGAGATGAAATACAAGAAGAAAATGTTTCCCCAACAGCTTTAGTTGAAGAATGGGCTAAAACGATTATTGTTAGTGATAAATCGGATATAAAGTGTAGTTTTTATGAAACTGCGGAAGATGTACCTGATCCTCGAGATTTAAGTTCGGAAAATAGAAATTTAATGATATTTGATGATTTACTTTTAGAAAGGCAAAATAAATGTGAATGTTATTACATTCATGGAAGACATAGCAATGTTGACTGCTTTTACCTCTCACAAAATTATTTTAGGTTATCTAGGCAAACTATTAGAGAAAACGCAAATTTTATTTGTCTTTTCCGTCAAGATGGTAAAAACATTAATCATATTTATAACGATCATGTAGGTGAAGATATGTCTAAGGAAGAGTTTAGAAAATTTTGCAAAAAAGCATGGGAAGAACGACATGGTTTTGTTGTTATTTATCTAACTAATAAAAAAATAATGAAAAGTATAGAAAAGGTATTGATGAATTTTATATAGTTAAATAATATTTATTGAATGATAATTTTTTTTTTTACATTAAACCCACGCTCATGGAATATAAACTAAATAAAATTAGAAAAATATTGCTCTGAAAATTATTTAATGATGGTAAAGCTGACTTTTTTGGTTTGTGCGATCATTTTAGAATCCCATTAGAAGATTTGTCTCATAATAATATAGTTCTAGCTTATTTAAGGTTAGAAGAATGTATTTTAAAAGATAAAGAAGTTCTAAAAAATTTAGGAATTACAAACAAAATAAACAAGTTTATACATCAATATCATTGGATGTGTAGATATAATAAAGATTACAAGAAGAGGGCTATCGACGAAATGTTAACCGAATACGAAAAAGAAATTTTTTGAAGAAACTTAGAAAAAATATTAATTATGGTAGAAATGGAAGTAATAAAAGTTGTAGATGAGGTTAATTGAAATATTGATATGTTAGTGGAAAAATACATAGATGAGTTGGGAGGAAGAAAAAAAGTATGGGGAATATTAAAGCATTTAAAACTAAAACCAGCTAAAATTAAATGCTGCTTTTATCATGAAAATACCATCTCTAGGAATTCATTAATATTGTACTGTAATATGATAGAATACCTTATTTTCGCTTTAATGTCAGTGGAAAGTAAAAAAAAATATCCTCTTTATATTTCTGATTTACATTCAGATGATATTAAAAAAAAAATATAGATGAATTAAATTATATTCACTCATTTATACTTTCGCATTTTAATGACTTAATGAGATTATTATAATTTCTAATTATTAAAAGAATCTGATTACGCATATAAAAAAAATATATTTTAAACAAAATATATTTTTAATATAAAATGGAAAAACTTTTAGAACAAATTGTAGAAAATACTAACCAAAAAACATCATTTCAATTTATAGTAAATAACAACAAAACACGTTTTAGAACAAGGTTTAATCCACCACTTCAACTAAAAAAGGATAGGGTGTATGAAATAGTTTTGGTAAACCTCGAAACTTACTACTCTTTTACTAACATAGATAAAAAAAAAAAATATTTATTTATTCTCCAGACAACGGTGCTTCATGGTTTAAAATAGAAATACCAGAAGGGAGTTATGAACTTGTAGACATTAATGATACCATTCATCAGGAAATGAGAAAAAACGGGCATTATGATGTATCCAATGATGAATATTATATTAATATTTAAGGAAACACGAATACTCTAAAGTCTGTTCTTACCCTTGAAAACGGTTATCAAGTGGATTTCAATCATCCACACTCCATTTCTAAAGTATTAGGATTTACTAACGCAAAATACACACAAGGATTTCATGAGTCAGAGAATGTTGTAAACATTTTAAGTATAAACAGTTTATTTGTTAACATTGATATTATTTCAGGAAGCTATGTTAATGGATTAACACAAAACACGATTTACTCTTTCTTTCCAAATGTTTCTCCCGGATATAAGATAATTGAGAACCCAGTTAATCTGGTATACCTACCAATATCATTGGATGAAAAAATAACATGGAGGTAAATATAACGGATCAAAATGGAAATTTACTAAATCTTAGAGGAGAAAATATAACAATTAGGTTTCATATTAGAGAAGCTTAATACAAAAATTAATAAATATAAAATGACAAGTTATACAACAGTTAAAGTTAATATATCAAAATGACAAAAGCAAAAGCTTCAACACGCTATTAAAAAAAGTTGTCCAGTAAGTATTCGTTTAGGTCATGAGGATTTAAAAGGTAATGATATTATAACATTTACTGATTCACAAGCAAAGAAAATGGCTAAAGCCTATGAGAATGGTAAGGGTATAACGATTAGAATGAGTAACAGGCAACTTAAACATAATACGAAAATAGAGGGAGGTTTTCTCGGAATGTTAGCAGGATTGGCTGCGAGAGCTTTGCCAATAATCGCAAAAACTGTTTTACCACCATTAGGTGTTGGTGCTCTTTCTGGATTAGCCTCATCAGGAGCACAAAAAGCAATGGGATCGGGTCTTTATCTTAAAAAAGGAGGATGTGTTTGTAGGATAGAAACTGATGGAAAAGGACTATATTTAGGACCAGCTGAAGGTAAAGGATTAAAATCTGTTGGTGATGGATTGTATTTAAAACAAGATGGAAAGTTTTATGATGGAAAAGGTCTTCTTTTAGGACCTAATAGCCCATTTGCTAATATACCTATTTTAGGAGCTATCTTATAAAAAATATCAATTTAAGCAAAAAATACCAACATAAAATGTTACGTAGATATCCAGAAAGATTTTCTTTCAAAAGAAATGAAAATATAAAAGATATAATATGGTTTCCTTTTCCAAATTTAAAATATCCAGCTAAAAATATTACAAATGATATATGGGAAGTATATTCACAAAGTGAAATAATAATACAACCTAAAAAATGTGTAAAAATACAACTTGGACTTGGGTTTTTTATAATTAGGTCAGGCAAAACTGAAGTTTTACTTAATAATAATTTAGTCTTACAAGGTGTAAGATTAAAAAAAAAATGAATCACAAAATGTAGAAGATGTAATAATATATATAAGAAGTAGTTCTGATAAAGAGATTACTATCGCAAGAAATAAACCATTATTTCTTGTTGTATATGATGAGGATTATTATAGTTATACTTACAATGATGAAAATAAGTATAATAATTATAATGATTATAAAAGTGATGATAATGATGAAGAAAGTGATAATAATATACCTATTTCAGGGTCTAACTTATAGAAAATAATACTAATAAAAATGCGTTGTATATGTCACGAAAATAAAAAAGAATTTGTATTAAGCATGCTTCAAGAAATAATTAGAAATTTACATGAAATGAGTGATTATGCTAAAACTAATTCAGCAAAAGAAATATATGATTCATATATTAGATATTTAAAAAAAAGTTATATTGTAATGTTATAAAATAATAATATTATTTTATAAAAAAAATGTCTGTTCATAAATTTGTTGTAAAGTCTAAGATTACTCAACCAAAAACGATCCATTGGCAACCATTTCATGATGTAAAGCATCCGCCGAGTAAAGTAAATACAACAACATGGGAAATTTTTAGCCAAAAAGAATTTACACTCAAAGAAACAAAACAAATAAAATTAGGGCTTGGGTTTATGATAACCAGAGGAGTTGTTTTAACCACGTTAGCATATTCTTTAAAAGAAAAGTGGTGTAGTGTACAAAACGAGGTTAATATTGAAAACGCAGAGGATATTATAATTGTCATTACGAATAATTTGAGTGAGAATGATTTGGGTGAGAACGATGTAAGAATTAAGGAAAACCAGCTTTTATGCCTCGTTCGTTATTTAATTTAAAATATCGTTCTAATAAAAAAATGGAAATGAAAGAGTATTTATCCGAAATTACCTTCTGCCCCTCCTGTTGATGAGGGTCAGGGTTATAGGTTACAGAAAATTAATGAGATACAATTTTTTTTAGAAGGAGAGATAACGAAAAGAGAAGCCCTGAGTAAGAAATACTTTAGAGCTGCGAGGATAATAGATAATGTTGATACTGTATTGGCTTCAGTTACATTAGCATCAGGAGCTGGTGGAATGGTATTATTAACAACAGTTGCTGCGATACCGGCTGCACTCGCATTAGAAGCAGCAAGCATAGTAACAGGGCTTTTTAGTTTAATTGGGCAATATACTGTTAGAAATTCTACTACCAAAGCTGAAAAACACGAAAAGATAATTACAATAGCGAGTACAAAGTTAAATACTATAGCATCACATGTATCCAAAGCCTTGAGTGATAATAAAGTTACCGATGAAGAGTTTCAACTGATTTTGGAAGAACTAGAAAAATATAAAGTTATGAAAGAAGAAATTCGATCAAAAATAAAGAAGAAAATAAGTACTGAAACGGAAGAGATATTGATAGAAAGGGGAAGGCAAGAAGCACGTGATTCCTTTCGGAGGTTGGTGGAAAAGAGTAAAGAAGAATTTTAAGTTTTCTTGCGATTTAACGGTAAGTGTATCGATAAATAAATAATTTCATAATCTCAACGAGATTATGAAATAATTGGATCGTCACAATCCTCTTGATCTCCAGTCAATTCATCCCTTGGATCTTTTAGAAACAAAACACCGCCCTCAGATAGTACATCAACAATATACTTGAGTTCTTCCTTTGTACACGGTGTATTTTCTTCATCATTATAATCATAATATTCATTCATAAAGTCATAATTTTCAATTATATCATATTTGCGAAATAATTTCTTTTCATAACAAAAATTTATTACCTCTTCTTTAGTAAAACCATCTTCTAAAGCTGTTTCAACAAATGTAGTTCGTGTTTTTATGAGATACTCATTAACATACTCATCCATTTTTATTATATATAAAATTATTAAAATAAAAATATTTCACAATATGATTTCTCAAAGTTTCCTCATGTATTACCTGATTTACACATCGAACAAAATCATTGTTTTTTGGTGTATAAGCAAGATCTCTAACTAGTTTTCTAAATTCTTCATCAGATAGTAGAAGTATACAGTCTACTATATCATTACAATCTATCTTAATATATTCATATCCATATTTTTCTAACACCTTTTTCTCAAGTTTTGATAAAATTTCTGTATCTGTATAGCTCCTTTTAAGTTTATTGGTTTCAGCGGCCATAAAACTAAGCATTTCCTCTTTATGAAATTTTGGTTGGTCAGCTGGGTTGAGAGGGTCTGCCCCATATTTTTCAGGATTATAAAGATACCAATAACGATGCATATAAAGAAGAAAACATTTTACAAAATTACAAATTTCTTTTGGATCAATAGTCCATTTACCATTTCTTTAGCATATTTTTCCAATATTAGTTTTTCTAGTTTTTTCATGTTTATATAATCAGATATTCATATTTAATTAATTGAAAAACAGTGTTGAAAACTGTGTTGAAAACTATATTGAAAACTGCGTTAAAAAACTGCGTTAAAAACCTACGTTGAAAACTGCGTTAAAAAATATGTTACTAATAAAAAATGTCTTTTTTAAAAATTACTGATCCCGCAAAAAGGGACCTAATTGTAAAAGAGTATCTTGAAACAAAAAAGAATATTCGGGATAATCTACTAGCTGAGAGAACAGGTGAGAAAGATTTACAAACTGATTTTTCAAAGTTTTTTAAACCTATCACGGAAACACAAAAAGCTACAATAAAGGATATTACAGAAGGACTTAAGCCTATTAAAGAAGGTATAGAAGGCTTACCGCAAGCTATTACGTTTCCAGCCCTTCCATCTATCACAGCTTATGATAAACCGCCAGAAGGACAAGATGTAGTATATATCGGGGAAATAGCGGAAAAATATTTAAGAAGGTATACCACTAAGTCTCAAGCTGATACAACATTTGGACTAAGGAGTGAAGGTGGTAAATTTTATATCGGTAGCAAAGTAGTAATTTTAGATGGTAATGATATTATACTTGGTAATGATGTATATAAAGGAACACCTGGTCTATGGGAGTTAATCGTATCCAAGGATCCGGATGATAATATTTATACGGACGAGGATTATGATAATTACTCGAGGTTATTGGTAAAAACCAATGCCCTTTATCAAAAAAACAACCCGGACAAAAAACTACCTAGAAGCAGTAAAAATAGAAAATACTCGCCCCTATTTGGGATGAATTGAGGAAATATCATAAAGGAAGTGGGATTGTCATCCCATCTGACCCTAACGCATTAATAAAAAGACTAGACTTGTTGTTAGCGAGTAAAGCAGCTGGTAACACAGGTGTAAGGAATGAGATTGTTAGCATATGTGATGAATTAAAAAGGCAAGGTGTTATAAATTCGAACTGTTATAAAAAATTATTGTCTAAACTATAAAAAATGATTCGATATAAGAAAAGAGGATTTAAAAGAAGGTATTCATATGGTGGTAGGGGAATTTTTGAGAGTATAAGTAAGTTTCTTACAAATCTTTTTACTAGTAGACTCGCTAACCAAATTGCATCTTCTGCCGTTGATGTGGGAAAAAATGTTGCTAAAGAAGGCGCAAAAAAGGCATTAGAGGCAGGGAAGATGGCAGCTGTAGACGTAGGAACGAAATTAGTTAAAAAAGTTCTAAAACCAAAGTCGAGAAAAATTTTAGAAAAACATACCGCAGAACCTATAATGCATGATACACCTACAACACAAAACATCAATAGCTTAATAGATGGTAGTGCCATCGCTATTCAAGACTTGGTTAAAAAATTAAACAGCGGGTCTGGTATTAAAACGATATAATTTAAAATATATTTGTATATATAAAAAAATGGAAATTTTAAATATTAAAGAAACAATTCCAGAAGATACTAGTATTGATGAGTATGAGCACTTTGAGTATCTACCAATCACAGGTGCAAATCTCAACAACTCAGGAGGAGATATTAGGATTAGTATCGAAACCCAAGATATTTTTACGCATCCTAGTGAAAGTTATTTACTTATTATAGGCGAATTAGTAAGAAGTGATACTGGTGCAGTTTATGATGCTAACATAAATATTTCTTTAACAAACAATGGTCTCATGTATCTTTTTAAAAATATTAAGTATCATCTTTCCGGTCAGGAGATTGAATCCGTAACATATCCAGGTCAAGCTACTACAATGCTTGGTTTGTTAAAATATCCGGATGATTTCTCTAAATCACAAGGGTTAAACCAATTGTGGTATAAGGATACAACAAATACTGCAGCTGGTGCAAACACTGGTTTTGAAGTAAGAAGAAGGTATATTATTAGGGATTCCCTTCCAAGAGGTACCTTTAGCTT
The DNA here is from genome assembly GCA_946811185.2 of Hippopus hippopus. Lineage (NCBI taxonomy): Eukaryota > Metazoa > Mollusca > Bivalvia > Cardiida > Cardiidae > Hippopus > Hippopus hippopus. The sequence continues at coordinate 58,394,448 of OX328100.1, forward strand.
CAGATTTCCATTAAAACATATATTTGGTTTTTGTGATGATTATAATGAAATATTGTATGGAATGAAGCAAACTCTCACCTTGACAAGAAATGATGATAATGATGCAGTCTATCGTGATGGTGCTGCTCCTGCTGATGGTAGAATTACGCTATTTAAAATATCGTGGTTTATGCCACACGTGCTACCCGCAGATAAGGAAAAGATGGAACTTTATAAAATTATCGAGAGAAAAGAAAAAATACCGGTTTTATATAGAATGAGGCAGTGTGACTCTATCGCGATTCCTCAGTCAACATCATTTGACTGGAGACTTTCCGTCAAATCATCTCCCGAGGTGCCACGTTTTATCATTGTTGGCTTTCAGACTGGTAAAGGTGGTGACCAAGAGCAAAATCCAGCCATATTTGATCATACAAACGTTAGAAATATTTATGTTATGTTAAATGCCACTAGATATCCTGCTGTTGACTATAATCTTTCATTCAATGCGCACCAATTCAGTAGAGCGTATGGTGATGCTGCTCTATTTAGATCTAAGTTTTATAACATGGATGAGTTGGTGTCAAACCCTAACATTACCCCCTCAGATTATAAAACCCTTTTTCCTTTATTTTTGTTTGACGTTTCCAAACAGAGTGAGAGGTTAAAATACTCAACCACCGATATCAAAATTAAGGTAAATTTTAATGAAGATGTACCTGCAAACACTGAGGCATATGCTGTTATCCTTAGCGATAGGTTTTTACACTTTCAGTCTGATGGAAATAAAATGAGTGTTGTGTATTAAGATTTTTCTTTCTTAAAGAAAATGAAATAACAAATTTCCCATCAATTTATAAGGCGAGTAAGTTTATGAAGTGTAATCCTCCAATTGTTTCACATTACAATGGAAAAAGTTTGGAAAAATAAATATAAGATTAGCGTACAGTAATTTCATTATGATATGGTCATAATGAAATTTTTGAAAAATAACTTAAAAAATTTATGTTATTACAAAAATGGAAAATGAGTTTAGAAAACTAACAGTAAAAGATTTAAAAAATCTTGCTAGAAATAGAGGTATTAGAGGATACTCTAGTCTTAGAAGAGCAGAATTAATTCAAATTTTAAGTAATCCTGGTCCACCAATACTAGATAGAGGTATCGGTAATATTGATGGCCCGATATTAATACCGACACCCTTTGTTCCTTCCCCTCAACCTTCTCCTAAACCTTCTCCTAGCTTTAGTGAGTTTTTAGAAGCTTTAAATAATATTAGAGAAATTCCTAGAAATATTTCACCTGAATTTAAAGCTTTTAAAAAAAAGATAAATAAATTATATGATATACAAAAGAAATTTGTTATTAAACAAGGCCAATCCGCTTTACGCAGATTCACTAAAGAATATAAAATAGAAGGTGATAAAGGAATTTGCCCAATAGAGATTTTAGAAAATGCACAAAGAGATATGACTAATATTTTAAAGAATAATCGTGGAACAAAAGTTAAAATTATTTTATCATGCATGATGATAAATTTTAAAACCAATGAAACAGAAGAAAGGTATTTTCATTCTAATTATCCAAAAATTAATTTAGAGGGAGATAATGAAAATGAATTATATAATCTTATGAAAGAAAGAATCTTAGAAAACTTAGAGTTACATTTAATGGAACATGAATATTTGAGAGTTCTTTTTGTAATTGATCTAAGATTACATACTGTAAGATATAATCCATTAAGAGGTAACTCATATTTTCCTTCACCACCAAAGATAAGAAAAACAGGTGGTGTTATTAATATTAAAAATGAAGATGAAGAATGTTTTATATATTGTATTCTTAGATATCTAAATCCTAGAGAAAAAAACCCTGAAAGGATTAATGACCTAAAACCTTTAAAAATACATTAAATATGAGAGGGATAAGATATCCTATTTCGCTACAAGACATAGATAAATTCGAAAAGCAAAATAGTACAATATCAATAAATGTATATGGTTATATGAGTTATGTTTATCCGCTTAGAATTAGCAAATATACTAAAAGAAAACATCATATACATCTTTTGCTTTTAGAGAGAGAAGGAAATTCACATTACTGTTTAATTAAGGATATGAGTCGATTGTTGTCATCTCAATATTCGAATCATAATGGGAGATTACATTTTTGCTCAAGTTGTTTAAATGCATTTCTCAAAGAAAGTTCTTTAGCAGAGCACATTGAATATTGTAATGAGCATGAACCAGTTAAAATAGAATTACCAGAAGAGGGGTCTTTTATAAAATTTAATAGTTTTTATAAGCAAGAAAAGCTTCGTTTTGTAATTTACGCTGATTTTGAGTCTATTTTACATAAGATTGATACTTGCGCTCCTAATCCAGAAAATAGTTACACAAAATAATATCATATACATGAACCCTCAGGTTTTTGTTATTACATTAAATCCCGTTTTTAGGATGTATATCCTTCAAAACTAATACAATATACAGGAGAAAATGCTGCACAAATATTTATAGAATACATAGAACGAGATATTAAAGAAATTGATAAAAAAATATAGATCAAGGAAATGGTATTTACAAAAAAAAGATAAAATATTTTTTAATGAAACAACTAAATGTTGGATATGTAAAAAGTCATTTACTGAGGATGATACTAAAATAAGGGATCATTGTCATTATACAGGAAAGTTTAGAGGTGCTGCTCATTCTACATGCAATTTAAAATACAAAAGACCAAAATTTACACCCGTATTTTTTCATAATCTTAGTGGATATGATAGTCATTTATTCATAAAAAATCTTAGTAAGACAGAAGGAAATATTCAATGTATTCCTAACAATGAAGAGAAATACATAAGTTTTTCCAAAAAATTACCTATAGAGTATACAAATAAAGATGGAGAAACTAAAACTAAAACTCATGAAATTAGATTTCTTGATAGTATGAAGTTTATGCTCGATAGTTTAGAAAATCTAGCAGATAATTTAGAGAAAGAAAAATTTATAAATTTAGCGAGATATTACGAGAAAGAGCAATTTAATTTGCTTACTCAAAAGGGAGTTTTTCCTATGAATACCTTGACTCATTTAAAAGATTAGAAGAAACTAAACTAACACCAAAAGTAGAATTTTACTCTAGACTTAAAGATGAACATATTAGTGATGAGGATTATGCACATGCGCAAAAAGTTTGGAAAACATTTAAGATGAAGACTATCACGATTTATATAATAAAAGCGATGTTTTACTCTTAGCAGATGTTTTTGAGAACTTTAGGAATGTTTGTCATAAGCATTATGAATTAGATCCAGCCTGGTATTATACATCACCAGGATTATCTTGGGATAGTATGTTAAAAATAACTAAGGTAGAAATAGAATTGATATCTGACCCAGATATGTTATTAATGTTTGAAAAAGGAGCTAGAGGAGGAGTATCATTGATTTCTATGAGATATACAAAAGCAAATAATAAGTATATGGGAGAAAAGTATGATTCTAGTAAACCAGCAAAGCATATTATATACTTAGATGCTAATAATCTTTACGGATATGCAATGAGTCAAAAACTTCCTATAGGAGGATTTAAATGGATGATTGAGGATGAATTAGAAAATTGGAAAAATCATCCATGTATTTTAGAAGTTGATTTAGAGTATCCTAAGGATATACATGATTTGCATAATGATCTTCCTCTCGCTCCAGAACGTTTAAAAGTAAACAATGTAGAAAAACTTGTTCCTAATTTATGGAATAAAGAAAAATATGTAATTCTCCATGAAACATTAAAATTATATTTAAGTTTAGGTTTAAAGATTAAAAAGATTCATAAAGGTATCAAGTTTGAAGAAAGTAATTGGCTTAAACCTTATATTGATTTGAATACACAGCTCAGAGCTAAAGCAAAAAATTAGTTTGAGAAAAACTTTTTTAAACTTATGAACAACTCAATCTATGGTAAAACCATGGAAAATATTAGAAAACGAGTTGATGTACGATTAGTTAATGATGAATTAAAGGCAGAAAAGTTAGCTGCTAAACCAAACTTTTATCATCGCATCATTTTTGATGAAAATTTAATTGCTATTCAAATGAGAAAAACAAAACTAAAATTTATTAAACCGATTTATTTAGGAATGTGTATTTTAGATTTAAGTAAAAACTTGATGTATGATTTTCATTACAATTACATTTAAACAAAATATGGTGATAAAGCTAATCTTCTTTTTACTGATACTGATAGTTTAACGTATGAAATTGAGACGGAAGATTTTTATAAGGATATATCTGATGATGTGTTAAATAAATTTGATACGAGTAATTATCCTGAAGTTCATCCATCAGGTATTTTAACTGGATGTAACAAAAAAGAAATTGGAAAGTTTAAAGATGAAGCTGGAGGAGAAATTATTGAGGAGTTCATCGGGCTTAGAGCTAAACTATACTCTTACAAAATGTTTGATGGAGATGAATGCAAAAAATGTAAGGGGGTAAAAAAAACAAGTAGTAAAAAAACATATTACACATGAGGATTATAAAAAATGTTTGTTTTTAGGAAATGAACAACATATAAAAATGAATGTAATTAGAAGTAGAGGACATCAAATATATACGGAGGAAATAAACAAAATAGCATTATCCGCAAGCGATGATAAAAGACATATACTTAAAAACTCAATAAACACATTAGCTTGGGGACATTATGAAATTATTTCATTTCAAGATGATGAAACAAGAGTAGCTGTTTCGTATTAGTTTTTAGTTGTTGAAATATAACTAGGATCTGGTTATATTTCATTCACCATCCGATTAAATATCAAGAATTCTTAGTATTTCAGGGGTTTTAATCTTTGTACTACACATCCTTTAGCAATGGGGTAATACAATATATACATAGCACTATCACCCATTAAAATCATATGCATATGAAAATTTTTATTATATTCTTTTATATGAAATTCTAAAGACTCTCTAGTTGTATCACCATACATTTCATAAGCATAGACCAAATCATTTCCCAATTCTATAAAAAGTTCAAGCACCTCATCATTTGATAAAGTGCTTAAATACTCTTCAATTATTTTATTAATTGAAAAACTAATATAATCACTTGCATCCTCATAGAAAATGTTTTATTCATCAGGCATAATATATCCTTCGACCATATAGTTATCCATCAACTCCCTAATTTCCTGTCTAAAATTTCTTAGACGGTTATAAAAAAACTTGTGTCTCTCTGAAATCTTCATTTTATATAAGTCTTTTAAATGCGAACAAAAATTTCAAAAAATTTTTGTTCATGAGCGAGATTTCCGTTTAGGCATCTCGGTAATTTAGAGAAATATGCTTAAATATGCTTAAATATTTCTAAGCATAAATATATTTAAATATTTTTAAAGATTTGGGTCGTCTCTGTGGTTGGATGTGGTTGTGAGCTGGAACTCTCATATCTCACCTACTAACCCTTTCATTTACTTCTCAAAGTTAAAGGAGGGAAATGAAGGTTTTCCTTCTTAGGTGTATTTAAGTTTTCAAACATTGCACAGTTTATTGGGCTTGAGGGGAGGTGTTAAACTCACACACACCCACACCCACACACACCCACCCACACACACACACACAAACACACACACACCTAGTCTCACTGTTCCTACGGCCCTGTAATAATCCAAGATGTCTGATCTTATTCTACTCTACTCTTAAGCAATCGACTTTTAAAACAGAGCCTAAACGCCATGCAGGTTGAAACAAATTAGTGCGAGTGAGGAATATATAATACTATCTGACACACTTGAAAACCTTTCTTGATGCTTACTTTACCCTTTCAGTAACATAGGCAAAAACAGGGGTTTTGCAGACGGCATAGATCAAGATCACACTGTACAGAACGTATAGTCAGATTTGGATTTTTACCGTCTGTTATTGTATTCAAGCCTATGCGATAAAATAAAACTCTCGGTGGATTGTATTTTCCTCGACCAATAGATTTATATACATGAACACATTTATAAGTTTGGCACTGAAAGAGTTATTGTTTGTACAAAGTCTATGCAGGCATATAGCCATAGACAAGCAGTCTGATACACAGAGGATTTGTTAATAGTAGGTTGATAATTAATAGCAAAAACAACAAAACCACTGATTCTGAAAAGTACATTTGAGGCTGAGCTTCGTCAAAGAAGCGGGTTTATTGCATCTTCGTGGTACATTATACCCAGCAATTCATCACGTGACGACAGGTCCATAATATCCAGTTTGTCTAACAAAGTGACTGAATAATGAGGAGAATGGTCCTTGGACATGCAGAAAATTTACCCATAGCAAAAAGGTTCGACTCATGTCAGCCTGCGCAGACTGACACGGGTCGATACTTTTTGCAGATGCATTGAGCCCCTTTTTTCACAGTGCATGGTTCAATTATTTTTCGCAATTTGATCACTTCAGGTGAAAAACTTCTCTCCCTCAACAAAGGTATTAGATTAAGCAGCAATCTTAGAGTTCATAACGAAAACTGGGACCCGCAAAATGCAGTAGATGGAAACCGTAACAATACACCAGACACGTGCAAATGTTGTGCAGCAACTAGACAGGAACCTAGTCCTTGGTATGAACTAGATCTAGGAAGAGAGTTTCTCATCGAAAGAATCGATGTGGTGGGAAGAGCGAGCACAGAAGTGACAGAGCGTATGTACATAGCCTGTTTCATAAATTAAAATTTATATATTGATTTAAATTGATTTAATGACCATCCAAATGACCCTAATGTGCAGTTTTCAGCTGTTGTATGGAAAGCTTTTGTTATCATTCTTACAATGTTCCATATTGTCAATTTGTATTAGAGTTAAACGCCCTTTTAACAGCTTCGGTCATATCACTGAGGTCAGTACACCTACACATGTATTCCCTGGCTTTCTCACACCAGGACTGAGACAACTTTCTTTCAAAGTCACTGACTACTTTTCTCACATGTATCAGGGGTGAAAGGCGAAGGATCGTCGGAAAGAAAGGTTACCTCAACCGAATACAAAACCCACAACCACTATTAGGTCATGAACCAGAGACGCTAAGCACTGAGCTCCGTGGTTGGGCTATAACGTACCATTAAGGTAATAGATTCTCGGTAAGCTCAGGTTGTCTTTTAATTTGAAAAGTCACATATCTCTGATGACTATGTACCGGTCAACAAACTTTGATTTTGGACTGATCCCAATTGAAAGAATTTGCAGATGACAAATAAAATGTGGAACAGATGTTTAGATTTGTCTATGAAAGGTTAGAAATCATCATAGGAAAAGAAGAAAATGTTGGTTATCAGTAGTTTTCCTTTTCCCAAAAAGTTATTATAAATGTCTTATTCAAGATCGTTATTGTGCGGTGAAGAGATGAAACTATGTCGGGTAGTGTGACTGTTGGCAAGCTAGCCATGATGGAAAAAATCTGAGTCATTCGTTGGCAAAATAGGGTCTAATGCAACTCCGTGGTGTATTGCACCAAGAAAGTCATCATATAGTTATAAATCCATAAAATCCAGTTTGTTCAAGAACTGGCTGAATTTTGCAGTAGAATAGTCCTTTGACAAGCAGACAATTGATCAATAGCAAAATCTTTCGACCCAGGTCAGCCTATACGGACTGCACAGACTGAACTGGGTCGGTACTTTTCTCAGATGCATTAAACCCCCTTTTCACAAAGCATGGCTCAGGACTATGTTAATTTATTGTTAAATGACTAAAACTGAATAGGGAAGGTAATTTTCCGGTGGTATTGTTTTACTTTATTTGATTTTATTTCATTTTAGTTATAGGTTTTTTATAGAGGAAAGTTAAAAATTAATAAATCAGGTTTTAGTATTTTTTGGGAAAGTTTTACGTTTTTAATTCTAAGGCCGGTTTAGAAGCCGCTAATTTGTCAAAAAAAAAAAAAGTACCGAATGGTTGGTACCTTGGTACCGAATAGTGGGAACCAAAAGGCATTGTTACGGGACACCACTCCTTCATGCATGGCTCCGTTCCGATTTAAATACAATACCTAACATCTGCGTCAGGGAGATATCTCTTTAGCACAGTGGTTATGGTTTGGTCTTTTGAACCTCGAAATAAACGAGGATCTTGTTCGCCGTGAGTTCGATTCCCGCCATTGCGGTTTGTATTTCAGCCATGCATTTATTCATTTGTTTCTTTGTTACGGACGTCGTTCGTAAGAGCATTCGTCTCAACACGGCTAACTCCGTAACAACCGATTGAGTCATTAGGTAGTCTGGTCCTTTGACAAGAAGGAATTTACCCACAGCTAAATGTTTCCATCAGGGTCAGTCTACGCGATTGCGTAGGCTAACCTGAATCGATACTTTTTTTTTTTTTTCTTTTTTGGAAGATACATTAAACTCTCTTTTCACAGAGCATGAATAATTTGTTCAATGAAGTCTTGCCAACATTTGTCCAATTTTATGGGGTTTAGTCTAATACCACTATTCAAACATCCAAATTGAGTCAGATATGCGGACTAACAGACGAGCAGACAGGCGGAAGAAAAAGAGAGCAAGACAACCCTTTACATAGATCAATAAGGCACGATTTTTCATAGTTTATCAGGATCTATATCGAGAAAGAGCCAGCGGAAAGTAGTTTTATGTTTCAATCATCCACTTATCTTTCCTTGCAGACAACTTAGGTGGTACGGAGATTTTTTTGGCCCCTCGAAACAAAATTCACAGGTTGAGAGCAGAAACAAAAGTCACAGGGAAAATATACAGTTTCAATTTCAAAATGCCAAAGCCGACACCAACATCTCGTTTCGTTAAATTGATTCGCCAAAATACATATGACCATTTTGTTATATGTGAACTATCAGTTTACGGAGGTAAGTAACTACAATTCATATCCGTGGTCAGAGATTGTAATTCATTTTTAACAAAATGTTATTTCTATGTAAGTTCTTTCATAACTTTACTGACTTACGAGTAATCACTTACTATCGTTGAAACTTACGAAAACTGTGTTCTTGGTGGTAACTGTTAAGCACAAAATCACAGACTTTACCAACCTTGTGACAGAAGGCTTTGACGATAAAGTATTATGGAAAAGGAGAAAATGCTGGTATTCTGCATTTCCCCTTTTCCCATAATATTTTCTATCCTGTAAAGAAGAGAAATCATCAATTTAGCTTTACTTAATCTGTCGTCAGCAAATTATTTCCATTTGGTTGAGTCCAAAATTTTGATGTTTGGTGAAGAGTTAAAGCAAGTGGAGCCATGATTATCAAATATATTTTCCTCCAGACTAACTAATCAACCCATTAACCTACCGGCAAGCCGACCCACCGACCAACTGACCCACCGACAGGCCGACCCAGCGGCAGGCCGACCCACAGACCGACCCACCGGCAGGCCGACCCATCGACCGACCGGCCGGCCGGCCGGCCGACTGACCCACCGACCGCCTGTGGTTGACCGACCGTGGTTGATAGACAGAGAGACAGACAGAAAGACAGGCTGGCTGGCCGCCTATGCCGCTTTTAATGTTATTTCAGTCATATCACGGCGACAGCTCACATATTCATCCATGTCTTGGGTTTCGCCAGAATCATTTTTTTTTTTTTCATTTTTGAGCTCTTTTGTTAGGCTAGTAAGGTAACAAATGTTCGAAGTTTTGTGTAACGAAAAAGGTGCGAAAATGCGTTTTACTCTCCTTATTTCTGTTTTTGATGTTAGTAAAAGGGACCTCTTTCGTCAAGTTAAGCGGTTGTGTTAACCCATTTCCAAACGACACAATTTAGACTTCTTCAAAACAAAAGCATCTGCAGACAACAAATTAAAAGTTCTCTGGAAGGATAGAAAATATTATGGGCAATGGAGAAAAATGCTGATTACGAGCATTTTCTCCCTACCACATAATGTGTTCAAAATCTTTCTTCCTCGCGGTGGATAAAAATCGTTAGGAATAGGGGTAAGTAAACAAAGAATTGATTTGGTTTGGATCGTTGTTTTTGCAGACTGCGTGGATGGAGAGTTTGGTTCAGATTGTGATAATCGCTGTCACTGTAAGGGAAAGCCTTGTAACAAAACAACTGGTGTTTGTCCGTCAGGGAAATGTCTTCCGGGGTTCACAGGAGGAAACTGTAGCATAGGTGAGCCCTTTTTTTTCTAAACTTACACGAGGCTTTGGAGAGTGACGTCATCAGTGATACCAGTATTCTTTTGCATTCATTATTAGTACGAAACCTTTTGTATGATTAGTAGCAGTTATAAAATATAATTGTGTAGTTCTGCTCTGTCTAACTGAATTTTTCCTGCCTTATTAACTTTTTATCAGACGACAAATTTCTAGCCTTGTCCCAATTTAAAGCATTCGCAGGCGACAAACTAAATGTTACACAAAATATGAAATCCGTCTTTCACAAAGTAGAGAAGAATTTTGATAAAGAAAAAAATGCAGGTTACTACACAAAATACGAAACTTGTCTTTCACAAAATAGAGAAGAATTTTGATAAAGAAAAAATAATGTAGGTTACTGTCGTCTGGTAAAGAGTTAATATGGCGGGACAGCCCTAAACCTAGACAGATCTTCCTTTTCAAGAACACAGAGAAAGCAATTCATAGTCCTGTCAGAGATAAAATAATTGAGTAGAAATATGTCACCAGTTTGTATCGTAAAGCTTACATTAGAATTCAACCTTTATTTTATACTCTTATCTATGTTTTCGTTGACAGCGTGCAAAAATGGAACGTATGGGTTCGAATGCAAACAAACATGTGGAAAGTGCTTCAAGAATGCACCTTGTGACAAAGTAAATGGAACTTGCGACAGATGTGCCGATGGCTACATGGGGACTAAGTGTAATTTTAGTAAGTTGATTATGGTCACGGCAGATTTACCTAGACGACAAAATTGTAGACCTGTCCAAATCGAGAGCATTTGCAGACGACAAATCAAAATGATGACATCTGATAGAGTAGAAATCTTTGTGGGAAAAGAAGAAAATGCTGGTTAACAGCATTTTCTCATTTTCCCACAATATTTTCAAAATATTTTTTCGTCTGGGTTGATAAAACTCGAGATTGTTTGGTACAAGTCAAGACAGTAAAGTTGAGTATGGCAAGCACAGAATAACAATACTTAATCAATGTCCTCAAACGATATCTAGTGTGGCACAGTGGTCAAGTCTAGGACTCGTAACCCGGAGGCCAAAAGTGAAGACTACAAATATTTAGAGGTCAGCACTTCAGACTTACTGGGCCATGCTTTGTAAAAAAGGAAAGGGTTTGAATACATCTGCAAAAAAAGGAAAAAAATGATCCATGTCAGCCTGCTCAGTCTCCGCAGGTTGGCTTAGGTCGAAATGTTAGCTATTTGTAATTTTTCCATGTCAAAGGACCATTCTATTTCATGATTCATTTTGCTGTCAGACAAGATGTATTTTATGGATCTATAACTATGTGATGACTTAGCTGACATCATGCATAACAGAGATACATTAAGGCTCTTTTGCCGGAGCGCAGCCTAGTCATTTTGTAATATGATTTATTAGATATCTATCGTAAATGATTGCTTCGACCTGTTTTGTCTTCATTTGCAGCATGTGAAGAAGGACTATACGGTTTCAACTGTACAGAGAAATGTGGAAATTGTAAAGACAATGCTGTATGTAACTTTACGGACGGGTCATGCCGCGCCGGATGTGAATTGGGATATATGAACAAAACCTGTAAAACACGTATGTGGGCCATTAACTACAGTTATTACTGTTTTATAACGGTACACCAAACGTGTAACGTGTACATGAACAAACGTTTTCTTGATAACTAATTTGGGCAAAAAGTAGACGTATCAGAACAGTATGTCATCTAATCTAGTTTAGAAATTTCTATATGAGATCTATAAACAAACTCCACGCACATTCAATATCACACCTAAAACATGTTATAAATTATATTGAAACATTACGCCACAGTGGTGAACAGGATTTAGCAGTACAGCTATATGGCTTTAACAAATGACAAAATTTCAGGCTTGTTCCAATCGAAAACCTTGGCAGACCACAAATTCAGTTCTGCTCTGAAAATGATTTGTGTTTTTGAAACGGTAGAAACCATTTACTATTTATCCTACAATGTGTTCAAAAATCTTCTTCCTCGGAGTCGTTAAAACGATTTCTTGTCAAAGGTTAGTATCAATATAGGCAAAATTAAAAAAGCGAGCCTATTTTTTAACCCTTTAAAACACAATCCAGACTTAACGACATTAAGAAAGTTTGTTTGTTTGTATCGGAGTTTAACGCCGTTTTAACAGCTTAGGTCATATCACGGCGGTCAGTGCACCTACGCATGTGTTTCTTGGCTTTCTCACACCAGTACTGTCACATCTTTCTTTCCAAATCACTAAATAATTTTCTCACATGCATCAGAGGTGAGAGGCGAAAAATGGCAGGAAAAAAGCTTGCAGACCGGGTATACAATCCACAACCACCAAGTCAAGGGTCAGATAAGCTAACCACTGAGCTACCCGTACGGGCAAACCGAGAAAGAAAACTTTTAAAACATTATGGGAAAAGGGGAAAATGCTGCTAACATGCATTTTCTCCTTTTCTCACAATGTTTTCTACGCTTCCAAAATTCAAATTTCTGAGTCACATTTGAATTGTGGTCTGCAAATGCTTTCAATCTGGTCAAGTCTAAAGTTTTGACGTTTGGTATAGAGTTTAGCAAAAGAAATAGACTACATCATTGTTCAAGAAATAAGAAAAAAGAAATCGAATTCATATGGTACTTCCATAACTTCGATAAAATAATTCATAACCTTTTTTTTTTTCACTGTAATAATACCCCAGCAGACGGCTTCAAAATTAAAGTTTCGTGATTCGTTTCTTATATAATTTCGTTCACATAATAACCTGTGCTGATGCAAACAAAATGACCCACAATCTATGAAAAACAGCATGATCATACTATGTATAGTTTATTGTACATGTACCAAGACTAGGGGGAAGGGTAAAATGGAATGATTATCAAACAATTAAAACTTGCCCATATTGTTGCTGCTGTCAGTGGTGGTGGTGTTTTAGCACATGGTTTAGCATTTGATAAAACTGTTGTTTCTAACAAATGAAATTGATAAAAAGAATACTCACTATTTTCTTTTTCAGCTTGTAATCACGGCAAATATGGTGCGAATTGTAATGAGACTTGTGGACACTGCAAGAACAAAGAAACTTGCAACCGTGTTGATGGAACATGTTCTAACAAATGCGAAGCTGGATATACCGGGGACATGTGTAAAACAGGTAAAAAGACAAAGCACTGACAAACTGAGTGAAGGTATCGTTTCATATTCTAATGTAAGTGATGCTTCAATTAGGCTAAAAAGAATTAATACCTTTGACCCTTTGCAAAACGACAATTTTTTACTCTTCCAAATTCAACGCATCTGTGCAGATGACAATTTCAAAATTGACATAAAGTAGCTGAAGATTGCCGGTACAGTAGGGGAATTTGTGGGAAAAAAAGGCTAGGTTTGGGGTTAGGGTTAAGCATTGGTTTTCAAAATTCTTTAACGTCAGGGTTGTAAAAACACAGGATTGTTTGAGAAAGGGATAAATACATTGATAATTGTTTTCTGTAAACTGACTGAACCTACATGTATTTTAAAACATAGTGAGACATGAAGAAAGGTTTCGAGCACTTTGTATATAGTTTTTTTTTTTTTAAAAGGTCGTTCATTGTTGAGAGAGTTACTTTTAACTCAGAAATTTTGTTTCTATTCAGACTTGTCTAATCACCATGGAACATAGATGGCGTTATTCCGTCAATACGTTGTTGTGTGTGCTTATACTGCGTGTATCCCCTAAACCTGAATCGCATGATCGGTTCTTTTGGCTTTAATCCATCTTTAGGGTTTTTTTTTTTTTTCTTTTTCGTTGGAGATGTCAAGATATATTTGATATTGGTAATGAAAGGGTGAGGTATCTTTTATGAGGGTCTTTAAAACAGAGGATTCTTACTTTATTTTTCTCCAACAATGTGTATTATAGCAAAAAGGTCACTTCGGAGTTAGACGGAAATAACGCTATATAGCGTAATCGATAGCTATTTTCAAAAGCATATTGAACCATATCTAGTTATGGTTGGTGACTTGGACGACCTTTTGCTAGGTGCTAATTAGGATTCCATCTATTTTTTGGCCATTTAAGATGACCATGCTTTTCGCAGAAATCTTGGTTGTTATAATCTTTAGAGTTACTCGGGAGTTTACAGTCCTGACTTGTATACTCAATATAGACCGTATTCACGGATATTGAGGGACCAGGTCTCGGTTCTAGAGGGATTTTCCAGAAATAGCTGCCTGATACAAAATATAGTTACATTTTTTCTACGCAAACTACTTAAAGAAATTCAATTACAAGATGGACATAGATTACGAAATATTGTGTCGTCTTTGGTAGGCTCCAATTTGACTCCTACGTCAATTTGTGTTACTCTCTAGTTTCAGCTTCGTAAGACTGATCTTGAAGAACTTTTAAATGTAGAAGAGTAATTGCCGAGCCTTAAAAGTGGCAACTTGCGTACAGACATTTATGCCACTGCACATACTAGTAACTGATTTTATCAGAAAATTGGCATACTTATGTTTTTGCTTCTCATATAAACCTGCACAATGTACTGTATCAGGACCAAATAATATGTTTGTTTTTAAAAGCATTTGAGCACCATCTAAGTAAAAGTCGTTACACATGAATAATTATGCATGCAGGGAAACTAATTGACAATTTTCAGATCGAAAGGCTTTTTTACTTGCAATGTCTCGCATTATGTCAGAGAGTCACGGTTGATTAAATATCATGTTTATGTTCAGTTTGATCATAAGCTATACTAGCAAGCTAAACAATTAACCTTTATCCTGCTAAGTGAATGAAATGAAACTTTCAGGCAGATAGTAAAAAACCACGATTTTGTCATTTCGAAGGTATTTCTTTTTAAGAAAGATATCTCTTTATCGGACAGTGTACACCAAGATCAGACCTTGATCAACAATGTCTGCAAAAGGTCCTTGAGTTGCGCTCATCAGCCTGTAGATTAAAGGTCCTTTGACCCTTCATCAAACGACAAATTTCAGACTTAGTACATTGAAAGTATTTGCAGACGACTAATTCAATCTTGCTCAAATGCTTGAATTTGTCTTTGATAGCCGAGTTCGAATAGCTCAGTCGGTAGCGTACAAGACTAGAGAAAGGGGGTCGTGGTTTCGATCCCCGTCTCGGCCAATTTCTTTTCGAGGACTGATGATAGTCATTGCAACAGGATTCATTCTTCTCTCACTGCTGTCAGTTGTTTTGACAATGGTTATGTGGAAAACAGCTAGTGGCTTGCAAAGAATATTGTGCGGAGTACTGGTAAAAGAAACTCCAGGAAAGCATGGATAGGTGCACTGGCCGCCGCGGTATAACTGAAATAATGTTGAAAACGGCATTAAACACCATACAATCAATCATGGTCTTTGATATGGCAGAACCAGCATTTTCTCCTTTCTCACAATGTTTTAAAAAGCATTACTTTTCTTGGTCGTTAAAGCTCGGGATCGTTTGATAAGAGCTAAAACCTTGACCAAACTTACCTTTGTTTTAACGAATTTGTTTCCAATTCGTGCAAGTCTACAAGTTTGTAATCATATATAGCTAGGATTAGATTTACACACCATGGTTTTCTTTTGTGATTTCCAGTAAAACTAGTCTTATTTCAGGATGTACCGGAGGGAGATATGGCGAGGAATGTGCATTCAAATGCGGTGTGTGCCGAGACAACCTACAATGCAATATAACCACAGGCGCATGTGACGATGGCTGCAACACAGGCTTTCTCAGCGTTTACTGCAATAAAAGTAAGCGTATAGATTAGACATTTAATCAATTGCAGTTACATACATGTAATTGACCAGCGCGAATAGCTCAAACGTCAGAGTGCAGGACTTGTAAACGACAAGTCTTAGGCCACTTGATGGATTAAGTTCGAGCCCCACGACTGACCATCTTAGAAAATTACCTTAAGTCTTTTGGATGAGACGTTAAACTGGGGTTTCGTCTTTTATCTTGCATTATCCCCGTAGTAGCTTTATCTCGTAATTACGAGTATTTGTCCTCGAAATCCCGAAATGGCCCATTTGAATCATTTCTGTCTGCATTGATATACCAACCCAGACTATGATTGAGCCATGTTCTGTGAAAAGGGGGATCAAATGCATCTGCAAAAGATATCGACCCATATCAGCCTGCACGGTTGTCGCATGTATTTCTAAATTTTCTGCACGTCCAAGCACCATACTACCTTATGATTAAGTTAGGGTTTAGAAAAATGGATTTTAGGGATCAATAATTATGTAATGACTCGCTTTGTATAATGCCATACGGATGTGCACTTAACCCCCTTTTACCAGAGTATGACTCAATATTTCTCCGGATGTGACGACTTGTTATTTGTCTTAATTTAGCTTGCCCAGACGGTCAATACGGGATAGGATGTTACAACTCATGCGGTCATTGTCGCGAAGGAGAGGCTTGTAGGAAAACAGACGGACATTGCGTCAAGGGCTGTCCCTGGGGAAAGCAGCCACCTCTCTGTCAGACAGGTTGGTTTAAATCTTAGAAGTTGGTAAACAGTATGGCTGCATGTTTGTATGTTGGTATGCATGTACAAATTTATTCATATGTATGTATGTAATGGGTGTATGTGTGCTGGTATATATCGTACATATGTTTTTACCATGGATAGGTGTGGATGTATGTTCTCTCTCTCTCTCTTTCTCTCTCTCTAACACACATATTTCTCAATCAGCCTTTCCAATAGGTCTACAAAAGTTTCTAATATATTGAACACGTTTCATATATTTATTTGATAACTTATTCGTGGGCACTGTTTTTAGAGAGACGCGGGCAGTGTTCATACGTACTCTAAATATCATTTCAATTCTAATATACAAGATATACTACCTTATCAGACGTTAACAAACGACAAAATTGTAGACTGGTCCAAATTAAAAGCATTTGCAGCCCACATATTAAATCTACCTAAAATCGTTGTAATTGTCTGTGACAGTGTAGAAAACATTGCTGGTTACCAGGATTGTCTCGTTTTCCACGAGGTTTTCAAAAGGCTTTTTACTCAGGGTCGTTAGGACTCGGAATTGTGTAGTAAAGAGCTAAACTCAAAATAAGACCCTGGTGAAGAATGATTGGTGAATACGACACTAATAGTTTATATTTGACAGCCAGAAATGGAAGGCTCTGACATTTGTTGTCATTCTTATAACTTTTATTTCAAACTTTACCCCAATGTAACTTACTAATTCTCTGATGCAGACATCTAAGGAATATTGCAAATTGTAGCCCTTTAACTCTGATCTTGATCTGCACTGTTCGCAAAAGGTCTTTGAGTCGAGCTAAGTAGCGAAAGGGTTAATTTACCCAAAAATTCACTGTATTACAACAAAACTATTATTGAGAGCACTTTAACCTTTCACCACACAAGTCCGAGTTTTGACGACCTTCTTGAAGAGGGCTTTAGAAAACATTGCGGGAAAAGAGAAAATTGCTTGTAGTAAGCAATTTCTCTTTTCTCACAATGTTTTCCGCCCTACCGGAGAAGTTCATCTCATTTGCATCAATCTAGAATTTGTCATCTTCCAATAGTTTCAATTTGGAAGAGTCTAAAATGTCTAAAGAGTCCAAAATTTCTCACTTGGGACAGGATTAACACATATTTACAAAGAGATTCTTCATATAATAGATTGCAATGCCGGAACGTATGGAGAGGGTTGCGAATCTAAATGTGGACACTGTACCAATGGTTCTGCTTGCGATGTTTTCTCTGGGAACTGTTCAGAGTGTGACGAAGGATATTACGGCGTTAAATGCCTTCCAGGTATACTGACCCGTTGAATTCCTATGAATTGCTATTTTTCTACTGGTCTAAACATGGCGGAATAAGAAATCACTATCTTGTCAGCTGGTTTAAATCAGATACAGGTACAAGCAACTTTTATAATCTACTACAAAGAAAATCGGAACAATTTAAATGAAATAGCACTACTTCTTATTAAAGATTAAAATGTAAATCACTAGATATATTTGTGTTTATATTTTTCCATATATGTCATAGTATTATGGGTCGGTGGCCTATATGCGGGCGATGCACCTATATGGGGCTAATTGGCAAGACAATGGGGATAAAAAAAAATGATACGATTGGGCTAGGAAAAAAGTAAGAATGGGGTTACTTTAAACATGTAACATAAGTACTTTTTGAGTTTAGATTCTTTAAAACATTAACATGCTACAATTACAGTTAGCCCTAGCTTTCCATACGTATGTCCTGGAACTTTAAAATGCTATACACAGTTCCTACCGTCAATCACCACTGCATATATTCTTGTACATGTCCTGAAACTTTGAAATGTTTTGTACAGATTCTCAGTTCACATTAGTTGTACATTACACTTGGTCAGTTCTTACCCTGAATTTATACATACTTTTATATATTTATTATATATGCTTTTCACAAAGCGGAAACGATTTATTTCATTTATTGCACTCATTAATGTACAGGTAAGCCTCGCCCCATTCATACCTTTTCATTAAGCCCCATTCTATACTTTCAGAATCTAAAAATAAGCCCCATTGTAATGTGGCCCTATATACATGTACTTTTAACAAATATTGTCGTTGTCATTTATGACGCTTTTCCAGTCTATGTTTTCAAGTCCAGACTACAACTTAAATATGGTCGTAATCACCATCCAAAACGCTTTTTCGGTAAGTCTAAAAGTCTGTTCTTCATTTATAATTAGTATTTTCTTAAAGTAAAAATAGCTGCCAAAAGTAAACAAAGCGGGTAAACAATTTACCATAAGTTATGCATAATAAATCTTATTTGAGTCTGCTCGTTAATCGGTCGGCGTGAGCCGGACGATTTGAGTGACCACAAATTTCGAAAACCCGTCCGCTGAGGGCAAGCTGATGTAATCGCAACTCGTAACAGCATTCACTTACAATATTACAACGCTTAACAAGACTGTCGTGACCTTATTACATTTACTACTTTCGATTGAGCGCTAGAATGAGTAATCAGTCCTAGTAAGGAGGCGTCAAGTAATCCCGTTGTCAACTTTTTAATTATGCAATAAACGGCGATTACAACTAGTTTAGTTTGAATTTTGTCATATTACCAATGTAATCAAAATGTCTAGCGAGCAGAAGTTGAAAAACTAGCAGCAGATTACCTTCAAAACAGTGATCAGATATGGGGTCAGTGATAATGAGTCATTTATGAATGAAACGAGAGCGAAGCAAGTGAATCGCGTAATGTAAACACATTCTGTAGTCGTCGACTGTCCATCTTATTCGGCAAACTTCGAGTGGGTAGTTGATCACCTATATACGTAGTTACGGGTTCGGCCGAGTTGTGACGAGTGTTGTCCGTATTTGTTGCAGGTGTTGAAAAGTTCATAGGTCATCTAGGGTTAGAGCAAAGATAAAATCGCCACAGAGGGGAGTTTGTTAGGAATATTGCTTTAAAGAATGTAAGAATTTAGATTGTACTGCTTTAGAGTGAAGTGATGTAAATGCAACTCGTTACAGGCGTACGTTTAAAAATAGTGACTGGCTGTGGGTTGTTTAACGCTAATGAGGCAAAAAGGTGTGAAGCTGTGAGGGAAAGGGATGTAAAGTTATGTAAGGGTTATGACCTCTAACTTCTCAGTAGCGGAGAGGTCATTACGTAAGCATTTTCAGAATGGACTGGCGATCCCACGCCTGCAACTTAACTATTCAGACTGTCCATTCAATATACTGACAAGCATACATGTATAAATACCTGATAACGCATCTTTCAGGGTCAGATATATTAATTCTTTAAAGCCTCTTACAGACACGGCACTACCATTTTGTACGGTCACTGGCGTGTTTCTCCTTGATGAGCTTAGACTTGAATCAGTCAACTGACCGTTGACAAAACAATCCTGTGGGGCTTTGAAAATATAGTTGAAAAGAGAGAAAATGCTTGTAACCAGCATTATGTCTTTTTCTAACACATTTTCTTCACCATATGAAAGTTTTCAAAATAAAATTTTGTCATTTGGTTGACTTAGGTAGAGCATTTTTATGGGGGGGGGGGGGAACCTCCTGAAACTGTAACATAAATACGCGCTCACTTAAGATATCATAATTCTCTTTGTCTGAATCAACGGACCAGGGAAAAGTTTAGGATCATGTATTTTTTCCATTTTTTTTTTTTTTCTTAGAGGGCTAAGCATAACTTATGTTGCCTTTACGGAGAGTCCAGATTCAGACCAGACTGTATAGAACATGAATTCAGAACTTGGATCTGTCATGCCAGCTTTTCTATGAGATATTCTAGTCAAGACAGCAATGACCCTTCAATAATTAGGGTGCTTTTCCGAGCATGACATGTCTCTTTCATTAATTCAGGGTCTTAAGGTAAAACTCTCAACAGCATGTATGTCTCATCGGATACTTGAGTCATATTACTTGATTCTTATCCTTTCCACAAGGTCCTGTTTTACAGATAAAGAGCACAAGGTTTACTGTAGCTTTGCTTCTCGCTTATTAGAATGAATCAAATACATGACCTGTATTGGTCAAGGTTAAGAAAAGTTGCTTTTGTAGACAATAAAAGATCAAGATTAGACTGTCCTTTGAGTGCAGTGCAGACAGATCAATATTACACACATCGATATCTTAGATCATAACGTTAGGTTCACGTACGATATAGATCTACATGAAAAAAAAAAAACCGACCATGAAATTGTAATGCTTGGATATTGGTTTCTGACTGGAAAATGCCAGTAGGTTAACTCAGAGTTTTAACTATTTACACCACGCAATCCCATTTGAACAACCTTGAGGGAAAAGGCTGTTGAAAACATTGTAGCAAAAGGGGAAATGCTGATAACCATCATTTTCTCATTTTACCACGAAGTTTTCTACCCTTTCAACGATTCAGCTTATCATTTGGGCTACAGTCAAATTCAATTCGCAATGTACAAATGCTTTTTGACAACTCTAAAATTTTGTTGGTTGGTGAAGAGTTGATGGTTACGTAGTTACCAGTATTAGCTACATTCTTTGGAAGTACGGTATGAAAATTTGGCAAGCAGACGTTTTGGCCTGGGTGATTCGGCCCAGGACGATTAAGCCAGCCAAAATGTTAGATAGGACAATTTATCTAGATAAATACAATGTCTTGTTAAAAATGGAGAAATAGATAGCGGCCAAAAATAAACAATTCGGGAGTCAAAATGCAAACACATTTTATACGATTTATTCATACTATTTAAAAAGTATGGATATTATTAAGAGTCTGACAATGTGTTACAGTACAGTCTGTCTATGTTCCAATCGTTGGTAGAAAAGTGAGTTTTAAAGCTAGAATTAAAGTTACCAAAGTTGCTTAAGTATATTAAATTTTATGTGTGTGTGTGTGTGTGTGTGTGTGTGTGTGCGTGTTTTCTTTTTTATTCTTCAATGAAAGGGTCGTAGGTACTGATAATCTTGTAAGAGTGACGTCTAAAGCTTGATAATAGGTATTGCTGCTTAGAATCTCGTATCTTTTACACTCTATTGCTGACGGCTGGCAAATATCTACTTAGAACATCCAGTTAAACTACTAATTTGTAAAAGATAGGTTAAAAAAAAAAGTTTCCAGGTGGCTCAGTTGTATGGTGTAGGATTCAATACCTGTGTTTTTCATGGGGGTGTCATCAGGTAGGATACCTCAGAGCCCTTGCCTAGTACGAGTGAAATCCATGACATACATGAAAAGCAGGCTGTCGCCGCGATATGACTGAAATAATGATGAAAGCGGCCAAAAACACAAAACAGCCTATCAATCAACCTATTCATCACTGAATTACTATAATTTCCACATAGTCCTTTGCAAGAATAAGAATGGATTTCTTTATCCCTTATCAAGGTTCTAATCCAGTATAAAAGGCAATATACTATGGGGTTCTTACTCCCATACACAGTTCAAACAACTACCATTTGATTTCTGATTTTCAAAACAGAGTGGTTATTCAGTGTCGACCGATTACAGTGCCAACAGCGCTTTGATTTATTTATGTTACAAGCTCTGCTTTCTTTCAGTCCAGTCAGAGACATTTATAAGTGACGTGATCGACCCACTTGCTGCTTCTAAACTGTCGTTAGTCTTCCTAGTAGCGATAGTTATTATTGTGCCAGTCATTTGGATCAAAGTGAAAAGGTAACTCTCTCGATTTTTTTTTAACATTAACCCTTAACATGTTCGATCCCTGGCTCGGCCAATTTCTTTCCGAGGATTGATGATAGTCATTGCGACAGGATTCATTCCTCACTCACCGCTGACCATTGTTTCGGCGATGGTTATGTGGGAAAGCAGCCAGTGCTTGGAAAGAAAGTTGTGCGGAGTACTGGTAAAAGGGTTTCCAGGAAAGCATGGTTAGGTGCACTGGCCGCCGCGATATAACTGAAATAATGTTGAAAACGGCGTTAAACACCATACAATCAATCAACCATAACCCTTAACATACTAAATACATGTAAGTTCAATAAAACATTCAACCCGATAGTAGAAACACGAGTGTTTTGTTATTGCAAAGATATATTAGACAAAAATATATCCTTATCGGAGAGTATGGATCTAAGATCAGACTGCACATTCTGTGCAGTCTGATTTTGATCTACAGTCTGCAAAAGGTCATTGAGTCACGCTGAGCAGCTTAAGGGTTAAAACAGCGCATTACTTTTGCCCTAACGTCAATTGCTAAACTCTTTACCAAACGACAAGCCTTTAGATTTGTCCAACATGAATGCATTTGCAGACGACAAATAAAATTAGACTCAAAAGATTGATTTTTGTCTTTGATAGGGTAGAAAACATTGTGGAAAAAGGAGAAAATGGTGTTTAACAGCATTTTCTCCTTTTCCCACATTTTTTTCAAATGGTCTCTAGCTCAGAGTCGTTAAAACTCTTGAGTCTGCGGTAAAGGGTTAGAAGAAAAAAAAATTAAGAAAATACGGGTGACGTATTCAAAAGTATCGAGGACGTTTTAGTAGAAGACAAAAGAATGGTAGCTACAAGGAATGACTCCTTTTTCTCCGAAATTTTCTTGGACCATCCATTACAAATACGTGGTTTGAGCGTGTGTGAATTTGTTTGTATTTTCAGGCAGGAAAATGTATTAACTCGTTGCTTAATTCGAGCTCAAATTTGACCTTGTCATAAATTATACCTTTGACCACTGAAGTTGTAATGGCCTATCACGTAACGCCATAATTTTCATTGTTTGTTCATCGGACACCGTTACTTAAAATAGCACACTGGCGCATCGCTTCTGTATTGTATAAAATAAATATTAGTATATACAATATAGAGGCGATGCGCCAATGTGCTATATATACAGTGTAGTAACGGTGTCCGATAATCGAGCAATGGAAATTTCGGCGTTTCGTGAGACCATTAGAACTTCAGTGGCCTTTGATAATACTGTAGCAATATACTGGCAGATCCATGACAGTTTAGTTTACATAAATAAGAGACAGTCTGAATGTGTTTACAAAATAAATAAATTAACATCGCTATGGCTAAAGGGAGTTTAATGGATCTCAGTGATTCTTTGAGGTAGAATGGTCCCTGGGCATGCAATAAATTTACCAAAAGCAAAACGTTTCCACCTAGGTCGATCTCTTTGCATATGCATTAAACCCCCGTCTTTTAGAGCATAAAAATAATAAGTAACTATTGTTCTATTCAAGGCGAAGAGCTCAAAATCCCGAACGCGAAATACCTGTTTCGACACCAAACGGAGTCGGTACTATTAGTACTATGAATCAAGCAGAAGAAAGACAGTCCATGCGGGTTCCAAGTGTCAAGTATGAAAACATGGGGACATTAACCATCAACCAAAATACTGTTAAGCCTGTTATAGAAACAAAACCGACGAAAAGAGGAGGTAATAAACATATTTATGAGATTTTTTTTTTTAATTCTTTTACCAACATTTGCTACACACGTAGCTGATGCATAGTTGGGTTCCTGTTCCATCATTTTTTTCCTCGTGTACATTCAGAATTATCAAAATAGATGATGGTAATTATTACATAACCGATCAACAGTTTTGCAACAGATATGTAAAGACCGTGAAAGGAGACCGCGAAAGGAAGTGATTACAACATGACTACCACCTGGACACAGGCTACTGTACCATGTGTATCTACTATCACCGTATTGATCTCAAAGTACCACTTTTACTCGTATGTATTCACGTTCGGCTCTTTCTGCAAAATCCCGAAAATGTGCAGCTATGACTAAAAATCCATTGTGTTATATTCAAATATACATCGTCTGTTACTTGGCATCTGAGTATTTCGTAAACCGTTTTGACCCAGGGTATGTGATAGAGGAAATATTACAACAGGCTGCATTGCTGTGTGGTCGGTCTACCCCGATATACACCTCTTTCCACATGCAACTGGACTGGATACGACCGCACAGGAATGCAGGCTGTTTTAAAATCATTATTTATTACATCAATGTTCAATTGTAGACCAAGAAGAAAACTTCGATACTGAGTGCACAGAAGAAGAAATTGGCGATGTGTGTGTTCCCGTGGCGGGCGTTGGTGACGACCATGAATATTACGCATTCGTTGCTAAGGAAACTGATATAAAGATTCATCAACTGTGGGACTATATAGTCGACAGAAAGAAACAGGAAAACAACGGTTTTCATCAAGAGTTCTCCGTGAGTAGATTGGTTTTAAATGTCAAAAAATATTTTCAATTTGTTGAGAGATACTTTTATTGAAAAATGATGTTTTTGAAAATACGTAAAGGTAACTTGTTTGTTTCGGAGAAATTTCGAATGACATTTCACCGAGTGGAACATCCAGATTGATATTTTACGGCAACCCCGAAAATGAAAACATTGATCATGTGTTCATGAATCAAATATATATCGCAATCGTATATCAAACATTTTCTTTGCTTTTCTTTCATCCTACAAATAAAGGAAAAAAATATTTGGTCCTTTTAGAAAAAAAAAAAAAAAATCAAGAAATACAGACAAAGAAACTGCGTTAATTTTTCTAGTTATAGTCCTTTGTCTGTGAACTACAAGGGCCGGTTGCATAACAAAGGTTTTTTTAAGACTGGAATAAGGCCTAACCCAGGTCTGGGTAGACCAGGATTTTAACCCGGTTTCCATAAAACTAGTTTAGCTCGAGTCTACCCAGCCCCAGTCTATCCAGACTAGGTTTAGCTATCCTCGTGGTAGGACTAAATGATGGGTAGATTTTGTTCACCGCACCGTTGTTGTCTAGACAACGACACCATTCTGCACGTGATTATACACGACGGAGTCTATATATAGGTTTGAATGAGCCGCTATCCAGTACGATCTGCTGGTGGTCGATCAACATGAAGAGCCGTTACTTTTTTTTAAAACTGGATCGTAATTATTTCTATAGAATACAGAAATACGACAAAAAGGGTTGACTAAGATCAGGCAGCACAAATATATATATATCTTTGTATACAGATCGATCTCCTAGTACAATCTCCGTCTAAGTACACTCCATGATAACATAAAACAATTGTAGAATTCTATATGGAATATGAGAATAACTCTTTACCAGATAATAAAATTCTGATCTCGTCCGAATTGAAATCATTTGCAGACGTCAAAATAACTGTGGCTCAAATGATGGATTTTTTGTTCTCTGGAAGACTTTAAAACATGCTTGGTACGAGCATTTTTCCTATTTCCAAAATGTTTCCAAATCCATCTTCCCGGAAGCCAAAAAAACCAGGGCTTATTTTGTAAAGTGTTAAGAACAGTTTCTATCCAAAATAATCAACCATCACAGCCTTTCATGACGTTGCAATACATCGGTTGAATTTGTGTGAGGCCTAGATTAAGATTAGATTGCATAACAGTTGAATACTGGTCTTGCACTAAACTGTCCTCATTTTGATTGTAAATGAGGATGCTGGGAGGCTCTTAATCTGCATTTAAAAACATATTTATAACCTTTTGATTTATAAAGTCCTATTCTGAGGGAGATAGGAAGAGTTCATTTATTCTCTTTACCCGGGCAGTTTCATTTTTCCCGAATCTATCTGAGCTTAAGCAGCGGAAGGTATAGACTGAGATGTGTAGGCTGATGGTTGTCTATATTGTCCAGCCAAATGGAAAGATAAAGGTCAGCAATGCACATATTTAATAATAATTTCGGTCATTGTTCATCTTATTTACCCACACTACGTCAGAGATGCTGGTAAGGATGGTGTCTTCTTCGGATGTAGAACAATTTGGTCAGATAGGTATTATGGCAAGTTATCCTAACCACATTAGACTGTGACACCTGTCCATTGTCAAAAAAATCATTTGTTCCCTTTTTCGGCACAATGTTTGTAGACGTGTTTGAAAGAGAAAAAAAAACTTTGCTGGAAAATGGCAATTTCCTCGTTACGAGCAATGTCTCTTTTTCCAACTTTTCCAAATGTATTTTTAAAAATTCTTTACTCATTGGTCCAAAGTCCAAGGTTGACATGAGTTAAAATGGAGAAAAAGAAAAACGGTGTTTTGTGGTTAGATCCTGATATACGTGATTGATCTTTATGGTTTGATTGATTGAATGTTGTTTTTTGCCCTATTCAACATTATTTCAGACATATCACGGCGACAACTCTCATATTTGAAATGCCCTGGGTTTTCACCCATACTAGGCTAGGGCTCTGAAGTGTTTTTTCCAAGGACACTCCTAAGAAAAACCCAGCGCTTCGAGTAACCATATTGTACCCAAGTATTTTTCGTCAGATTTATAGATCATCCCAAGGCAAATCGTCCAAATCGGCCTGCACAGGCTAATTCCGCATTCTGACATACCGGTATTGGATCCAAAATAGAATATTGCTTGCCATCTTCTCCTTCTAAAGTGAAATAAGTTACGATTTTTACCTTAAACTGGAGCTAAAACCTACCTGTATGCCAGTTTAGATTTCGCATGTTACGAGAATGAATTAAACTTGAATTTAAGCTAAACTATAAAAAAAAGAAAACCTCTAAGTTTAACGGTTAGTCTGGGACTTAGTAAACTATGTTTATGTAATGGAATGGCGTGAAACTCGAGTTTAAACTCGAGGTTATCTTTAAACCTGTATTATGCAACCGGCCCCAAATGTTTAACCAGTGTTTATTCTAGAAGTTGAAAAATAGGGGCGAAAATCCTTCTGCCTTTGAAAAACAGGTGGAAATGTCATTGGTTACTCCCTTCATTCTTTTCATGCAATAGTGTAATCGATCTATGAAAATTTCGTACGTTTTCCTTCGAGTTTATAAATGTTGCAGATGTAATTTTTTTTGCATGTCTATCATCTTTTTCTTTCAAAAAATGCGAGTACTCTGTCGCGCATTATGTAGCCCCTGTCTAGAATATATTGTTACCAACAAAAATTATGAATGTATTTTTATATCATTTATCGTGAAATGAAACGAATACATCTCCAACACCGCACTGGTAACAAAAAAAATTCTTTGACTTGATTATTTTCGTTCTCCACGTGCGAAAGTTGTTTTGACCCTTCATGTTTGAAAAAGAGCTGTCGACTTTGAAGGAATGTTTTATGTTTAACACATTTAAATATCTGGAAATACAACGGAAGATACACCTGAAAGATTCATGTGCCACTTTGACATATCTTCGCCGATATGCATTAGAAAATTGCGAGTGCAATGAAAAACGTAGCTGGAGTTTTGTTATAAACTGACCGATATGTTATCTGATATCAGTGTCCCACTCGTCACAACTGGGACGATCCCGTTACTACATCTAACCTCATCCGTATCAAGGAGGTTTCCATTTTGAAAAAACGCCAGTCACATGACCTGAAGCATGGCGGCGCCCATGAAAATCGATTAGCAACGACAATGACGTTATCCACATCTTTCTACCTGTCGCAGAAAACTGTCAGCGGGATTGATAGACCACGTTATTAAATGATTTACAAACTGTATGTCTTACTATTTTAAAAACGGTAAATTAGTCTTTTTCCGACGATGAAATGTACGTTGTAGGGGCATATTACCCATCGTATAACAGCCGAGGGATTTGATCAACGGATCAACTGAGGTGTATCAAATGGTCATTGTCCAAAACAGCTAATGTCGAAATCATCTTTTCCACGCTAAGACAGTTCACTGCAGAGGAAATAAGATTCAGTAAACTGTTTGATTTACATTGGAGATTTATTTGTATCGATGATAAATTACAAAATGTTTGTTAGTTTTTTTTTTTTTTTTTTTTTTCTTTGTTTTTTTGTTTTTGAGCAGCAATTGCCAAAGGGCCTACATCACCCTCATCAGGTAGCTATGCTTGAAGAGAACCAACCAAAGAATAGATACAGAGGACTCTATGCATGTAAGGAATACTTTGTTTAGTTGGTAAAGTATTAGTGCCAAATAAACCTTTACCACACAATCCCGAGAATTCATGACCCTGAAAAAGCGCTTTTGAAAACATTTGGGGGAAATGAGAAACTGCGGTAACCAGTATTTTTTTTTTTCTTTTCCAACAATGACTTCTACTCTTTCAAAAGTAAATTTCAATGTTTGAGTCACATCTATTTATCGTCTGCAAATGCTTTCAGTACTCCTTATTTCCATTATTGGAACTCTTAAAGTTGAAGGAGAGTGTAGACCTATAACCAGGACGACGCGTCGTAAACAAAATTCAATGGCAACATATGCGAAATACAATCGACTTTACCAACGGAAGCACTTTCATTGCGATACCGCGTGTAATAAGTATATTCAGGCTTTATTTGTCACTGGTTGTCCCCGTTATGGTTTATCTTATCTTTTGTCTATGGTACGGGCACCGTGACTGACCCAGTAATACCGCGCTGTCTCGCGATACTGGTTCTTTTTTTTTTTTGCCACATATGCATAAGAGTGCTCAAAGAGAGATAACTCTACTGAACTGGCGATAAAAGTAAACACTATAACAATTTGGAAGTGCCCGTCGTCAACGACTATTCAAGCAAGTGAGACAGAACTAATATAGAGGCCGGCTTCATGCGAAACAGTGGTGACGTAATATTGCGTATATATGTATACAGTATAAGTAGAGCGTCATTCTGGCATGAAGATACAAGAGTGATTATAATTTCATAAAACAGAGATAAAATTGGTTAAAAAACTGGATGAAATCGAGTAATGCTGTAGCTTTTAAGAGATATTTGAACAAAAAGCTCTTCCATAGAAAAAAACACAAGTTCATACTGGTATATATTGGCATACCATATTGGCATAAGCTATTATTGAACTGCAAAGACATTTCTCGAGATCTGATTGGATAATAAGCCCCGAACATATATATCATGTACACTGCCAAAAGCAGTTTCCCTTTCGGGAGCCCCTTACACATAACTACACTTTCAACACAACGTACAAAATGGCTTCGTCGATCAAGATTAACAACAAGATTATGCACCAAACTGCACGTTTTACCAAGGTTTCAGTGACCTCAGTTCCCAGTGACGTCAGTTTTCATTGAATTGAGGCACTCGGAAGGGAAATTCTACTTCGTCAGCGTACTCAATTTTTTGAAACCAAAAAACAGGTAAATTTTGCGTAACACACGTTGGAATGGTAAAACTTTGCAGTATAATAAATTCGTTGTACGGTCAGGTGGCAGGGGATTTGGAAACCTGTTCACGGCTGTGGTGAATCATGTCGCCCCGAGTTCGGCTCCAAGTCCAAGTCCAAGTCTCCTGCCACCTGACCGTACAACTAATAATGTTGCTGTCTTGTATACTCTGACTGTGTGCCATGTTTTAATATTGATCTTGGTCCGTATTTACCAATCTTTCTTAAGAACATCCTTAGTCTTATTATCAAGTTTTTTCTAAAATTGAAAGTAACACAATTTCTGATTGGCTAAACTATTTTTAGACCAAATGGTTTAGCCAACAAGAAGTTGTGTTGCTTTCTAAATTCAGAATAAGACAAGAATGAAACCAATAATGGTTGGTGAATACGGGCCCTGAATTGCAATTTTTGTTTCAGTTGACCATACCAGGGTACCTTTAAAAGCAGAGGAAGGAGAGTCGGAGTACATCAATGCATGTTTCGTTCATGTAAGTCTAAAGTGCAAGCTTCACCTATTAACATACAAGTCAATTTTAGACTTCACCAATATTCAGGCTTATTTTAAGTTAGCTCTTCCAGCAGAAAGCAATAGAGATATATCTGAAGATATAACTTAATACATGTATTTCGAAATCTGTGCAACTTTTTTCATATAACGTAAGAGGGCATACAGTACAGAAAACGTTATTTGATCATATTTTTTCGCTCTTTCAGGGTTATGGCGAACCCAAAAGGTTCATTGCATCACAAGGTAAAAGTTCTAATGTTATTATTCAAATAAGTTGAAAATTAAACTGTTCGTTGTCATTGTATATAACGTTATTGGCCCTAAGTAAAGTGAATCTTTTTATTGCTAATCTTTACCTCAAACTAATGACCCATGCTCTATCAAAAAGAGGCTTAAAACGTCTGCAAAAAATATCGACCCATGTCAGCCTTCGCTGACTGCGCAGGCTGCCATAGGTCGAAACTTTTTGCTTTCAGCACATTTTCTGCATGTCAAAGGACCAGTGTATCTCATGATTTCGACGGTTGTTAGACAAAATGAATTTTAAGGGTCTATAATAATGT
This sequence comes from Hippopus hippopus, assembly GCA_946811185.2. Taxonomy (NCBI): domain Eukaryota; kingdom Metazoa; phylum Mollusca; class Bivalvia; order Cardiida; family Cardiidae; genus Hippopus; species Hippopus hippopus. The sequence continues at coordinate 58,425,195 of OX328100.1, forward strand.
GATGACCTGGTATAATACAACATAAAGATGGTTTAAATAAACCTCCCTTTCACAGAGTATGGTCAATATTTTAATGCCTTTTGTCAACTATGCAGGATTTAGCACTAAAAGTTGTAACGACTGCTTAGCAGCTTACTCTAAGCTATTTCACCCCCATTCACCATGTGTTTTCCCTTTAACAAGCCGTTCGAATGTTTATCTAGTAATTCAGATCGCCTCGAAAAGTATACCAAATACTGTAGAAAAATTAAGGTAAGGGCACCTTAATGGGGTTCTTGTAACATCGCCTTTCATCCCCAAAGTTATACGGATTCGGGTAAGCCTCGGGTAAACCGTAATAGATCAGCAGAGAGACGCTGCTTCCCCGCCTCGATAAATACTACTATCGAAAGCGAGGTAACCATTAATTAATTAATACATTCATCTACTCTACTATACTAGGTCCTACCGATGCGATGAGAGATGATTTCTGGCGTATGATATGGCAACAAAAGTCAAAGCAGATAATCATGCTGACAAATCTTGTAGAAATAGGAAACGTAAGTATTAACTTCATCATCTGTTAAGTACTTGTCGTGATTTCTGTACAGTTTAGATCAAGAATAGACAGAATAGAGAGGTCGTCCATGGTAACTGAACATCAAAGCCCCGATTTTCCCGCTGTTACTGAACGACTCTCAGTGCGACATCATCTTTTCTTTAGCTTTGAAGTATTGACTTTGCATTAGGCTCGATAGTGGGATGCTTTTTCTCCTATAAATGCAGAGCTGGTGTATCGAAATGAGTTTTAGATATACGGTTCGTTGGAATGTAAAGAAGATACAAAGCGCTGATGTAAAACATTTAGTCGAGATGATTAATGTAAAACTTGCATAATTGAGAATATGGTTAGCACCATGACTGTTTTGCGTTGCTTCTGGTATGTAGAAAGTGACAGTGACAACCAATGAAAATGGAATAAGGTTAATTCTTTACCAAACGACAAAATGAAAGACTGAACCAATCTGAAAGCATTTGCAGACGACAAAATGAATGTATCTTAAATAATTTCTGTATTTGATAGGGTAAAAAACATTGTGGGAAAATGAGAAAATGCTGGTTTCCAGCATTTTCTCCTTTTCCCTCAATGTTTTCAAGAGGCGTCATTCTTAGTGTCGTTAAAACTCGGATTGTGGGATAAAAGGTTCTGTCTATTTTTTTTCTGAAAGTACAACCTTTGTTATTTTTGTAGAAAAAATGCCTGATTTACTGGCCGGAGGAAGGACAAGAGACTTATGGTAAAATCCAAGTTCACCTGCAGTCCGAGGAAACCTTTGGGGATTTTATCATCAGGAAACTTAAAGTGCAAAAGGTACACATGTTTCTTCCTTTGTGAAATAAAACAGCCTTTTTACTCTGTATCATACGATACAAATTTGAGACTTGCCCAAACCGAAAACATCTGGAGACGACAATTTTAATTGTTGCTAAAATAATGGGATTTACCTTTGAAAGAGTAGAAAACATAGCATACCAGCATTTTCTATTTATCTCACATTGTTTCGATAGACATCTTTATTAGGGTCGTTAAAACTTGGGATTGTTTGGTAAAGGGTAAAGAGTCGTGTTTGCTAACAATGATATACCGGTATTTGTGTCGCCCATGTGGTGCAAAGCTCTGTTCTTTCAATGTTTTTCACTTGATTTGGTTTGTTTGGGCTTGTTTGCATCGTGTTTAATGCCGTTTTCAACATTATTTTAGTTATATCGTGGAGACCAGCGAACTTACCCATGGTTTCCTGAAGATTCTTTTACAAGCACTTTGCACAATAGTCTTCCCAAACGACTAGCTGCTATCCCACATAACCATCGTCAAAACAATGATAAGCGATGAGAGAAGAATAAATCTTGTCGCAGTGACTACCATCAATCCTCGGAAAGAAATTGGCCGAGCTGGGAACCGAACCAGCGATCCCCTGTTCCCAAGTCCTGTATGCGATAGACTGTGCTACCGGGACTCGGCACTTTCCATGAGACCGAATCATCATTCTCTCGATTTATCCTTGTTTTTTTCTTGGCAACGGATTAATCATTCGCCACAATTCGGCCGATTCCGTTACTACATCTAACATCGATTTTATCAAGGAGGTTTCCATGTGCTATCAGTCACATGATCTTAAACATAACGGCTCCTATTAAATCGATTTAAAACGACATCAACAATCACGGTGAAGTTATTCACATCTATAAATCTGTTGGAGAAAACTTCCAATGGAATTGATAGAGCACGTCAAAAATAAATATACACACTGTTTGTCAACAGAAATGTATTTAGAAAGATTTCCATAGAAAATTGTGACTCGTATTTTCTTTTTTTGAATGTAGCCTATAGATAACATGCAGAAAATTTACCGAAACAAAAAAGTCTTGGCCCATGTCAGCCTGCGCGGACTGCGCAGGCTGATATGAGTCGATACTTTTTGCAGATAGATTAAACCTCCTTTTCCCATAGCATGGCAAAGAACTTCTTTTATCTTTTAGGGTACAGAAACCCCTATTGTTATGACCCAGTACCACTTCAAGGCATGGCCAGACAAGGATGTCCCTGACACCACGTGGTCGCTCGTCAAATTCTGGAGAACTGTTGCAAAAGACAGGAACACGGTGCAAAAAGATGGACCTATTATTGTTCACTGCAGGTTAACCCAGTAATTCTTTACGACACAATCCCAAATTCTAACGATCCTGGGAGAAAGCGTTTTGAAAACCTTTTGAAAAGCTGTTTGAAAACCCTTTGTAAAGCCATTTGAATATCTCTTGGAAAAAGAAGAAAATGCTGATAAGCAGCATTTTCTCCTTTTACCACAAGGTCTTCTTCACTTTCACAATCACCATCATTTATTTGTTGACTGGAAAATCTGTATTTTTCTTTTCTCATGTCTTAAAGAGTCGACAAATTTTAGAATCATCAACACTGAAACCATCTGCAAACAACAAATTATATATGATTATCAATCAAATGATGAGAGTGTCCCTGGAAAGGGTAGTTATTTCGCTTGAAAAGAAGAAAATACTTTGATTTTCTCGTTTCAGTACAATATTTTCAAATGTTTTCTTCCTCAGAGTCGTCAGAACACGGTATTGTTCGGTTTTTGTTAGCGGTGGAGCTTCTAAGGATATATATTTTACGGAATACAGTTAGGGCCATCGCCTATGAATTTGTTGATTTTAAACGCGATGCTCGATAGTACGATGGTGATAACGCTAAATCACGATACTACAATGGTGAGAACGCGATAGTACGATAATGATAGTGCGATATGATATCGTGTTTTCATCATCGTACTATCGCTTTATTGTCATAGCACTATCGCGTTATCACTATCGTACTATCAAGCATCGTGTTGAAAATCAACAAATTCATAGGCGATGGCCCTAACGGTATTCTATCATCATCGTACTATGGTGCTATCACCATCGTACTATCGCGTTATCGCCATCATACATTCGCTTTATCATCATTGTTCTATAGCGTTATCACCATCGTATTATCGAGCATCGGGTTTAAAATCAACAAATTCATAGGTGATGGTCCTAACGGTATTTATCATCATCGTACTATCGCGTTATCGTCATAGAACTATCGCGTTATCGTCATCGTACTATCGAGCATCAACAAATAAAATCAACAAATTCATAGGCGATGGCCCTAATGGTATTCCGTAAAATTTATGAGCCATGTTCTTGGAAAACCGGCGACGTATTATTTAAAGCAATTCATCACGTATTTATGGATCCATAACATTCATTTTATCTGACAACTTACTAAATCCTAAAGTAGAATGGTCCTTGGACATGCAGAGAATTTGCCATGGGAAAACGTTTCGACCCAGGTCAGCATGAGGGGGTCTTTGCAGGCTGACCTGGATCGATACTTTTAGCAGATGCATTGAACTCCTTTCTCACGGAGCATGTCTTTTTACAAATACTAAGCCAGACAATCTTTCAGCTTCTCTGGTCGCGCTTCAGGAAAAATATAGAAAGTCTCGAAAAATATTTAGCGAAATGGTTTTAATGATTCCCGTTAAACTGACGTCTATTACGGTAATTGAACTTACAATATCTGGCAATTCAACAGGGACACAGTTACAATGGAATTATCAACGTCGTTGTAGAAGCCTTACGATGGAATTAAAAAAAAAAAAGTCTCTTTACCAAACAAAGAAATTTTAGACTGGTCCAAATTCAAAGCTCTTGAAGATAACAAATTAAATTGACTCAAATAATTAGATTTGTATCAGTAAGGTTACCAGCATTTTCTCCTTTTCCACAATGTTTCCGTCGGAAAAACTCGAGATTATGTGGTAAAAGTTTAAAGATGTTTGATTTATCTTAATAGTACATGTGTATGTAGTTCAATTTGAAAGCCGCTTCTTGTACTCGTGAATTAACCCTGCCACACAATCCCAAGCTTTAACTACCCTTAGCAAGAAGGTTTTTGAAAGTATTGTGGGAAAAGAAGACAATGCTGGTAGCCAGTATTTTCTCCATTTTCTAACACTGTTATATATTATATTTAAAAGGTAAATTCTGTCATACAAGCAATGTTTAATTTTTTTTTTAGAAAGGTCTAAAAAATTGTCGTTTGGTAAAGAGTTAAGGCAAGTCAATAGCTAGCGATAGCATCCTATTTTAACAGAAATCCTATTCAACCTTAGTATATGAATTTTTTTTACAGTTGAAAGATATTGCTGTTGTAATGAATTTCTTTCATCACCATATTTGTCATGGCTGTTCAATATGTATTAATCAAATAGACAGTTTGGATAGTTTAAATTGTCCTATTCCGTCGGGGTTACATGACTATATCTGATATGACAGTTTTCTTTTGAAACCCACTTCTATTAGATGGAATTTAAGAACTTACCTGAGTTTTTAAATAGATCAATACAACTAACAGAGTCTTTGAATAAGTCTCTAAGGCCCGATGAATATCATAATTCGAAATGACGGGGTTCCCCGCGAAGGTCATTGTACATGTGAATCGATCAAAGATGAAGAGTACATAAGTTTATATATTAAACGAATGAAATAAACAATACCTTACCTAAGCAAATCTATTCACAAAGATTACCTATCTATAGAATAAAATGTTGCCATTGTTTTGACTTTAGTGCAGGCATAGGTAGGACAGGGACTTTTATTGCGTTAGACAACGCCTATACTCAAGCTAAACTGGAGGGAACAGTAAGGGTCCAGAGCATAGTGAGGTCGTTGAGAGAACAACGTGTAAATTTGGTACAGACATTGGTGAGTTAATTCCTTGTATACTGAACAAAACTATATTCCCCCATCTTGTCTATTCCTAACTGTGTTACTGAGATTCATTATTTCTCACGCCACAAATAAATGTCCTTGGGAGAGCAAAACCAGTGAAATCTAGGAAACTGAATAAACGAAAGGCTTTCATCTAGAAATACCAAAGTACCGTTTATGGTGGTATACAATATCGTTAAAAATGGCCTGTATGCTCTATCAGTTTCACAACGAATCATCACAAGAAGGAACGAGCTTTCAGTTACTTCTCGGTATGTCACGATTTGATAATCATTTTTCCTGACACCATTCAGGGTTTGGTTTGTTATTGAGATACAAAAATCCATGTCAAATAGCATTGAACTATAAAGATATTTTCACTGGAAAATCTCAAAACAACAAAAAGCGACACATAAAAAAAATGTTCATTTTAACATTTCTGAGTTAGTTTATCGATTGCAACTCGATTCTTGCCTTGCCAAAAAAACAAACTCTATCATTAAAATAGCTACGTTCCTTTCTTTTTTGTTTGAACAGCTTGTAATGCAATAAAGTTAATACTTTTAGGCAAAGCTCCCACGAGCAAATTTGCTTGTATACAATTATGGTGATTTACTGACAAAGAACTCAATTGTTTTTTATTTCAGCAACAATATATTTACGTACATGAAGCTTTAGCTGATGCATTCATGTTTGGGACACATCCTATATGTATGAATCAGTTTCATGAAATTTATGCCTTTCTGAAAGAAACTGAGAAGGAAACCAAAATTCCAAGATTGCGGACTCAATTCGATGTGAGTGAAACATGTCACGTTATAAAATACGTTTAAATACCGAACAACACTTTTTTCCAATTATGAGAAGTGATGAATCATGAGAAAAACTAGTACCTAGCTTTACGTTAAAACATGACTGATTGAATTTTCTGCCTTAGGTTTCGAGTTCAAAAAAACACATTTTATAATGCAAGTTTGAAACTTGTGTTATCTCTTGTGATTTCAAATGGTTTGGTTTTATTCATTTCAGTGTTGAACACAATCAGTTCTTATTGAAATGTACCTCAAAAAGCAATTCATTTGACTAGAAATCTAAATAAATGACTTTTTAAGGGTGTGTTAAAAATATCTAATTCTTAAGTGGATCGTTTGCCTTGCATTTACTTAAGCATTTTCTTAAATACAAAAAAAAAGTATATATGAATGATAGGCCTACAAAAAATACAAGAAATAAATGGATACGTGTATTTTAAGAATTACATTATGTAAGTGAGCGTTTCGACTCCGGTACCTTCCTCGGCAAGTAAACCGTTAATGTAAACAGTATGCAATTTTACTTTCAGTTGCTAGTTAAAAGCATTGAAGACGGATACCATGGAGAAAAAGATGTTGAAGGTAATACGAATTAATATTATTAAGTAACAGATACTAGTAAACCCTAAACACTGTATTCTAATTTATAAATACATTTACCCCCCCTTTTTTTTCTCTTTTAATTCACCAAGCGCCCAATGATCTTAAAAAGTTTTACTTTGGTAAATGCTGTCCAGGACTGTCATTATTTTCACAACATTTTATTTGTTAATGAGATGTAGTATCCAATTTTTACTTTCCTGTATAATTATTCCGTTCAAATTTGGTCACATGACTCAGTACTTAACTTGACGAAAAAGCCGTGTTTCTTTGGTCAAATTCAACGGTAGCATTTAAAAGAGGTTTAAATGGATCTGCAATATTATATGTGTATTTTTTATCTTAAAAATCATTCAACAGATAAATGCTGTTTTACGTCTTTTGAGTTCGTAAAAAATGAATTGAAAAGATAACAGAGAACAAAGGCATCAACCACAACAAGAAAAAATACGGTTGACCGTCTAAAAAGCAGTATAATTTACATTATGGTAAATAACGACATGATATCAACAAAAATAAAGGACACAAAACATCAACACATAATCATATTTCTCTATATTGCAGAATACTTTACAATAAATAAAGAATGTATGAAAATAATTTACACTATTTCTTTTTCTTGGTTAATATTTTCTGTTAAGTTAAATATGTACATGTATTCAGTATGGATGTAATATACCGTAAGAAATTTACACTTTTTCTTTTGTTCATTAACTTAAATTTAGGAAAGATGATGAGTGATAAAACCAGTAGTGAAACTTTGCCTGGTGCTGTTTTTCTGCCGGTAAGATTTTTTTTTTTCTTAATCTTTCTTTTGTTTCATTTTAAATGGATCTGTTATATGGTAACTGTTTTCTAACATTTGATTATCATCTGATGCTTGTTTAGATCTAATTTTTAAAAAAAAATCAATAATGCCAGCGCGTGAATTCTAAGATTGCATGAAAAAGAAAACAAGAAATGTACACATTTTTAATCCATCCATATTATATAATTCGTTTGTCATGGCAGCAGTTCAAATTCCTTGTATGCTTCAAATCTAAGGCAAATTTAAGGCAATACCACACATGCACGTAAAATAATAGAAGCATTTATGAACTTTCAGAAAAGAAAAAAAAAGATCGACTACCGTTTTTTTTTTTTCAGAATTCGCAGGACAAGGACGCATTTATAACTATGAAGACACCGAAGGAGAGCGGTATAACTGAGTTTTGGTCAGTAGTACAAGAACAGAGAGTAAAAACAATTGTAAGCCTTGGAGCCAAAGATAAAGCAGATACGGTACATAAAAAAAAATAATTGAGCCATGCTCTGGCAAAAAGGGGCTTAATACATCACCGTGATACATGATACCGGGCCAAGTCATCACATTATGATGGATCCGTAAGAGCCATTTTTTTAAATAACGGACTTAATCATGAGGTAGACTGGTCCTATGACAAACATAAAATTGACCAATAGCGAAAAGTTTCGGCCCAGGTCAGCCTGCTCAGACTGCACAGGCTGACCTTGGTCGATACTTTTCACAGATGCATGAAGCCCCCTTTTTACAGAGCACGGCTTATATATTTGTAAATGCCAACTAATATGTAAACTGTCACTTTAATGTTATCTTTTGTCTTCTATATTTCTTTTATTATCTTGTAGCAATAGCATTACTTTTTGTGTTCTCTTCCGTCTCAACTCCCGAACAAATTGTAGTGAAATGATATTGCTTTATTAATTCATACATGCGAAAATTTTGCAAGAAGTCCAACATTTTCTTCTATTAGTCATAGTGGATTTTTTTTTTACATTTTTTTCAAACATTACTTTACCGTTTTCCTTTCGCAATTTGTTTAATCGTATTAAATAGAATAAAGATTGGCTGTCACACATCCAATATCTTTGTTGTCAGCAATTGACCATCTTATTACAATTAATAGAGGGAGACAGAGAGAAAGAGACAGACAGACACCAGATAAATAACAAAACAATATACCCGTATGTTTTTTCTATCAAAAATCTTGGATGACGAAGAGAGAGAATAGTCCATACAGTTCTTTTAATATTATTCATATGTTGTCACTCATGTGGTATACTCTCAGGAGAAGACTTGCTTTCACCTGGAGACAAAACTTCAGGAAGCTTTTAGTTTGACACTGGTAGAGGAGAATGACACCAGTCACTACATCGAGAGAAAACTCACATACAAATCTCAGGCAAGTGTTCATTTTAAATGTTACCATACAATCCCGAGTTTTAATGACCCCGGTTAAAAGGACTGTTAAAAAAAATGTCTGAAAATGAGAAAATGCTGGTTAATCAGCATTTTCTCATTTTCCCGCGATGTTTTCTACCCTTTCAAAGAAAACTTTTTTAATGTGCGCAACATTTAATTTGTCGTCTGCAAATACTTTCATTTTTTACCAGTCTAAAATTTTGAGGTCTAGTTAAGATGCCAATGATTGTAATTCTGATAGTCTGTTATGTTCGGTTTGTCGAGGCTTCAGGCACTTGCAGAACAATGTATACATACGTATCAAAAGTTTATGCGTAATTGTTAACATTAATTCTAGTTTTAACGTGATGAACCCTGATCTGTAAGAAGGGGATTTAAGCATCGACAAAAAATATTTTTACGAACAAAGTCCGTAACAAAGAAACAAATGAACAAAAGCATAACAGAAATACAGGGACCGGGCAGGATTCGAACCTAGAATGCCCGGACGAAAGGCCAACATCATAACCACTGAGCTAAAGAGAATTCTCCCTAACGCTTTGTTAAGTATTGTATTTAAACCGGGATGAAGCCATGCATGAAGGAGTGGTCTCCCGTAACAGTATGGACTCAGGTCAGCCTCCGAAGTCCAGGCAGGCTGATCTGTATCGAAACTTTTTCCTATTGTAAGATTTTCTTTTTGTCTAGGGATCTTTTTACATAATGTTTCAGCCGGTTTTTTGATGATATAGATTTATGAATTCATAATTATTTGACGACTTTCTTAGTAAAATACACAACGGAGATACAAAAGCCCCGTATTGCCAGACCATGGCTCAAATTGAAGGTCTTTAGAGTAATGATCGGTTCTTATGCCACTTATTTGTCACACTGTCGTATTCTAAACTGAAAAGAAATCTTTTACAGTTCATGTACTTATTCAGACTAAAGAAGACTTCACTGTCAAACAGTATGAATGTACAAAATGGACGTCAAACAGTAGAGAACCAATAGAGCCCAGGGCCTTCATAGATCTGCTCGAAAATGTGTTACATTGGCAACAAGATCTGTCGGATACTCATCCTGTTTTGGTGCATTGTCCGTAAGTTACGTGTTATGCTTTCTACAGTTCTAAACAGGGACAGATTATCTTGTACGTCATTTTGCCGATCTTCATCCGTCTCCCATTCTCACTGTTTTATTTATACACTTTCTCAACGATATTCCGTCCACTTTATGGTAAAATGGACTTATCTGCACCATAAAGTTTATGAACCATTTACAAAGGTTCAAAAGCTTTACAAAAACGAGATATTTTAACATAAATAACAAAAACAACAAAGTCCTTGTTGTTTTGAACTGTTCGAGTGCAATGAACAGCTTTGGATGTTTGTGTAAAGCTAATCAGTTTCATTTATTTCTCGCTACAATATTTTTCTTATATCAGTAGGACAGAATGAACTGGTTTGCATAATTCAAGGAAAAAAAGGCCATTTAAAATGGGCTGTAACCCTTTACCAAATAATCCATGGTTTTTACGACCCTGAGATAGAAGCCTTTTGAAAACATTGTGGAAAAATGAGATAATACTGGTAACCAGCATTTTCTCCTTTTCCCACAATGTTTTCTACCCTGCTGGAAACTAATTTCAATTTTTGAATTACGTTCATTTTGTCGTCTGCAAGTGCTTTCAATTTGCACCTGTCTAAAATTTTGTCGTTTGGTAAAGAGTTAAGCCAGAAGAAATCGAGTTTCGACGAGTGCAAGGTTATTGCTGTTGTTGTTGACCATTAAGAGGTTAGGTAAATATTTTGTGAGGGTTCATTTTTAGTGGCCATTATAGATACTGATTTTATTTAGAACCTGCGCATTCTTAGCTTGAATCTGCGATGATTGGTGTTTTTTAAGATGTCCAGACCAAAACATGAACTGACCTTAAGTTTGAAATTACTGGTTCAGTCGAAACCGAGATGATCGATAATGGTATTTGTTGTTTTACAGATCAGGGGCTAAATTCAGTGGTGTGGTATGCATCCTTTTAAATGAGTTAGGCAGAATGAAACAAGATGGCGGAGTCTTGAATGTCTTGCAGTCGGTGAAAACAATGAAAGCAAGAAATCATGATTTCATTTCTACTTATGTAAGTGATACTTTGTTAGTTGATTCTCTGACATGCATCTTTAACATATAAAGCCATATTTCTACAAGGTAATTCATGACCTAAAAAAGTCTATAACAAGTGAAACAACGCAGAAAAATTAATGATTTTTTCAGAAGTTTTAAGATACTATTATTATTTTTAATAGTTATTTTTCAATACTTTGTGAATAATTTTTCATGCATTAGTTTATCAGTGATCATTAAAGCTGAAAGTATAGTAGATGTGGTGTGGCATCTTACTTATATTGCTTTTTTGTTTTTGTTTTATCTTTTCAATACAGGAGGAGCATCTCTTTGTCTTTGAAGTGATTCGTTGCTATCTAGCTATCTAGACGGCGGAGATGTTTATGCTAATGTTTAAAAGACTTCGTTTGTTTTTGATGACTCTTTGGAATTGTAAACCACTGTCTATTGATTTGTATAGATTTTTTTTTTTATCATTAACTCGGTTGTTTTGAAAGAAAACGTCGAGGTACTGTCACCGTAATTGTATTGTCACAGCCCTGTCGTCGTCTGCGTTCTGTGTCTTTGTCGTGCAGAAACTGTCATTTTATGTCTTTCATTGCTGAAGATATTTATCTCAACCACGGACAAGTTGTCTAACTATTCGTAGGGGAATCGGTACAACAGGGGAGTGTAACCATCAAAAATTTTTGACGCAGTTACTAGTATACCATTTTTTGACTCGAAATTCGTTGTGTGAAAACTTTTGCGATTTATAAATATCTCTGTCAGTACTGAAGACTTTTACTTCAAACTCGAACAAGTTTTTTAACTATCAAACGGGGAACACATAAAGCAAGGGTAGGTAACGGTCGACATATATTTTTTGACACAATTATGCCCCTTTTTCGAAATTTTTAAAAAAAAATTTAAATTGACAATCAAAATGTATCTAACTGCAACTCCAGACCAGCGTAACACACACATGCGGTGCTGTTTTGTTTCTTTCTTTTTTTATTTCATTTTTATTGTTGGTTTAATTATTTATTCATGTTATTCAATGTTTCTTTCCAAACAAACCTATTTCCATACAGCCTATTTCAGGACATACTACAAACTACTACGACTTACGCAGAGAGAAAATGTTAAACAGAACGCCAAGTATATAGCCTGCAACACGCGAAAAGAAGCATTCAGACATTTGCGTAAAGTAGTCTCGGATCAGCCTGCGCAGTACGCGCAGGCTATTCCGAAACGATACTTTCCATTTTTATGTAATTTTCTGTTTTGCACAAGTCTACTGTAGCACAAAAGGTAATGTAGTAGTAAAGTGCCGTCTTGGATTAGCCTGCGTGGACTGCGCAGGATGATCCGAGACGACACTTACGCAAATGTCCGAATGTCCTTTTTCGCCTGTTGTAAGCCAATTTTTTATAAACTCGACCTCTTTTGATGGCTGAACATACATTCAACTGCAACTAAGCAAGATTTTTATTCTATAGGCTTGACGAAACACGCGTACGATAAAGATTCAAGGTCAGAATGTATTTTCTGCGCAGCCTGATCTTTGCCGTCCGCAAAAGCTTCTGTTTTCGCTTATGGCAATGAAAGAGTTTTTTTTTTTTTTGGAAAATGAAAAAGGTTAAACGGGAAACAGTGTGGGAGAAAAAGTTGATTTCTATTAACGATTATTTCCATGCGAACAAAATTTCGGAAGTTCTTGTTTAATGAGTATGGAGATGGGTTAAAGCTATTTGTAGCTCACCCGAGCAGGAAGCTCTAAAGAGCGATCATTGTGATGGGTTAAGTGTCCGTCGTCCTGTAAAATTTATTTTTTTTTTTTTTTTCTTTACTACATTGACTAATACAAAATAGATTTCGTTCACCGCAATAGATTTCGATTGGGTTGAATTGACAGAAGTGCGGATAACGTATCGGAAAGTATAGAACAAGATCAAACTGTACGTATATGTATGTGCAGGCATGTGCGTACATGTATCTGCTTTACAATTTCTGCAACAAATATCCGTGGTCACGAACAGAGGGAGAAAAGTTTAAATACGTGTAATTGGTTTACAGCGTTATCTAATGTTTCAGTCTAGTCAAAGTAAAAGGCAACATTGTTATCAATAAATACAGAAAAAGTAGGATTCTGGGTCTCATCCGAAAAGGGACATGTCTTCTACGTAAAAATATGAAGACATTGCTTACTCAAGTGGGCGTTACAAGGCCATCATAGTCCTCTAGGTTTTTTTGTTTCTTTTTTTTTTTATTTTATTTTATCTTTATAATTTGAATGTTGACATTTATCGAACACAAAAAATGCTGCATATGTAAAAGTGAGCCACATTCTTGCAAAAGAGGGTTTAATGCATCTCCGTGGCGAATTATATTGACCAAGCCATCACATAATTATGGTTCCATGAAATACACTAAGTTTAACAACTGACTAAATCATCAGATGGAATGGTCTTTGGACAGGCAGAAAATTGACCTGTTGAAAAAAGTTTCGACCTATGTCAGTCTGTGCAGTGCATCGATACTCTTTTGCAGATGCAATAAGGCCCCTATTCACAGAAAATGGCTGATATATATTGTATATCTCTCCATTATCTCTTGACTGCTTGAGGTGGACGGTAAACTCTTTACAAACAATCCCGTGTTTTAATACCTGAGCAAGAAGGCTTTTGAAAACATTGTGAGAAAAGGAGAAAATGCTTGTAACCAGCATTTTATCCCTTTTCTCATGTTCTTTATCCTTTCTAAGACATATTTTATTTTTTGAGACACATTTGGTTTGTCGTTTGCAAAATGCTATCAATTTGACCTTGTCTAAAATTTTATCGTTTGGTAAAGACTTAAACTTTAATCTACTCAATAAATGACTATTATACAATTCCACCCACATGCAAATTCTAGAATTGCGATTTTCAAATTTCTTTCTACCGCTTAAGTCTTGAAATAGCGGACAGTGCAAATCTAAGACAAGACTGAAAGTTCTGTGACCAATGTAGATAAAGGTCAGACAGCACAAAGTGTGCGGTTTGATTTGTGGTCTACACTGTCTACTTTGCTAACGATTTCTGAATAAGAGGTTGTTTGTTTGTATGGCGTTCAACACCGTTTCAAAATTATTTCATTTATATAGCGGTGGCCAGTGCACATATCCATGCTTTTCTGGAGTTTCTTTTACAAGTACATAGTACAATATTCTTCCAAAACCACTGGCTGCTTTCCCAATAAACATCGCAGAAACAATGATCAGCAGTGAGAAAGAAATGAATCTTGTCGCAATGACTATCATTAATCCTCAGACAGAAATTGGCCGAGCTGGGGTTTCGAACCAGTGACAGCACACTGATATCAAGCCCTGCACTCTACCGACTGGTTTATTTGGTGCTTTAATATCTAATATTTTGTATGAAAACACTTTCAATATGAACGAGCCTATAATTTTGTCATCTTTTCAGTTAACTCTTTACCAAACAATCCCTGCTTTTAGCGACCTCATGGAATAGAATTTTTTAATACATTGTGGGGAAAAGGAGAAAATGCTAGTAACCGGTATGTTCTCCATTTCTCACAATATTTCCTACCCTTTCAAAAACATGGCTCATCATTTTATTCACAATTAATCGGTCATCTGCAAATGCTTCAAAATTATGTTTGGTAAACGGTTAAAGGGACTTTAAACAAGATTTGGCTTAGAAATGTTAATTTTTCAAAAATTTTATCAGAGACTGCTAATTTTCATGCGTGTGCAAAGATGATTTTAAATTGAAAAATGGAGTGAAATATTTCTCGAGAACTCGAAGAATTATCCAGATAAATATTTTTTTTCATATTTAAGTGTTCAATTTCTATTTTGTTAGTAACGGCATAGCTGTTATGGCATAACAAGGGAGAAACACAGGAAATTGTTGGATGATTTTATAGCTCAGTCATAGAGTCGCCTATTGTGGTTTTAAAGGTCGTATGTTCCACTCCCACGAAAGACAGTTTCTGTTGTTGTTTTTTCACCAGTTTTCCACCACAAAGGGTAAACAGTCAAGCACTTGTGATGTTTCCTAACTAAATAACGATAAAGATACGCATTTTCACAGAAGAAAATGTTAGGTGGTTCCATGACTCGGTGGTAGAGTCGAAAACTGTGGTTTTGAAAGTCGTATGCTTCTGTCCCACGCAAAGCATTTTCTTCACAGTAGTTTGCCCCAAACTAAAGGTGACTTATCAACCACACAATTATGATGTTTTCTTATAAACTATTAATTCCTTCGGCCAAAAAGAATGCTCAGATAAAAATCTAGTTAGATGCCCCTTTAAAGAGAAACTAAGAGGCCAAAGGATACCTCCATACTGGTGAATCATCTTACCGGATGTGTTCGAAATAAACCGAAGTGAATTTTTGTCCGAACCCATTATCGAACAATCCCTAGCTTGAACGACCTTTTAGAAAAAGAGTTGAAAACATTGATGTAAAAAGGGGAAAATGCTGGTTTTGTCTTCTTCCACGATGTGTTCTACCCTCGTTGAAAACGAATTCCATCATTTGCGTCTGCCTATGCTTTCGAGTCGGCAAAGTCAAAGATTTTAGTTTTCTTCAAAAGAGTAAACTTGGCTTTCAACACGCGAAAAGGGGCATTCGGACATTTGCGTAAAGTGTCGTCTGGGATCCTCCTGCGTAGTCCGCGCAGGCTAATCCGAAACGGCACTTTCCGTTTTTATATAATTTTCTGTTTTCCGCAAGTCTACTGTAGCTCAAAATCTTATGTAGTCGTGAAGTGCCATCTCGAATTAGCCTGCGCGGACTGCGCAGGCTGATCCGAGACGACACTTTACGTAAATGTCCGAATGCCTCGTTTCGCGTGTTGCAAGTCATATCATATTTCAGTTGTTTACCTGATGACAAAAGTATACACTCTTTAAGATTTAAAGCGTCCTCAGACGACGGAGTAAATACGGTTTATGACAAAAAAATGTTCTCGTTAGGTTAAGGAAGCATTGTGGTAAAAGAAGAACCTTTTAGTCACCAGCATTTTCCTCATAATGTTTTCAAAGGTCATCTCTCTTACGGTAAAATATGGTATTGTTCGGTAAAGGGTACAATATCGTATATAAACTTCTTGCTTTTCGTGAAATTTAGCAGTTTTAAAGTTTTAACATTCTGCTTTAAATGTATTTCACCTAACCCACATTCTTGTGTATAATGATTATGAACTGAACTTGCCAGTGTGAAATGCTCATGTAAATAAGATCGACTAAATAAGTTATCAGTAAATATTTTAAAGACACTGTTTAAAACGATTCGATTTACTCTTTTATCTATAGGTAACTAAATTCACGCATGTATTTTTGTCGTGGATATTGAATCAAAAGTGCACCTATGCATTTTTCTGCACATAATGGTAATGCTATTTGTGCACTGAAACAAGTAGCACTTTCTTCGGGTAGTATTTGTGAAGAAAAAAATGGATCTTTGAACTGTCACCGAGAAATGATTGAAATGCTGCTGACACGGCGTTACCTAACAAGGTAACAAAGGCAGGAAATTTAAATCTGTGGAAGTATAGCTGTTTCCAATTTGAAAACTATTGTTGGAAAAGGAGAAATCCCTCTTATAGAGCAATTTCTCCCTTTCCCACCATGTCTGCTGAGCTTTTACCCAATTTTTTTCCTTGAAAAAATAATTTCCACAGTGACCTTCAACCCTGTTTTCTGACAAAATAAGCACGGGTAGGTGCCATTTTTATTTTTTCTCAGTATTGTTGATACTATAAGTGTGGAAATTTTAAGAAATTCTGTCTGTTAGAAAGTATGTATTTTTTCAAGATTAATCCATAATTCGATCAAATTATCTCCCTTTTTAAATCAAAGGTCTATATATTACATGCGTATTTGTACATTTATCATGCTCAAAACTAGGCTTTCATATATTTTTTTGTGCAAATATATATGAGTTTTCATTAAAATGATGTGCATTTGTATATTTTCCTGTAATTTTCCTGTTTCATTGACTATTAAAGAAAAACGCTATAAATTCAATATAAGCCGAACTTTGGAACTGTATATACCTTTTTCAAAGGCAAATTTCTCAGAAACGAGCACGGGTATCCAAATCTTTTTTACGGTTATTTCCTAGAGACATGATGAGCTTTGTATGAGCAAAGTTTTAAAAAATTCTGTCCGCTAGAAAAAAATTGTCATATACGTCCTTAAAGCTACCATAGAGTCGAAGTTCAAAGACTAGTCCAGTATGACACCAAGGTATTTCACAGAGTTGAGCATAAAACCGTTGCAAAAGAAATGGAGTTCAGAGCATTTCTACAAATTCGGATTTGAACCAAATGAAATTGTTTCATTTTTACAAGGTGCAGTGGAAGCCTATTACCAACTAGCCAGTTACATGTACTAATATCTTGATAATCACGAGTTAATAGTCCTTCATTTTCAAATTTTACATTTACTTGAAACTAAAATGGCAGAATCGTGTGCATACAATAGCAGTTTAATTTTAATTGTGTCAGCCGTGTCATTAATATAAACCAAAAATAAGAGGTACCAGGATGGAACCTTGAGCCATTCCACAGATAAAGTAGATGGAGATGTCAATGTATAGTCAGCGTCAGTGTGTTGAACAAGACCTGTAAGATAGAACCTGTATCAATTTAGAAAATCTGTGCTGAAACCTAAAAGATCTAATTCAGAGAATAAAACAGCACGGTCCACAGTGTCAAAAGCTTTCTGAAGATCAAGCAAAGTATCCAAACACAAAATTGTCTGAATTAAACCTGATAAAGTCTTTAAGTGCAACGAACATATATCTGTAGAAAATGATTTCCTGAAACTTTACTGAAGTCTATATAATAAGCTTTTGTCTTTTAGATACCCTTCTACTTGATCATACACAATTCTTTCAAGTATTTTTGAAATTATACTCGATTTTGTCACAGGTCTGTAATTTGAAACATCAATTTTATCTTTTTTATGTAAAGGGACAACACGGGCAGATTTAAGATCGTCTGGTTCAAATTCTTGAATTAAAGGTAAATTAATAATATGAGTTTGTTTATTTTATCTCAGTTATGTGTTAATTCTTATCAATTCTTTGCTAGAAGCGAAGAGAAACGTTAAAGACGATAATTCACGCTTTAAGGACAGAAAAACTCACTTTTGCTAGTTTAATTGCAATATCAGCCTGAAATTAGGCCCCTGAGGTATTATTTCGGCTACGGTCAACGCATGGCACAAATCATGTAGACAGCACGGTACATACTGTACAACTTTACATAGTGTAGAAAACACGTTAAATGACCAGAGCATTGCATAACATTCTCCTTTTTTCGAAATTTAAAGACACAAGAACACACAAGTGCAAAGAATGGCAAGCTTTGCTGTTTTCAGTTGTTTTTAAGCCGATATTTTTGGAACCGGGAGATCAACACAATATTGGCTCTGAATATAAAGTTTCCTACCCGTGGTCTGCATTTCAAAGAAATGATACTACAAGAAATACCGACTGAATACAACTAGGGAGTCAGAAGAAACGAAGGTCACGGTAAGTTCCCCATCCACTTCTTCTAATGCAAAGTGTACAGCATTGAGAAATCAACACCGCCAAACGAGCCATGTAAAAGTGGCAGTCGAATCATTAAGCTAGGTCGAATTATTAGCCTACAGACTTGACTAAACAAGGGGTTGGTATAGATCCAAAGTGGCCGTCGAATTATTAAGCTACGTCGAATTATTAGCCTACAGATTTGACTAAACAAGGAGTTGGTATAGATCAAGTCTGATCGT
This sequence comes from Hippopus hippopus, assembly GCA_946811185.2. Classification (NCBI taxonomy): domain Eukaryota; kingdom Metazoa; phylum Mollusca; class Bivalvia; order Cardiida; family Cardiidae; genus Hippopus; species Hippopus hippopus. The sequence goes on from OX328100.1 coordinate 58,444,002, forward strand.
GATCTATGCCATCCATTAAAGTCCCCGATTTGGCCTATGGCGCTGTAAGGGTAAAGGTGATGTTTCTTATCCAGGTATATACATAACCTGATGTTAAGTAATGCATAATATAACCAACTTCGATACTCGAAAGGTTTTACGATCTCCGTTTACAATAAATTTGAAAATTCATAATGTTTACCAAAACCGATCTTGATTTACGGTTGATCTTTGATAATAGGTTATCTGTCACTTAAATTTTACTTATTAATGTTTCACTGTGTTTACTAATACGTAACTATGATTGCATGTTTTCAAAGTAATTTTGCGTAGTCAGTTTTCGGAAAAACTAGGAAATTTTCGATCAAATGTGTTATGGTTGCCATAGAAACCGTCACTTTGAAAAACAGCTGAGCAGTCAACTTTTTTTTTTTTTTTTTATTAATTAAAAGAAGAAACTTCAAGGAGTCTATACGAAAAAAAAATGCACTAAAATTTTGAAACGATATTTTTCATAAGTAAGTTTTTTACTTGCAGAATTTTTCGGCCAATTGTGAATGCAAAACTGATAGAATTACTCTTTCTACAAATATGCAAATGAAAATCAAAATTGATAATTTATAAAGGTCTACAAATATTTAGCTCTGATTGTTATATAAATTGTAAACCAAAGCTGTCTAAAAATGTTATTATCATTTTTATGCAAACGGCACAATATTTAGATTTTGTTTGCTATGGAAACAGGCATTTAACGATTCAACGAATACGTCAACATATCATTTTCTTTTTATTTGTGTATCCAGCAAAAAAGTTTAAATCGTGTAAAATTTTACATGATATACGTGAAAAAAAAAAAAAAAAAAATTATGGAAGAATTAAAACCATTGCGTGTTTAATCGACCGAAGGTTAGAACGACAGAGAAAAAAATAATCCATTGATTATAATCTGACAGAAGGATTTCACATCTACCTCTGCACCTCCCCAGGGGTCAAATCTTCGAAAAACAATGTGTACGCTCAAAAAATTGATCAATAATATTATGAAATGACTTACTTGCTATAATACAATACACATATGCATAAATTTAACTCTTTACCGAACGACAAAAAATTGGAGTCGACCAAACTGGAAGCATTTGCAGACAACAATTCTATTGTTGCTGGGATCCTGCTTTTTGACATTGAAAGGGTTGAAAACATTGCGGGAAAAGGAGAAAATGCTGGTTACCAGCATTTTCTCCTTTTCCCACAATGTTTTCAAATGCTTTCTTGTTTAGGGTCGTTAAAAGTCGATATTGTGCGGTAAAAGGTTAAACCTCCTTTTCCAAGACTGCCACTTGTGCATACCCTACCTAGGCTAATGCGATACATGTATAAAAATGAAAGAGCTCTACCATCACTCGTCACAACTTGGCCGATTCCACAACTACATATAACCTCGTCCGTATATAGGATGGTTTCCATGTGCTTCCAGTCACATAATCTTAATCATGGCGGCGCCCATGTAAATTGATGAGCAACGACTTCAGCAACCGCCGTGACGTTATTCACATCTATCAATCTGTCAGTAAAAACTTCCATCGGAATGGATAGACCACGTTATAATAGACCTTGAGCCAAAAATAGACAACACCCCCCCCTGCGGGGAATTTTTGGTACTACTATTTTCTGAAACCCCGACGTCTCCTGAGCACTTTGTCAAATCTGCCACCTGGCGAGCGGGGCTTTTTCGAGTTATAGAGGTCAAAGGTCACCAAATACACTGTTGCATATGAGATATCAATGAATAGCAGTTAAGGTTATATTTTCACTTCATTTTCTACATTTAATATGTCAGAAACATGTTCAGATGGGTTTCTACACTCATATCTATAGTCAAAACAGCTATTTTACAGAAATAGAAGCAATTTTGTTTAAATCAAAATGCTGAGAGAACTGTTCTTGGCCATATTTGGGAACGTGAAGTGGCTGGTACCCAAAAACGTATCCACAGCATACAAAAGCATCAATTAGAATTTTATTTATACAGAATAGATTCCAGGACAAAGATTATGCCCTACCTTTATAATTTATCCTATCTATAAGCTATGTAAACGAAGGAAGGATTAGCAACAGTGACAAATGTTGAGCTTTTTTTTATCTTATGACATTTGTTGGAATTAAAGATATTTCTTGCTGTTGACCCATAAGAACTCATTGACGTCAGGATTGTATTTATCACTTCTATATTCAACAGTAATTTGCCACAATGGCTGCTATTGTAGAAAACACAGTGAATAAAGTTGTTTAGATTTTTTCTTAATGGTGGCCCTTCATAGAGTTCGAGACTAATATAAAGTTGCATTTCATTGAAATGATAACAATGATGTTTACACCTATCATATTCCATGCTATATGAAAGTCTATCTACTATCACCCATTGACCTCATTCATGAAGTAAACATTGTTATTACCTTCCCCATCGCTTGGTTAGAATATATTTCACTATGTTAACTAAATTACTGCTATGATTTATACTTTGTAAACATTGTAAAAAATGCAATAAAGTTTCTGTTCTGTGCACAATATGATATTTTTACCACAATTGAAAAACATCAAAATGTATGCAATGAGGGCATACACAACACCATTTTTGAAATGGGTTTGTTATCCTCTAAATGATTCTAAGATAGTATTTTGCAACACAGGATTTACTTTTGTCGAATAATAGAGACTCCCCTTTACAGCACAGACTATGCTAATGAGAAATCAGGTCAGAAAAGAAGATACTGTCTCCCCATTAGATCACTTATCATTTCTTCCTACAGATGGGCAAATATTGGTGCATCACATATGGAATAGCACAATAAAATGAAATCTATCATTATAAATATGGGAAACAATATCCTTGAAATATCAATAAGCACATGATCTTGATACCAAATGCAAAAAAAAAAAAAATGTTTATCTGTTCATGCACAATGATACAATTATGCTGATATTGGATTAGGTGGAGCTAAGCACAGTCTAAGTTTATTACAGCAGACATTTTTTTCTTGATATACGACAGGTACTTTTATATATATGTTTGATATTTATATGCACAATGATACAATTATGCTGATATTGGATTAGGTGGAGCTAAGCACAGTCTAAGTTTATTACAGCAGACATTTTTTTCTTGATATACGACAGTTACCTTTATATATATGTTTGATATTTTGTTCTTAGCAGAAATAAGGAGAGTTACTAATCATCTATCAAACAAGGTAAACGATAACTGGCAAGCTAAAATACCAAAAAAACTCCTGTCTCTCGTAAATGTATTCAATAGCAAACAAAAAACAAGAAAAAGCAAGTTTTAAAATTACATAGGCGATAAATCACTATAATACAATATAATTGCATAAAAGAAGCTATGCAAGCAGAAAGCAAGAAGCTATACATATGTAAGAATAAGATAATCTGAGCAATAAAAGTATTGCCATGTTAATGATGTTGATTTGCATGACCTTTACGCCCAAAAATATGTCAATGACAAGAAAATTAACAGTACATGGTAACACAAAAAATGACCTTCATTTCAAAGTTAACACAAAAGAGAAACAATATGGATAAAAGAATAGAAAAAAATAGGGCTCTTCATTGCATAGTTTAAGACTTTAGCATACTATATTAAACCCACTGCATCTCATTTATACTTAACCTTATTTTATAGTCATGGCACAATGCTTCATACTATTTCATTGTTTCTTAATGCCAAGCAGTTAACCTGGCATAATTCTGAACAGGTTAGAAAGGTGAAACAACATCAACATTTTTCATCACAAAAACATAAAGCCAGAAATATGGCTGGTAAGCATGAGAATGATGATGGTGAAGGTTTTACTGAGCGAATACAAGCATGAATGAGCTTTCATTCACTATAACACTTTGTTCTTCTGCAAATGAATACTGACCAACAATGTGAGATAACAGGTACATCTGTCCAATTGAAATATCAAACGCACATGAGGAATTCATCTTGGTAACTCACATTGCAAGGAAATCTCCTGATTACTTAACTGATGTGTGTAAAAGGAGAAACACTATTAATTACAAATAGTATATCTCTGATTTTGGGAAGTTAACTCTTTCAGTGCCAAATACTTAATGTCTTCTTTTGATGCCTGAAACTCAGAAAGAGTTTTATCATATCCATTAAACAAGCGGACGACTGAGTTCCAATATCAACCCGCATGTTTTGTGCAGTCTGTTCTTGATCTTTGTCGTCCGCAAAAGCATCTGTTTTCGCCTGTAGAGCTGAAAGTGTTAAATTTGTGCATTATGTATCCTGTATTTAACTGAAAAAGTGGATATGCCTGTAGGTCATACCTTTACTACTTCGTCATGGCAAGTTCAAATTTTAGTTTTTTGATATCATTGTCTGAGAGAACTAAATTGATAAAATAACAAGAGAAGACACTCTAGATAACATATGCAATGTCTTCTTAATAAAGAAGATCAAGACATATTTTACTTTTAAACTTTTTTTTTCCGTTTTTTAGTTGCGAGAGTTAAATGGTACACAATGTATGAGTAGCTACAGTACTTTGATTTAACCAAAAGTTTCTGTTTACTGTAATGAATATAGGTATTAAGATAATGAAAATAAGCAAACCAATAAATTTAAGGGATTTTTATCTAAAATAAAGAAATGAACCAGATATATGTTGAATTCTCATCTCAACTGACATAAAAAATTAAAAAGTATATTAATGAACTTTGATTATAAGTGCTTCCGTTTTATCCATGAATATGACAAATTGATATACAATAAATCTTAAAATGCCGTTTAGGTTGCTTTCTGGGTGTATTCAAAGCATTTGTGATCAAGACAATTTTGATTTCTTGGAAGCTTAAATCATAATTCTTTTATTTTGTTAGAAATGTATAGAATTATCTAAATATAAGCTTATTACATTACCTGAGATCTTCAAACTGTATAAAATTTCCAAAATATTGTCAATTGAGGATCAACTTATAAGGTTAGGGTTAGAGGTGCACTTGATGATCTTTGACCTCTATAACTTACAAAAGTCCCACTCGCCAGGTGGCAGACTTTGGGAATGTGCTCAGGAGACCTTGGGGCTCAAGGAAAGAAAATCATAGTTCCGAAAATTCCCCGGGGGGGGGGGGAAAGCAAACCCTGCTGGCTCATAGTCTATCAATTGAAAGCAACAACTGTTTATTAATGAAGATATATATATAAAATGATTTCGATAGAAAATTGTGATTCGTGTTTTTGTTTTTTAAGAGGGGGCTTACAATTCTAAGAACTATATTTCCGGTGAAGAAAAATTCTGTTGTGTAGTAAGGAGTTAAGGCAAGAAGATATCAACATTGCAGTATTAGACTGCTGCTGAATTTGCAGTCTCATCCTGGTCCTTTCTGCTCTAGCTTCTATATTTCAGCTTTCACTGAAAGGGTAAGCCCAGTGGGGTAATTCAGTCTAAGATCTATATTTCCGGCGAAGAAATACTTATACAGCCGAGAGATTTGATCAACAGGTCATCTGAGGTTTGCCGAATGACTTAACCATACCACCTACAAATATTGAAAAGGCATCTATATTTCAAACGGTGCTAGCTATTCTCGGGCACCCTGTATAAGTTTTATCCAGAGAGGATTGACCCGAGCTTATCAGCCTAAGATTAAACGTTTCTATTGTCACTGTGTACTGTATGACACACTCGTTATATACTTCCCTTTCTTTATGGAAAGCGTGACAAATGTGAACCAGACGAACTCATCGAGTTTACGTCTTCCTGGTAAACCAAGATTTTTCCAAACTCAGCTTTTTACCAGATGACGAGTTTTACACTTGTCCATTTTGGAAAAAAATACAGATAACTAAAAACATGTGGCCAAAGTATTGAGCTTTGAATTTGAAAGGATGGAAAACACTGCAGAAAAGTAGAGAACATGCTTGTAACCAGTCTGTATAAGCAACATGAGACGTGTCTCCGGTCTAAACTTGAGTCGCACAGTCTGTATAATTATGCAACATAAGTCGTGTGTCCGGTCTAAATTTGATCTACACAGTCTGCCAATGCGACATGAGTCGCATATTCGGTCTTTACACAACCTGCATATTTAACTGAAATCTTGTGTCCGGTCTATTCTTGATCCACACAGCATGCATATGCAACATAAGTCGTGTGTCCGGTGTAAACTCAAACCATACAGTCTGCATATGCAACATAAGTCGAGTGTCCGGTCTGAACTTGATTCACATAGCCTGCATATGTAATATTCGTCGTCAGACCAGTCTAAATTCGATCCATACAGCTTGTATATGCAACATAAATCTTGTGTCCGATCTTAACCTGATCCATACAGTATGCACATTGCAACATTAGTCGTGTGTCCAATCTAACAATGATGCACTCGGTCTGCATTTGCAACATAAGTCGTATGTTCGGTCTAATCTTGATTCACACAGCCTGCATATGCAACATCAGTCGCTCGTTCTGTCTATAAAGTAAAACCATAGTGTCTTCACATTGTAACATCAGTCGTTATTTCCTAGCCCGTTCTCTATAGTTTAAGCATATTATCTTGAATATTGACAACAGTGAAGATGTATACGAAGATTCCGATGAAATACGAAGAAAGCGATTATCAAATCCGACCACTTGGCCTGCCATACGGAAGTTAAATATAACCCTTTACAAAGAACTCCCTTGATTTTTTTCGATGATGATGAGACTACTTCTGTAAAAATTATGAAAAAAGAGAAAATGCTGGTAACCAGCATTTTCTCCTTTTCCCACAATGTTTTCTACCACATCATAAACAGTTCTCATCAATAGAGGCTATTCTAATTTTGTAAATGCACATGCTTAAAAAATAAATGAGTGTAAAATTTTGTCTTCTTGTTATGAGTCAAAAGACAATACTAATGAAAATTGAAAGTTTTCTTTCAGATGAATTAGGGACGCAAAATAGCAACTGTGAGTATTGTTTTATATTTTATAAACATTTCCAATGATTACTGATAATCAATGCGTCAGTACACATATTTTTTTCACTGCTAGGCATTATTGCATGTTTTTCGGTAATTTATCAGGAAATAATGGTGGATTATAAGGTTTGATAATTCACAGTTTCGACCAGTGAAATTAACCGATTTCCTGGCAACCACATAGACTCATGCACCATGAACTAAACTGATTCTTGTACCATGATCATAACTTGGCCATTTCAAACTCATCATATCTATTTCAGATAGTGATTCAATCCAATAATCTAAAAACAAAATATGAATTTCGCCTTTTCAGAATGTTTCTTAATCTATTAAATTCGGGTTTTTGAGTTTTGTTCATTTGTTGTGTCAGTTCGAATGTAATAAAATGGCGGATACTATTGGCACTAACGCGGAAGGATATATCTGGCAATCGGAAGATTAAAAAAAATGAAAAAAAAAATGACAATTTGACAATGGATTTATGTCTTTTTATAAATAATTCAATGTACTTAATTTTGTCTAAAATTGTTTTAAACACAATTCTGTCATAATGCTGGTCTATACCAATGAACTGTTTTCCTTGTGAACTGGTACAAATTGTAATGCGTTCTTAAGTGGTGGAGTATGCCATGGGTAAATACTGAAAACAACTGTACTGAATTTTGGTGAATGTTCCTACAAAAAAGGTTTAGAAGTATAAAACAAATAAAATTTTGTGTATGGGTTTTTTCTCGGTGAAAGTTCGAAATTTTTTTTCACCTATTGAACATCATCGGTAATATTTTCACGATTGGCTGCTACACTCGTGAAAAGATTATCGCCGCTATTCACTCGATGAAATAAATTTCGATCATTCACCGAAAAAAGAACACAAATATCTTTCATTTACTTCTTCGATGTGAAAAAGCAACCAGTGGCTTGGAAAAAATGTAGTTCGCAATTCTAGTTTATTGCGGCTCCATTGTTCTCCATTTGATAAACTGATGGTGTGTACGGTGTTTGACCCAGTCTCATTATAATTTCTGTAATATTGACGCGGTCAGTGCACCTATCCATGCTTTCCTGGGGTTCTTTTAGCAGTACTTGTCACACTATTCTTCTTATGCCACTGGCTGCTTTTCTACATTAACTGATTCGTCGTATATTACAGAAGTGTCCTGCGAGGCTAAGCTATTGAGGTGTAGGGCTAATAACCGTGTTCGATCTTCTGGGCATGACACTTTGTATCCAAGTTCTGAACTTGTAACAACAAGGACGTATACGAATAAGTGAACTTTGGTCGTGATGTGCCAGTAATCATTTTGTAAGCGGCATGAAAAACATTGAATACTAAAACCTATGATGATGATGATGATGACAAAAAGAAGAATGGTTAAATGTTATACTCATAACATCTTGCTTTCAGGATATAGTTCGTTGTTACAACTATGTCGCCAATACTGAGGCTCTTGATAATACTATTTATATGGAAAGCCGTTGTATGTAAGTAGGCATGCAGTAGCAAAGTTCTTGGCTTGTATTTATGAACCATTCAAAACTTCGTCCTTACTCTAATTCTAAATTAAGCATGTAACACAATTACCGATTGGCTAAATCGTTTGGGATTATCTTTCGTCCCTTCTTTCTTACTTTTTTTCTTACTTTCTTTCTTTTATTTTTTCTGTCTTTCTTTCTTTTTATATCTCTCTCCGTTACCTATCTGTCCGTCCGTGCGTCCGTCCGTCTGTCCCTCTTTCTTTCTTTCTTTTTTTCTTTCTTTCTTTCTTTCTTTCTTTCTTTCTTTATTTACGTCTGTCTGCCAGTCAGACTGTTTATCTGTCACAGTTTAAACAGTGTTACAAGTTCTATTTCTTCTTGTGTGTCTGTCTTTTATTATCATTATTATTAATATTGTTTCCCTTTTCTTATCTATTTTCCTTACCTCTCCATTTTTTTACTGTTTTTTTCACCCGTGTTTAGCTTTTCTTCAAGTAAAAAAATTAAAGGGGCTATTCAGATAAAGCCATGTCAGGCAGATTTTTTGTATGTAAGACTTCCGGCCAAAAATTGCAAAGGCTCGTGTGAATGCCACATGACAATTAACTAACGCTGATTATGTGGCACTGTAATCAAACAATTACAATGAAGTCATATCTTGACCCGTATTCGCCAACCACTCTTAGGAACATTCATTGTCTTATTTTCCAAGATTTTCTAAATCTGAAAATAACACAACTTCCAACAGGCTTAACCATTTGGGGTTGCAAACAAAAAGTTGTGTTACTTTTAAATTTAGAAAATCTTCATGGCTAATTTAACCATGCAAATCAAACCCGATAATTGCTATTTGACTGCTATGTAAGCCTAATAAATTATAAGAGTTTAATTCCTTTGGGCCGTGAAATCGATCACATACGGATTGGCTTATTGACTGCCGATCTCTGCAAACCCTTCACAATAATAACCGATTATCGCGCTTCGAGGGCAAAGGGTTTCAATTTATTGGAAAACAACTCTGCGTGATATCTGGGGTTATAAATTACTGGGGTACCAAAACTTATAGAATCCATTTTCCTTTCAGGTCTTACAATTTGACCTACCCCAAATTTTACCGAAAGAAAGCGTTTGAAAACTTATGGTCAAAGATAGAAATGCTGGTGACCAGCATATGCTGTTTTTCAAACAATGTGGGTGTGGGTGAGGTGGGGAAGAGGAACGCTTGAAATATACTAATATGTTCATATATTTATTACATCTTTGGAATTCAATTCCTGATTTTTTTGATAATTATATTAAATTCAATCTCTGATTTTTTTTTTTTTTTTTTTTTTTTCTTTTTTCGTAGTTTTACGAACAAAAATGGTATAATAGTAAAAATACTTCGGTTGGATACATTTTTGAAAAGTTATTCACAGAGCAAGGGATCGCATGAAGAAGTTTCTCTTTTTACAATGTTTTTGAAAACATTAATCTCTGCCCTGCCGCACAGAGCTGTTGCATTCTGAGCAGACAGTATTTTATTGCAATGGTTTTGTATTGGATTGTCAAAAACGTATATTAGGCTGGGGAAAGTGAGGTGGGAGATCAGACCACACGGGTATCGTCTGATCCATCATGAACAACACAACCGAATACGCATTTTACTTATTAACCTTAATGTTCGACAGGTCAATGCTGTTACAAGTAATTTCGTCACTTTTTGAGAACAAGTCAGTGGTTTTGCGAGCACACGCTAGACAGAAATCAGTCTGCACATCCGTTAAGGCCGATCTTTGTGTACATTGCACACTTTCTTTTCTGGCTTATCTTCAGTTGATGACGAACAGCTATTGTAAATTTTATTTTTTTCTAGAAACAAAAGCATTCATACAAGATATTAAAAATATAAAATGGCTGTTGTCGGGAAATTTTTAATTCATAATTCCTTTGAATAACAATCACGGTTGTGGTCTAACAAATATGTATAGTATGGCAGAAGTTACCTGAGGCAATCATAGCCAACTTTCACGGACATGCCTTATCAGCAGTCTCGCATATCAACAAATCGATGAAAATAATCGATACCATACGTAAAGGTTCCGGAGTTTCGCGAACTTAAACTGTGTATACTAGTAATCCATATTCGATAGCCCGCAGCTATAAAAGATAAGAGAAACGTAACATTATGTAACAGTAGCCGCTTTAAATTTACAATCCTTGCCTAGACTGTATATCTGGCGTGTTTTTTTTTTTTTTTTTTCCGGGTTTCAACCAAACCCTTTGTCTACTAAAGGACAATGTAGTCCTTCAAGATCAGTATCAGACTGCACAGAATGTGCACCCATATCAGACTACTCAGAATATTGGATTTACATTGGTCATCAGATACAGCAAGATTTTTCTTGGGAAAAGAACATTGAAGTTGTTACATTTGAGCTTTGTTGTAATGAATTCATTCCTTGGTTTAAGGGTTAAGTTTGGATTCTCTGAAACATTAACTGATCCCTGCTGTTCGGCCCTTAAACTGCTCTGTGCGATTGAGTGCACTTTTTGCCCACAATGTGGACCAATAATTAGTAAACTGTTCAATAAGTAGTCTGATCTTGAAATCCTATTCATAGAAATGCATTTTTGCTGACAGTGTAGAATAATAACAGACTGTACAAAACAAGTATTCTGATGTTGGAGCTAATCGATCCTATACGTCGATTCGTTTTTTTTTTTTTTTTTGTTAAAAAATCACTGATACTGTGCAATATCAACAGGTTGCTGTATTCAGCAAAAAATTCAGCATTTTGGGAGTTCCGGTTTAAATCATACACTCCCGAGTCTAACGGACCTGAAAAAGAAAAACTTTTTGAAAACTGTGGGACAGGGAGAAAATTCTTGTAACCAGCATCTTCTCCTGTTTCCACATGTTTTCTACTTTTGCAAAGATAGGCATTTTCATTTGAGTTGCATTCAATTTATTTTCTGCAAATGTTTTTAATTTGGTTGAGTCCAAAATTTCGTCATTTGGTAACAAGTTTAACTTTTGACGGGTATATGGTTTTACGACCATGTGAAAGAAGTCTTTTAAAACACATGGAAAGGAGAAAATCTTTGTGATCGGCAATTTCTCATTTTTCCAGTGTTTTCCACCTTTTCCAAAGCAAATTTCATTATGTGCCACAGTTGTCGTCTGCAAATGCTTTCAATTTGGAAAAAAAAAAAAGGACTTAGAATTTTGTCGTTTAGTAAATAGCTAATGATTATATCTTGATAGTGTAATTAAGTCCGAATCTAAAAATTGTATTTGTGTGTGCGGTTTGATGGTTTTGATTTGTATATTTTCCACTTCTTACGATTGTGGAAAAAAAGTGGGGAAGCAGGAGAAATACAACTCATTTATAGCACATATATATTGAATACTGCTCAGAACCGTTTCAGTAAATGTACATTGTTTTATGCACTCGAAAAGTTACAATTCAGCATATAAGAAAGCATCCATTTAAAGTTGGTTTTGATCGAACAAAAAGGTGAAAATGTTTTGTTCCGAATACTTCCATAGACTGCGTGGCGCCGATTTCTATTTGGTTACGCTTTTGCCTAATGAGCGATGTCGCCTTTTCTCACAATGTCTACTACTATTAATAGTTCTATCAAGATGTTTCCATTTTGAGCGGGTCTAAATGTTGCATACTTCGTTTTAGGAACAACTTAGGTCTGTCTATGCAATGAACTGTATTTTGATAAATAAAGATGAATACAAGCTTTTTGCGGCTTTGCAGGTTGCGTCCTTTTAAATATGGAAGAATCAAACCGCTCACTGTTTGGGCTAATTCTTACCAATGAAATATAAAAGTTGTTAAAAGGGGAACACTTGAAAGATGGGAGAAACTGTTTGATTGGTGTAAAAATAAAATTGTTTGGAAAAGTTGGAGATCAACTGCATGTTCGTTAATACAACAGTAGGTTAAATTTGTTATTTAACTCTTCACCAACGAAAAAAAATTTAAACTTGTCCAAATTTAGATTATTTTCTTTAGACTAATAAAAGGTGACTCAAACGATGAAATTTGTCTCTAAAGGGATCAAAATCAGTCCGAGAAAAGGAGTAAATGCAATAACTTTTTACAAGTTGTTTTCAAAAGCTTTCTACCACAGGATCTCGGTACTGTGTGGTACAGGGTTAAGTATTACCTTTCCCCACAGAGCAATGTCAAAACGATGCTAATTCTTCGTGATTTTTCATGAGTTTACAAGGGCTAACACGTAAATGATAATATTATGCAGCAGCTAACTTTTAAAGTTACTGATAAAGGAAAATTCGCTTGTTTTACTCCCTTTTCCAACTATCTTCATAGCCTGTGTCAATTCTAATCTATTAAAACTAGTATTGTCATTCTTTTTACGGTTAATGCTCTTTGCAGAAGAAACTGATTGAGTGGTGTAGAAAAAAAATTTTTTTTGAGAAGTAGGAGATAACTTGTAAAAAAGTTAATGCGCCCGTTCCCATATTTTATCCTAAACAGTCAACCGTAGGGTCGTTAGAAGTCCTAATCGTACAGTAACAGTTTAATTAAATTTGTTATGTAAATCTTTACCAAAGGACAAATTTTCAGACTTGTTGAAATTGAGGTCATTTTCCTGAGACAAATAAAACATTACTCAAACGATAGAATTTGTCTTTTAAAGAGTGAAAAACATTGCGTGAAAAGGAGAAAATGTTGGTAACCAGCATTTAAACCCTTTGCTTCAATGTTTTCAAAAGTCTTTCATATGATGTGACAGGTCAAGAACCGGTTTGAAAATTGCAAGGAAATGTGAATTTGTGAGCTGCCGCCAGAAAGTACTCTTGACACGGCATAAATATCTAAAAGTTGACGAGTGGAAAAAATAGCAGACGTACATTTTCTCATTTCAAATCTTAATCTTAATGATTGTAAATCCATGGAAATGATCTCATAAATATCTAATTCTGATCTTTTATTAGATCTATTAGATACATAGTAAAATATCTTCGGGATACTGTCATGATCAAACAACCCGGGTATAAATTCCATTTCATAATCATGTGGATACATGTATATCATAAACACGTTTGTCAATATAACATTACGTAACACAGTAAAGATACCCGGGCGGCTTATCTAACAGTTAGATTCGGCCATCATCGGCAAATTACGGCACGATCCGAACGGTCACGACGGAAAAAGAAAAAAATAGCATAGTGGCATAAAAAATAAACTGTAAAAAGGACCAAAAGTTTATTTCTTTAAATGACTCAAACTTATACCAATTTAAAGAGCACTAAATAAGCTTCATGACCTCACTTGAGATAATTTTGACTTTTCAACACAAAACAAGAAAATTCAACAAATATGTCAGTTTTTAACTTCGGAGAATGTATTCTTACTCTTTATTCTATATAAACCATACCTATAATTTTAAAGTTAAAAAAGGACCAAAAGTTTCTTTTACGAAATTTATAAAATTAAATTCATTTGAAAGAGAATAAATTTAATTTTCTGATCTCACTTGAGATAATTTTCAATTCTGAAAATTGTTGAAGTTGTCAGTGTTTATTTAACAAGGCCCTTCCCTCATAATTCTATATAAAAAAATACGGGTAAAATAGGCAGATATCGATTTTTACATGTCCACGAAAGTTGGCTATGCTGAGTCAATTTACAAATGCAATGACCCAACTTCGGCAATTTTACGCCACGGAAAGTTTACAGAGACTGAGCTGAGCTATAGATCTATTGTTGGCTCGGAATTAGCCTGGGTTCCAGTCCGATCATTATTTTCTTTTTTACTTTCGGATTTTTTTTTTTTTTTTTTTTTTTTTTTTTGTCAAAAATGTCATGTTTGACACATTAACCTCCAAATATAGAAAAGGAAAAAAATGATCGGACTGGAACCCAGGCTAGCTTGGGGGTAATCGTAAACCGAACTCTAAAAATAGCCAACATGTAAAAATCAATGTCTGCCTATTTACCTGTATTTCTTAACACATATAAAAATTAAGGTATCTTTCATATAGAATAAAGAGGAAAAAACACATTTTCAGAAGTTTAAATCTAAAATAGTTGTTGAATTGTCTTTCATGTGTTGAAAAGTCAAAATTATCTCCAGTGATCTTAAGTCAGACAGTTTATTCATTGTTCATTAATTTAGTAAAATTTTAAGTCATTTAAAAAAATAAACTTTTGGCCCTTTTGACAGTTTTTTAATGCACCTATCCTATTTTTTTTTTTTTTTTTTTTTTTCTGATTGTTCGGATTGTGCTGGAGTTCCCCGATGATGACCGAGTCTCACTGTTAGATAAACCGTCTATTGGGTATCTTGATTGTGTTACGTAATGTTATACATTGACATACGGACCCCATACTATGTTTGAGATATACAAGTACCTACATAGTAATGGACTGGAGTTTATACCCGGGTTGTTTGATCATGACAGTATCCCGACGAAATATGTATTAAGTATCCTAAAGATCTGATATAAGACCAGACTTTTGACATTTATGAGAATATTTCTAAGGATTTAAAATTAAGATTCTCAAAATATTAAATGAAGAATTGTGCATTTGCTATTTTTTTTCCACTCTTCAGCTTTTACATTCAAATGTGTGGCGATTAATGCCATATCAAGAGTATTGTATGGCGACAGCTCACATATTCATATGTCCTTGCTATTTTCAAACCAGTTCTAGACCTGTCCCATCATAGAAAGCTTTTGAAAACAATGAAGGATAAGGTTTAGATGCTGGTAACCAACATATTGTACTTTTCTCGGAATATTTTTTTACTTTTTAAGAGAAAAAATCATCGTTTGAATCACTTTTATTTGTCTTAAGAAAACCATTTCGGTTTGGAAAAGTCTAATAATTCATTGTTTGATAAAGAGTTAAAAAAATAAAGTTATCTGATTACTGTACAAGTACGACTTCTAAGGAGTCTGCAGTTGATTGCCGAAGAAAAAATATAGAAACGGGTGCAATAAAAGGAAAGAATATTGAAACTGGTGCAATAATTTAAACAAGTTTTCTCCTACTTTTTTGAAAAAAAAAATCTACATCACTCAAACAATTTCACCTGCAGAAAGGATTAACCGCAAAAAGAATGACTCTATTAGATCTAATAGATTAAAATTGATACACACTATGAATACAGTGGAAGAAGGAATCAAAACAAATTATTTTTTTCTGAATTCAGTTACCTATTGATATTGCGATGTCAAGGATTTCGACATATAGAATCGATTAGGCCCAAGATCAGACTGCTTGTTTTGTACAGTTTGCTATTGGTCTATTGAGCGCGTTTCTGATGCAGTTTATAATTAGTCTATTATTAGACCACTTTGTCTGATAAATAGTAATAATCTCAGCATTCTTAAAAAGATAGAGAGAGAAAAAGATGCAATTAAAAAAAAAAGTAATAAAATCTATAGTAACAATATTAAAAAAAAAACTTGGGGAAATAGCAGTTTTTATGAATCTCTTAAAAAGTTTTAACAGATGCAAATAATATGAACTTACATGTTTAGAATTATAAATATATTATAACATTGGACAATGTGTAAAAACAGGACCCAAATTCAACAGAACAATAGACAAGGTTGTCATGTCATCTTTTTTTATCTTCCTTTTATCCGCTGCACAATCCTTTTGTCCAGTCTTAATATCTCACTTAACTCGATATAGCATTTTTATACAAAAAAATAACGATAGTGCCGTTTTTAAACTCAAATGGACGCAAGTTCCCGTTGTAACAAATGTAAATGAATACTTTGATCGTAATCACAACAAAACAGAGAATACTTCAAGACGTTATAGATTTTTTCTAGAAATTTAAGCGTCTAGAGCGTCAAAAGGGATGACAGGGCGAATTTCTAAAAATTTTCTCTAGAAATAAGAAGGAGAATGGGTCATTGACTTTCAAGGGCAAATCAACAAGTTTCAGATATGGTTAATTTTCAAATCTACACTTATCAAATGGTAACATGGTAATGTTTTAATTAGAAAAAAAAATTAGTAAAAGTACTTTTTTTCAATTCATATTTCTGCTTATTAATTCTTATTGCATCGCTTATCTTCCTTACTTATTGTTGCGTCCCTTGATTTGTGACGTCATAGGAGAGCTTGTTTCAATATGGACGTTGTTTACGATAGTGAACTGAGCGATACTGAAGACGAAGAAATAGACGATTCTGGGCCGGTAAGGCCGTACATGCACGAGCCAATTTTTAAAGAAACTTATTAAGTTTCTGATGATGAGGATAAAAGTAACTTTTCGCCCACTGATGACGAAAATGACGATGTTGTGCCGGACTTTTCAACGTGTTGAGTATTGCGCGCTATTGAAATACTTCTATTACGGGGCGAACATCACTTACAGAAATATTATTCTATACATGATAAAATTCAGTGTATGGCATAAACTTTGTTTCACGTGAAGCATTTTCAGTAGATTAACGGGCGGAATTAAACAACAACAACAACAAAAAAAAAAAAAAAGGTTTCAAGACAGTTCCACGACAAGACAGTTCTCCGACACTTTTGAAGACATTTCCCCGATACTTTAGTTTCATGTCAAATAACCCTTTTCTTGACTTTTACGATTGATAATTCTGAGACGTTAGTTCTAACTACATGTATTTGTTGATGGGTCCTTGTTGATATTTGTACCTTGTAAAGAATTCTGTAAACATTGACGGGTATAAGTTCCGAGATTATTAAGAGTTAATTCTCAAAATTATTTTGAATATTATTTTAGTTGTATTTCTTACCATACAGAAATACATGAACATCATAGAGAGGGAGAAGGGATCTACCTGTGTGAAATACTTTTTTGCTGTTTACCTTGTCCACATGATCCATTCAATTCAAAAATTTATCATACATGTATAGCTATTGTATGTTCCATTGTTTGTCTTATGCAAATTGTTTCAATTTGGGTAAGTCTCAAATTGGTCTACCATCTACTAGGGACTGAGCGGTTAATACTGACATTCCGGTCAAATTGCAGTATAGACGACTTCAGATTCATTGTAAAAACATAGAAAGAGTTGGTAACTATCGATTGGTCCTTTATCCACAATATTTTCTATTTTTAACTCTTTACCAAACGACAAAATATTAAACAGGTTCAAATTGAAATCACTTGCAGACGACAAAATAAAGTTAAATATTTCAAAAATTGAAATTTGTTTCCAGCAGGGTAGAAAACATTGTGGTTAAAGGAGAAAATGCTGGCTACCAGCATTATCTCCTTTTCCTACAATGTTTTTAAAAGGCTTCTGTCTCAGGGTCGTAAAAACTAGGGATTGATTGGTAAAGGGTTAAATATAAATCCCACACAATGGGCACGAGTTTTGTTTTGGTTCCCAGGAAGCAGTATCCGAAGAGATTAGTACGAGTTGTATGAACTTGTTTCTCAAGAGATGTAAAATACATGTTTAAATTGTTACCAAACGTCAAATTTATTGACTCAACTGAATTGAAAGCATTTGGAGTCAACAAATTAAATTTTACTCACATGTTTGGACTTGTCTTTGATGGGGTAGAAAACATTGTAGAAAAAGGAGAAAATACTGGTTACCAGCATTTTCTCCTTTACCTACAATGTTTTCAAAAGGTTTTTCTTTCTTCACAAGGGTCGTTAAAACAAAAGATTGTTTGGTAAAGGGTTAAACTAAGTTAAACTAAATTCCAATAAACAATCACATTTTATCGGTCATATTTAAATGCTGTGGATTTGAAATATTCTAATTTTTTATCATTTGGGTTAGGGTTAGGCTAAACCCTTACACAGATGGCAAAACTTTAAACTTGTCCACTCCACACCGAAAGTATTTGCAGACCACATATCAAATGTGGCCTTGACAATAGGTTTGAGGGTAGAAAATATTGTAGGAAAAGAAGATAACTCTGGGTATCAGGACTTATTCCTTTTTTCACCCTGTCCTCAAAAGCCTTCTCCATTAGGGTGGTTGAAGGTCAGAATTTTGCGGTAAAAGAATTGGTGTGTGAGCCTCGTTTCTTAATTAAAAAAAAAAAATGTGTTATTTTCAATTTTTTCACTTTTGTTTGATTATCAGAGAAAATGACTTGTGTCAAATATGTATTTTCAAAATTTTCATACTGACATGTTCAAAACATTTTTCTCAGTAGCCTGTCTAGAAGACATAATATGGATAGGAAAAGGAAATATTCACAAATCAAAATCGTATAGATATAATTCAAAATTTGTTCAAAATGCGTGTAAGTTGTCAAATCATTTTTAAGAGTGAAATGTCAAAGAGAAGTAGTGTATGGGATAAAAGCTGTAACATGGGTTTACTGTCACAAACAAACATTACAGCGTAAAGGGGTGAGATATGCAAATGTTATGTAATCATTTCCTGTATTGTTTCAACTGGTCGGTGATGGATTAACATTTATGACCATGACTAGGGGTAGCCAGATACTGATTTCATCCTTTACCATACAAACCCTAGATCTAGTTTCCAATACCCAAAGAAAGAGTGTTTGAAAAACAGTGTGGGAAGAAAATGATGTTTGCTGTTCAAAGAATGATTATTATCCCTTGAAAGTTTACATCATTTGAACAATGTCGACTTTGTTATTTGCAAAATTTATGTTATGAATTTGGATGAATCTATAATTTTGTTGAATGTTGAAATCATTTGGAATAATGTCGGCACAGCGTCAGGTTTTAACCGCAGCCTAAAATTCCTATATCCAACTTCTTTTGCGAGTTTTGGACTTATTAAGAACTGACTGTCATCGAAGTATTTCAGACACAATTTCGAATGAACCGATGGCAAAAAATCTGTCGCTACTGTCCGGCCCCGGTTTAAACGTTGAATCCATAGTTTCCTCCTTTTTAATTCCTTCGGAAATTTGAAAATACTAATTCTATGAGTTCTCGAATCGACGTTGCAGCCATAGGCTGCACAATTTACCATTTTTTCGGCTCAGTTCTCAGTTAATACTCCGATATCTGCATACAATCATCCGCGTTCCTACTTAATGTCTACTGACGGTATACACAGACTGACTCGACAATGACGTCACACATGCACGGGAGATAAGCGAATCAGGGGAAGTAAGCCATGTACCATTTTTAGGGCCGTATATCAGCGTGACCATTCGGCCGTGGTTTATGGCATGTTACAGGGTGGTATTTATGAAAAATGACGGACACATGTTTAACTGACATCATTTGCAGCTGATTAAAGGAAAAAAACAGTCTGGTCAAAATATTTTAGGATTTGCCCTTTAAATCAAAATGGACGCAACTTCCCATATTCCTACAGTAATTAAAATTATATTGAAGTAAAGTAGAGATATTATAGAATACTTCTAGACGTTATAGATTTTTATCATTTTAGACAAAAAACGTGTTTTAGTCGATCAAAAGTTTTTTCCTTCTGAAATCCTATGTGACGGGCCGGTATCGGAAATCCTTTGGGACCGGATTATCGATAAATTCCAAGGGGAGTAATTCTTGCTCGACCTGCACGATAAAGTTGGGGATGGGACTGATGAGACTAAAAATGTTCGTAAGAATGGTTGGTGAGGTTTACGGACCCCAGGCCCGATTTCACGAAAAAACTTAAGTCTTTGTTTTATTTAAATCCACTGACGGTCTCAGTGTCTGACTTAAGTTGAGTTCGTTATTTGAGATACATTTCAATAACGTGAACAGACTGTAATAACGTTCTCAAACCCTGAGTTGACACAACGTTTCAGACTCAACTGAACAAAATAAACAGATGTAACTCATTTATCAGACTTCAGTCCATTATTTAGTTGCGATGAATCTGAAACGTTATGTTAGCTCAGGATTCGACAATGTTGCCTAAGTCTGTTTATGTTGGTATAAATGCATCTCGAATAACGAACTGAACTCAAGTGGGAAATAAGTCCTGTAGTTGCTTTGAACAAAAGAAAAGAAAAAAAAGGAGACTTAAATTTTTGTGTGAAACCGGGCCCTGGTCTCAGATATAATAAATATGGACCGAGTTACTGACTGCAAAACTCTTTTTTAAAGAATGCACCTTTCTTTGAATCTACCCATCCGGCTTCTTTAACCTTGCAAAGAAAACTATTTATAGGCTTGTATTGATGTTTTATATGTAAATTTTATTCACGCCCCCAAAAAATCTAAGTAAACTTCTTTAAAGGATATAATAATAATAATAATAATGTACATTTATATAGCGCTATATCCCGGACAAACCAGGCTCACAGCGCTGTACAATCTCTTACAAAACTCACACACAAACTTACATAAAATTCACATGAACTACATCATAAGGTTCACTTATCATGTTTTGGAGACAATTTGGTTGTAATAGATAAAAAATAGGTGTGACTTTAGTGCCTTTTTAAAGGCTTCAGATGATTGTATATGCCTTATACGTAGATCTAAACCTGTGTTCAGTTCACAAACTATTCTTGATTTCATTTTCAGTCTAAGCCTAAATATAGAAAGTTACAGAATTTCTCATTGGAAAAACAGTTTGATCAAGACAATCATAAAATGAGTTGATTTGAGTTTTAATTAATTTAATAATAATAATAATAATAATTGAGTACTAGACTGAAAATGAAAAGTAAGAATGCTTGGAGATCGAGAACCCTTAGCCCGTATTCTCCAACATTCTTAACTCGTAGGCTGCTATGCGCGACTCAAACAATCTTTGCGAACAGTGTAGATCAAGATCAGACTGTACAGAACGTGCGGTCTAATTTTCGATCTAGACAGTCCGACAAAGAGATATCCCCCCTAAAAAAAAAAAAAAAAAAAACTTCGAAAAAGCAAAATTTTGGTTTTTACTATCGGCTTGAAAGTTTTATTTCATTTATTTAGCAGAATAAGGGTTCAAAGCGTTCGCTACGGTTAACCAATAATTTAATTATTGTTTTTCTCAATACCAGAATTTGTTCATGTTTGGTATTTTTGTAGTATGATTTATAATTGATGAAATAAATAAAAAGTAGGTCGCCGACTTTGTCTTTTCTTTATCCCATGATTTGTAACATGACAAGCTATGGGCATTCAGTTCAATTTCAGACATAATATCTGCACAGTTAAGTTGTAATAATTTCATTTGCTTCCCAGATATGACAAGAAAACTACGTCAAAGTTGCATTTTTTGTTTCCTACAAAAACTATCAAAAATAGCCCGATTGATCCACTCACGTGGTATCCTATGGTTATTGTTGTAACTGATGGTACTGACTAAGCAGCATTTTGGCCATTAAGACTCTAGTGCAGAAACAGTTATTTTTTCAAAGTCAACACACTGACATTTTCAAGCTCTTCTGGAAAAATATGAAAATGCTATCAAAACATTCCTGAGAACTAGCAATAGATGTAGACCATATACATACTGTTCCTACAAAAGATCTGGCTTATTTTACACGATTTACAGCAAAGCTGACAAGAATAAAGATTTAACAGTATTTTGACATTTTCTGAAGTTTTGGATTGTTGTTGTCGCTGTTGTTGTTGTTGCTTCTGAATAGAGCTAAAATATCAATTCTTAGGTATATTTGATGAAAGCTAAGGAGGGCAAATGAATGGCTTTCATCGACTGGGGAAAGCTTGTCGCAGGAGCAGTGATGCATGTTAAGGAAATTAATCAGTGACCTTGGCATCTGACCTTTAAGAGCCGAAATCATTGATTTAATCCTGAACCAAAAGCAACACTTATGCGAAACTTATTTGCCCAAACTAAATTTCTATTATTTCAGGACAGAAAAGGTCAGATTTCAAAGTTCAAGATTTTTAATTTGACCCTCATTACCTCAAAGCAATATGCTTCTTCCTTGGAACAAAGGCAACGCCCTAAAGAGGTTTTGTTGCCCTGGTTGAACTAGATAATGAGTTAAGAAACGATTTGCCTACACATGATGTAAAAGATGGGCGGACCAACAGGCAGACGAACATGGCGAAGCAAGTATCACCCGCCTCCCATTGCGTATTAATTTTTTAATTCAAATTACTGCACCCCCCCCCCGCATCTCAGGATATCCATTTACGAGTAGCCATTTATTAAACATGAACATTTACTTTATGCTTCGAAGATTCAATTGAATAAAATATATCTTTCAACTATTCATATCTTTATAATGGTCCGCATTAGAAAAAAAAAGAATCTCTGAATAAAAATATATCACTGAAATGAAAAAAACTTTCCGAACGCAATAAAGACTAATACAGGTAAATGGTCCTAAATTGACAATATAGCATTGTCCAATAATGATGTTGGTCTGTACCTCTGATCAATCATACATATTTATGTGACTTGTACCGGACTCTTTTTTGTTTCATTGGCGGAAAAAGTGTGAAAAAACAACACACACAAAACAATTAGATCGAGACTTACACGAGTATCCGTATTATCGTGAAACCCAAACTAATAACAAGCAAATATCCGATGCAACGTGCGTTTTCATAGATCAAGACATTTACTATAGCAAGCGTCCTTAATAGCATTCTTAGTGTTATTTTCAAGAATGTTCTAAATTTGAAAATAACACCCCATTATTGTGTTGGTTTTTAAATCTAGGAAAAGTTATCCAGCCAAAACGCCAAAAGCGGTAAAAAACCCAAAAATGTAAGTCCAAACTTGATTAAGAATTTGCTGACCCACCAAGCGCGTTCACTATAATTTTGGAGTGATCATTTAGACAACCTCTATTTAAGAAATAACTTTGGATCTTAAAATCTTGTCATTTATTTGCGTTTGAGTTAATCAAAGTCTGAGAAGTTCCAAATTTTGATGAGAAAAACGTGTCCAAAACTTGTACTACAATATAGAATGTCACATTCTGTCTTTTTAACTGTTACCAGGTGTCTGATCATAAAAAATCCAATGTCAGATATGTTGAACTTTTCAAAAATATGTTGCTGTGACCAGTTTTACTGATTCGTTGTATTTTCATATCCTCTTAATTGATGTCCGACTTTTAGCGTGAATTACGTTATGCTTTTTCCACTCAACTCATGTTAAGCAGAATTCAAGATATACTGTGTTATTTTCTACATATGAATGGCTAAACACTATGTACAAAACATAATGCCTATCGATTCCCGTTTCTATCAACTAATGTGAGAATTTAGTCTTGTAATTGCAGACAATGCAGATCGACATGGAAATGTGAATTACGTGCACTATTCATTATAGCATGACATTACAAAACTTAACATTAATTGTTCTTTTGTATAAAACCATTAAATATACTTAAACCAAATCCACTGGAAAATAACTTGCTTCTGTCATCTTCTTTTGAAAGTTATAAACAATATGATAATTTTTGAATTACGTTACCGTGAATTACGTTATGGCATTTTTCTAAATTTAATAAGTATTTCGAAAACGAATGAACTGAGCGAGTACCTAACACTATGTGGACATGACTTCGTCAAAGGCCTATTCACACGTATTGGAAGCTATCATATGATGGGTTGATATTTCTGAAGATCGCTTTTAAAAAATCTTGCTTTAAGTAGTACTTGTAAAGCATTGTTTTCAACGAACTTTGCATTGAACTTTCTGAAATTACTGCATATTTTTGGAAGAAACATTTTCACTTTGTGATTAGTATAGCACTCGGTTAAATGCAGTTGTTTGTACTACACTGAAATGAACATGAATATGATAACGTAATTCACTGAGAGATAACGTAAATCACAAAGACATGACTTAAGCATTACAGGTAAAACAGCAATTTCTAGGGCTGAAATTCAAGAAGATACCCGCTAGAAGAAGAAAGCAAAGGAAGGTTAAAATTATTTCCAGAGAAAATAGACTCGAGTTGAGAAATACTATATGTGAAAACTACCGAATTTTATTAATGTAATTCAGAGCAAACAAAAAAAGGTACAACAAATTTTGTGAAGAAAAGGATATTTGAAAAAAATGAGGTAGCTGAGCAATTTTTTCAATTCCAGTCAAAGCTAAGAATCTGAAAGTCAAGAACAGACTTGTGAACAGTATGCAAACAACGAGACCTTGTACAGGAAAGAATATGGACCACTTGACTCAGCTTACTGAATAAATCTAATCCCTATTACTGAGCAAGCTATTGATCAAACTCAAGATAATACTGAATTAGTAGAATATGATCCGATTATCAATGCAACTGCAACTGATGCCTGAATCCCTCTCAATACAAGTGCATTAGCTCCTATATACCATGGCAAATAGTGTGTTGGACTAGCATTGAAATAAAGCCAAGATGACAATTTACACAAAACCATATTTTTTCAGAAAGGGCGAAGCAAGGTGTGTTTTACATATGACCCAATGGGCCATTGACACTATGGGTCAATGAATGGTCAGCTGTCTACAGTGCATGATCCTATAGACTATTGGAATGCAAGGTGTAAAGTATTTCAGATATTGACATAAACATGATAGTTTCAAAATTTGAACACAGTGACATGGGTACCAAGAGACAGTGAATTACGTTACCAGCCTTAGACAATGTTTTCCTTATACAACTGCAAAGAAGCCTGTTTTAATACATTCACACATTTGTTTACATTCTAGTATATAGGGACTAAGCCAGCAAAATGCTTTTTTACGACAGTTTTGACTAGTTTGACCGAATTAAAGGTCAGTTGCTACAGTGTGGAATCCTTGCTAGTTGGTTATAATGATTAATGTTTAATGTTTAACAAAAAAAAAAAAAAAATTATATATATATATATATATATATACACACACACACACACACACACACACACACACACACACACACACACACACACACACAGAGTGTTTGGTTTTCTTTTAATAGAAATACTTCAAGAAATCAAATGGGTGTAATTACTGGTGTCATATTTGAGGCTTTATTGTAACATTTTCTCCGTTTAAACCGGTAGGGCGTATTTCTGTGATTTACGTTACTTGGGGTTGTTTCTTTTTTAGATGTTGCCAAGAGAAAATGCAACGTCAAAACTAATATCTATAATGTGTTTTATGTTGTTTAGCCATATGAGTGACTGAGCAAATTTCTGATTTTGTTGGTTTTCAAACTTTAAATGTTTGCTTATATTTGAAAACATTGTTTCAAACAAAAGAAGAAGTTTTTACTGCTTATTTTGTCTGCGGTAACAGAAAGGGACTCGGCATTCAGAAATATTTTGTTTAAAGGAGAGAATATTTACTTGTTTGAAGAGTTCAAACGTTTGTTCTTTTAATAATCATAGTTAAAATGGTTTATTTCCTGTTTTGTTTAAATAAACAAGTTTGCCATTAGGGAAAGGTTGTTGTAACGTAATTCACTCATGATTTACACTACATGTATTTAATGCTCAACAAGTATTAAATTCCCTTGCTTCTGTAACTTTGTCTCGCGATATATCGTTAGCAAATGTCTCAAATTTTGTATGGACAAATATTCAATACAAATGGAAACAAAAAATTTTCCGGACATTTTCTTACCCGCAATTTTACCGTTTTTGGTGATTTGGCTGTATCACTCGATCAAAGCTAATAATGTTAATATTTCCACAATCTTTTCAATACAATTAAAAAAAACAACAACAAACAAGAAATGTCATCAAAAAAGATAAAGTGTGTAAGACGGTACTGGAAAAGAAATAGTGAAACTTTGTCGTGCCTTAATTTCGAGAGAATTAAGGAAAAGTAACCTCGCAAGCTTCCTTTTTCCTCAATTTTTGCGCATTGTTGAAAAGGGAAATTTTCTGTTAGATTAGATTTTCTACTTGGATATCATTGAAAATCATCGTTGGCTAGGAGCAGTTACTGCTAAATTCGATGTGTCTGAGTATGCATGTAAACATATAGTAATGGGTTATAGGGTAAGACTCAGAAATTATGAGCTGAAGCAACGCCTGTGCATTGTTGTCATAAATTTGCCCACAAATACAGCGCAATGAAATGTCACTCATGTTCGTGTTCAAAATGGCCGCCATTAAAAAAAAGTTAATTCACTTTTGGCACGACGCTGATGGTCTGCTGTGGCCCCCAGAGTCAATAGGCATCGGCAGCGGGGATGGGGGTCAGGGGGATCTAGACCCTCTTGAATTTCAAAGTAACCGCTGTCTGCCTGAAATTTTGACCAATATGAATGTAGCAGTACAAACATCCACACATTCGTTATATAACTTAGTTAAAGAACATTTCTCTGCAAAGGTTTTTCTAGTAATATTGTTCGCAGCTATATGGTCGACTAACCTATATTCGAGGGGTACCTGTTTTCGAACCCGAAATCATATCCGAGGTTTTTGCGAACTTTGAAGTGAATGATGTCTCTGTTTTGTGCGAAACGCTAATTTCATTGTAAACCAGAGTGTTACTGCTGTTAATTTACGAAATACAATAAAAATAAGACGTATGCATTTTCTAAAGGAAAGATCGGTTTGGATGATAAATTTTTTCCTACCTTTTTTCACTCGACACGTGCCCAATGTAAATTTTCCGTCTGATGTCTAATTTTAATCTAAAAAGAAAACTACATGTGAAATAGTCAGTCTGGATGCCAAGAATTCATGTGATCATACTGGAAATAATGTAACAAGATTCCTATCTATAATTAGTTCAGATAATTCGTGACCTATTTCGTTCGGTCACTTTGTTACGGGAGACCACTCCTTCATGCATGGCTTCGTCACGATTTAAATACAATACCTAATAACTACGTTAGGGAGATATCTCTTTAGGTCAGTGGTTAAAGGTTGCCCTTCAGATTTTTGGACAAAAATTTTACAAAAATACAAAAAATCATCCTTATGCTCCCAAAGCCTTTTAATTTTCATTCATAAAACCCCAGTAGTCGAAAACCATTAGACAAAAACAGAAATTAGAGTATTAATATGGCCCAGGTCGACACCGACGGGAAACACAGTCTATTTTTACATGAGCAACTCGCTCATTTACATACCGGAAATACACAGACGAAGCTTCAAACGTAACGTCCGAAGAAGACATTATGGAAAATAATTACATGTTTGTTATGTTATGGAATTTAAGCGTCATTAGTCATGTGCCAGTCACTTGGCATTCCCATAATGCTTTTTTTATTTCTGGCGCGAAATCTAAAAATACCTTAAGAGGCTACGTAGCATTTTAAGGGAACACCATCAAAAAAAAATTTTTTTTTGTAATTTTGTGATTCTTAATTATTGATGATTTTTTTTTTTTTTTTTTTTTTTCATATAAATTTCAGTGATATAGATATTTTTTAATTTGGTGAGATGTGAAAAATCTAAATACCCACCTTTAAGGTATTGGTCTTTTAAACCTCGAAAAACGAGGATCTTGTCTGCCATGGGTTCGAATCCCGCCAAATGCGGCTTGTATTTCAGCCATGCATTTATTCATTTGTTTCTTTGTTACGGACTTTATTCGTAAGTACTTATATGAATGAACAATTTTTCCATAACATTCACCACTACACAGAGAAAATGTTTCTAACTCTTTTATAAGACACTCAAATTTTTAGATGTTCTATGATATAATGGTGTTTACCATAATTCCTAATCTGTCCTCATACATGCATATAAATTGATTAAAGGGACCCCAAATGCCTTGGTATTCTGGTGCTTCTGTCACGAGAGGTCTAATGGCCGCTATGACATTTGTCTGTCCTTTTCAACGCGCTTCAAAAACTTAGAATAATTGGCTCAGAACTGTTAGTAGATAGATAATTACCCTTTCTAGCTATTTTTATAAAATAACTTTAAAAACTAGCCAGCTTTTTTTCTGTTTTTCATTCCCCCTCTTCCCCCAACGCATGCAATATCAATCAACAGTCACACGTCTACTGATTTTATGAAACTTAATTCTCTCATAAATTTTTTTTGTTTTTCTACGAAAATCTATTTCCTCACAATTCTAAGAAAATAAATTTCCCATATATTAACTCTCAGGTCATGTGTCAACGCAGGATAAGTCTATGCATGAGAGACCATATAATTACTATAATCATTTTACCATAAATTCAAAAATAAAGAAGTGAAAAAAAAATTTTTGAATTTAATAATATCTTTTGTATAAAAAAGCTCAATATGGGTGTGTTAAATAAACTAAATTATATAGAATATTATAAACTAAGAAAATGCATTGAACGTAAAATAACAATGAAACATGAATTCATAGAATCCAAAAGAATATATCGTGTAAAATATCATGATTATTTTTATCCTGAACAAATAATAGGTGACCATCTTTACTTATTAAATAAAATTCTACCATTTGCATATTACTTACATAGTGTTGAACTTACACAATCAGCTATACAATTCAACACAACAATTTTTATATGTTATCCAAACACGATGCAAGATTATGAAATATCAGAAGATGAATATATAAGTGATACATTTATGATTATAGAAATACCATTTGTTAAAAGAGACCACTTTATAAAAGAGTATGAAAAATCGATATTAGATATAGTTAATTGTAGAAGTAGAATACCACCACCAGATAACTATAAATTATATCCTATGATAACATTTAGAAATGATATTAATCCTTGCATTGAAGATATAGCAGAATATTATGAAACTTTTGAGGAAGGACCTTATTCATCAGGATTTTTAGAATTTGGTGATGATGACTTTTGGGTTGGGTTAAAACAACTATCTAGGATAGGAGATACTAAATTAGGATATGAATATAGACCAGACCCATTAGCTCGTTTTAAATGTAATAAAGTTAGTGTTAATGGTGTAATTAACAATATTGAAACATTCTATGAAGATAGTTGTATAATATGTAATGAGAATAAACCAAACATATTATTTTGTATATGTGGCCACGTCTCTATATGTGATAATTGTAATAAACTAGATTTAAATAAATGTCCAATATGTAGAGTTGAGTGTGATGTAAAAAGAAAAATTTTTTGAATTTCTTACAGAGAAAAATATATAATTAATTCAAGATGGAGTCATTAAAGGAGTTCTTAAAGGAGTTAAACTTAGATAAGGATGTTAAACTTATAAAAGCAGTAGATGGAATGGAGGAGAATTTAATTAATATGGAGATAGTTAAAAATAGATTTAAAGACTTAGTCTCAGATAAAGAACTATTAGCAAGGTTTGCGATTCACTTATCTATTTGTGTAAATAGTATTTTAAATTCTATAGACCCAATGCTTATACAAAATAAAAGTTATGCCTGTAATTTTTGGAAAAATTTAAATGAATTTAAAAACATAAATAAAAAAGATTTACGTGAAAATTGGGCTATAGGAGTAGGTCTTAAATTAAATAGAAAATTAAATAGAAATTGCATGACATATCTTTACGTAAAGCACATCTTTAGAGAATTTAATGATAAGGATTGTGATAGGAAAACATCAAAGGTTTTAGGAAAGATGAGAAGACTACCTGTAAGCAAAGTTTAGTTTAAATATATAAAAAAAACTGAGGAAGATTTTTTATAAATATGATTTAATTTTATAAATTAAATTATATTTTATAATGCCCCCAAGCTAAAGTATCAATCTTGTCTTCCAAAACAAACCTTTTATCATCACTTGACCCTAACGCTTTTTTGTTTAACTCTTCAGTATACATATTATGACCCTTACTTCTTAAAACAAACATCTTTCTATACTGGTCCTTTTTTGTAAGCAAACACTCTTTGTAATTATTAAAGTTTATATCTTTATTGATAACCGCTTTTTTAACACCTTTACATCTTTTATCTTCCTTACCATCTAAAGTTTTATAAGCATACATTTTTGCTCCTAGACCAACAAACTCAGTCATAATCTTACCACCTAACTCATCTTTAAACTTTCCAACTACTCCTGCATTACAATCATTTTTTAAGAAATGGTTTTCAGGATATTTACTTGTATCAAACATTTCAAACACATCTTTTTCCATATCCTTATATAAATTTTTAGTTTCTATTTCAAGGATAAAACTATCTGTATCAGTATAACACATTCTAACCTTTTCACCATACTTATCTTTAAGGTAATTATAATAAGTTTTTTGCATATGCGTTTTACTGATGTCTAAGATGCTTAATCCTGAGTAAATAGGTTTATTATATTTTAAAACAGTTTTTTTCATGTGTACCGCTACTAGGTTTTCATTGAATATTGTTGTATGACTATAGTTTGGTTTTGCTACCAATTTCCTATAACGCTCTACATTAGAAGCTAGTTCTATCATTACTCTATTTCTCAGGTTTTCCATAGTCTTACCAAAGACTGAATTATTCATCAACTTAAAAAATTCTTTCTCAAAATTATTTTTAGCTATTTTTCTTAGTGTAATGTTTGCATCAATATATGATTTAAGCCATGGGCTTTCCTCAAACTTAATTCCTCGATGTATTTTAGTAATCTTTAAACCTAAATCAACACATGTTTTTAAAGCTTCATGATGAATAATATAATTATTTTTATTATTTAAGTTTGGAATAAGTTTTTCTACTTTTTCTATTTTTAAACGTTCAGGTGCTAAAGGAAAGTCATTGTGTAAATCATGTAATTCTTTAGGATATTCTAAATCTACTTCTAATATACACGGTATTTTTTGCCAAATTTCTAATTCTTTACCCATCATCCATTTAAAACCATGAGTAGGAAGAGGGCAACTCATTGCCCAAGAGTAAAGACTGTTTGCATCTATATATAATAAATATATTGATGGTTTACCAGAATCATATAATTTACCCATATCCTCATTATTTGCTCTCGCGTGTCTTTTACTACACATGCTAACACCTCCTCTGATACCCTTTTCAACCATTAAAAGCATATCAACATCAGATAAAAGCTCTAGGTTTACTTTCGTTATTTTCAATGCTACATCCCAAGCTAAACCAGGAGCAGTATAATACCAACTAGGGTCTAAGTCATATTTTTCACGACAAACATCTCTAAAGTTTTCAAAAACATCCGCTAAAAGCAATACATCTATTCTGTTGTAAAGTTCTAAGTAATCCTTCAACGTTTTCATATTAAAAGTTTCCCAAACCTTTTGCGCATGAGCATAATCTTCATCCGTAATTCCTTCTTTGTTCAAACTTGAGTAAAATGCTTCTTTGGGTGGTAATTTCTCTTCTTTAAGTTTATTGAATGAATCAAGGTACTCATAAGGAAAGACTCCTTTTCTCCTAACTAGTGGTAGCAGATTCTTAGTAAAATATCTCAATAAAATTTTTAATTGACTTTCTTCTAAGTTGCTCGAAAGTTTATCTAAACTAAAATTCATAAACTTAAAACTATCAAGGAATCTAATTTTATGTTTTATATTTTTTCCAACCCAAATGTCTTTACTAAAACTAATATATTTCTCTTCGTTGTTTGGAATACAATCAATCTTCCCTTTAGATTTACCAAGACATTTAATAAAAAGATGAGAGTCATATCCACTAAGATTATGAAAGTATACAGGTGTAAAGTTTGGTATTTTAGCCTTTAGGTTGCAACTATTATGTGCAGCGCCTCTATATTTACCTGTAAAATGACAATGGTCTTTTACTCTAAGATTATCTTTTGTAAACTTATTGCCACAAATCCAACAGCGTGTTTGTTGTGTATGTTTTATTTCTTCCTCTCTTGTAATTTCAATAGGTTTTGGGTTTTGGTGATATTGTTGATGAATTTCTTGTATATCATCTTTTAACCATTTTATAAAAACTTCATCAGCATTTTCTCCAACATAACTTCTTTTTATAGGAGCACACACAACATTGTCAAAACATTTTATAATATAGTAAAAACTACAAGGTACATGCTTTTGACGTTGTATAGTATAACTTTCTTTTTCTTTTCTGGGTTTTGGTTGACATGTATATATTGGTTCCAAAACACTTTCAAAATCAGCGTATACAACAAAAGGAACCTCAAGTTTTCTAGCATGGTTTTCAAAAGCTAACATGGTACCTGGTTTTGGCATCTCTAAAGTAATAGATTCGTGTTCATTACAATATTGTTTATGTTTTTCTAAAAGTTCTTTACTACCAAAGTGATTCATACATTGTTTGCAATATTCTATACCACCATTACCATTTACTTGTTTTCTCATTAAACTACTAAATTTTTTTATGAGAGCGTAGTGCATGTTTTCCTCATTTTTAATAAAAAGAAGGTCAACATGTTTACTTTTTTCACATTTTGTAAGTCTAAGAGGATAAATATATTCCTTTATTTCCTGATACCCATATACGTTTACACTAATTTCAGGATTTTGTTTTTCAAACTTATCGATATCTTTAAACGAAACAGGATACTCTATTCTCTCCATGTTTACATTACTTTCCTTCTTTTGCAAAGTCTTGTCAACTATTTCTGCATTATGCTCTTTAGGGTTTAATGCTCTTAAAACACACCATAAAAAACATTTGTCATCTTTATTTTTCATATTGATAACTGCTTTTTTGTTAACAATCCATTTTGGTAAAGGTAACCAACCATTAGCTCTTAAAGGAACATAAATAGCTGTATGTAGTTCTAACCGCACTATACTTTCAAAAGTCCAACCACTACCTTCTCTTTGGAACTTAGCTAAATTTTCTAAAACTTCATCTATCATTCTATTCAACAAATCCTCTATTTCTCCCCTGTTTAAATTTAAATGTTGACTACTATGAAAAGCACGTTCAACAGCATCTTGCTCAATATCTGTCATTAACCTTAATTTACACCTAAGTACAAGTTTTACCTTTTTTTTGTAAATTACTTTGAAGAATATTTATAAGAGGTATCCACGTTTCTGCAAAAAATCTTTGTGGGCTATAATTTTCTCTATCCTCTATAACATATTGAGTAGCATACTGTCTAAATGCAGATTGAGAAGTTCTAATCCTAAACGGGTGTGGAGGGTGATTTTGTCTAACATGTTCAACAATTTCATCAAAAACTTGTGGTAGTTGTTCTTCAGCTACATTACTAGTTAACCAATTACTAAAATTATTGATTCTTCGTTGAACTGGTTCAGGTATAACATTTGCTATAGCTCTTCTAACACCTGATACAGCTCGTCTAGTTATATTTGAAATTCTATTAAGCCAACTCATTTTATAAAGTAAATATATTTTTCTTAATCTATATCAAAAAAATTTTATTATATCTGTGTATAAATATAATAAAATTACTGAATTTTAATCCTATATTTATTTTTCCAAACCCTTCCATTCCAATTCTCAATCGTTTGTGGACAGCGGTCTATAAATTGACCTGCCTTATAAATCGATGGAAAGATTTTTATTTCTCCAGTTTCAACATCCTCTAAACTAACTTTCTTAGGATTTTTCATAATAGTTTTTAATCTATCAAACTTGGAGTCTTTGCTTTTTTCTTTTTTAGGTGATTCATTTGGGAACAATCCATGTTCTTTCACCAACTCAACTAAACGCTTTTTATTCCAGTATGAGTAGAAATTTATATTATTTTCTTTAAGAATTTTTTTTAAATCTATAGCCTTTATCATTTTTATATAGGAAAAAAAATCTTAATATACTACACTCATTTTATTTCCATCAGACTGGAAGTTAATTAACCTATCATTAATAATGACAGCATATGCCTCTGTGTTTGCAGGCACATTTAAAGTAAAATGTGCTTTGATTTGGATATCAGTGACAGAGTATTTTAATTTCTCACTCTGTTTGGAAACATCAAACAAAAACAAAGGATAAAGGGTTTTATAATCTGATGGAGTAATGTTAGGGTTTGACACCATTTCATTCATGTTATAAAACTTAGACCTAAATAGAGAAGCGTCACCATACACTCTACTAAATTGGTGTGAAGGGAATGAAAGATTATAATCAACAGCGGGATATCTAGTAGAATATAACGTAACATAAATGTTTTTAACGTCTCTATGGTCAAATATGGCTGGATTTTGTTGTTGGTCACCGCTTTTACCAGTTTGAAAACCAATAATGATAAAACGTGGCACTTCAGGTGATGATTTAACGGAAAGTCTCCAGGTAAATGATGTTGACTGAGGAACCGCAATAGAGTCACACTGTCTCATTCTATATCCAACCGGTATTTTTTCTTTTTTCTCAATAATTTTATAAAGTTGCATTTTCTCTTCATCTGCGGGTAGCACATGTGGCATAAACCAAGATATTTTAGTTAAATTAATTCTACCATCAGCAGGAGCAGCACCATCTCGAAAGACCGCATCATTATCATCATTTCTCGTTAATGTGAGAGTTTGCTTCATTCCATACAATATCTTATCATAATCATCACAAAAACCAAATATATGTTTTAATGGAACTCTAAAACTAAAGGTACCTCTTGGAAGAGGATTATCAATAATATAACCTCTTCTTACAACAAAACCAATGTTGTTATTATCTGCTGCGGCTGTTGTATCCTTATACCACAATTGGTTTAACCCCTGTGATTTAGAGAAATCATCCGGATATTTTAACAAACCAATCATTGTAGTAGCCTGACCAGGATGCAATACAGATTCAATCTCCATACCCGAAAGTTGATACTTAATATTTTTAAAAAGATACATGAGACCATTGTTTGTTAAAGAAATATTAGTGCCAGCATCATAAACTGCTCCATTATCACTTCTTACTAATTCACCTACAATATGTGAATAACTCTCACTAGGATGAGTAAAAATATCTTGAGTCTCAATGTTAATCCTAATTTCTCCTCCTGAGAAGTTGAGATTGGTACCAGTGATTGGTTCATACTCATGGTGTTCATACTCAGCAATACTATCATCTTTTAAAATTGGTTCGGTGATTTTTAAAATGTCCATTTTATAATAACAATTATAATTTTAAATGAGATAAAAATTATAATTGCGTTACTTAATTTTCTAACCAAAGCTGGGTAAAAGACATATTTTTATCATTAACAAACACACCTTGAAGTTTAATGCTTTTTGCAGTATCCATTTTAGTTTTAGGATAAACTTTATTACCATATACAAGTGTTATTTCAGTTATACCCTGATTTTTTAAATATTCATTCACCTTTTCCTCAATCTCTTTCATCTTGATTACTTTTTCGGGAGATAACTTCACAACAGCTCTTTTATAATTATATTTCGTTTTATTAATTTCAAGGATTTCACAATCTTTTATATTTAAAGAACCACCTATTATAGTAATACAACTAGTATTATATTTTTCATAATTTACACGATTAAATTTTAATTCTGGCATTATCTTTTTTTTATAGGAAATATAATTTCTTAACTTAATTTTATTTTTTTCTTTATATTGTTTTAATACCACCTCCACTGTTTAATCTTTTAACTAAGTCTTGAATAGCAATGGCACTTCCATCTATTAATGTGCTAATGTTTTGCGTTTTAGGAGTATCAGCGGGTTTCGGTGTTACGTTATATTTCTGTAAAATTTGCTTTGATTTTGGTGTTAAAGCTTTTGTAACTAATTTTTTCCCCGCTTCTATAGCTGCACTCTTTCCAACCTCTAAAGCTTTCTTTGCACCTTCCTTAGCTACACTCTTTCCTACATCAACAGCAGAAGACGCAATTTGTTTAGCTGCACTACTAGTAAAAAGCCTCGCTAAAAATTTAGCAATACTATCAAAGATTCCGGAACCACCGTATGAATACCTTTTTTTTAAATCCGTGTTTCTTAGTGATTATCATCTTTTTATAGTATAGACATTAAATTTTTATAACCGTGTGAATTTAAAACACCTTGTCTTTTTAATTCATCACAAATGCTTACTACTTCATTTCTTACACCTGTATTACCTGCTTTTTTACTTGCCATCAATAGGTCTAGTCTTTTTATTAATGTGTTAGGGTCAGATGGGATAACAACGGTACCCTTTCCTTCATACTTTCTCCTACTAAACCAAAGAGGTCTAAGAATTTCAAACCATTTTTCCCCACTAGAACGTTTAGGATATGGATTATCCGGGTCGTTACCTCTATGAAGAGCGCTGGTTCGTTTCATTAAATCATGATAATTTTCAATATCCTCATCTGTATAAATGTTTTGATTTGGTTCTTTAGCGACAATTAACTCCCATAAACCAGGTGTTCCTATGTATGTCTTTGTACCAAGAACAATATCATCATGCTCAATTGCGACCATTTTTCTACCAATATAAAATTTTTCATCTTTATCATATAATCCCCATGTTTTATCAACATCATCTTCACTTTTAAACCTTGTTAGATACTCCATTGCAAGTGGTCCAATTTCAAATACACCTTTATATTCCTCAATATTTGGTTTTTTTCCAGAGGGATAAGCTTCTATTGATGGATAAGCTGGTAGATTAATAGCTTGTGGTAACTGTTCGATACCTTCTTTAATAGGTTTAAGCCCCTCTGTAATCTCCTTTGTTGTAGCTTTTTGCGTTTCTGTTATAGGTTTAAAAAACTTTGACAAATCGGTTTGAAGTTGTTGTTCACCCGTTCTCTCTGCTAGTAGATTATCCTGAATCTTCTTTCTCGTTTCGAGATACTCTTTTACAATTAAGTCTCTTTTTACAGGGTCAGTTATTTTTAGAAATGACATTTTTAATTAGCAACATATTTTTTTAATAGTTTTTTAATAGTTTTTATAACAGTTTTTGTAACAGTTTTTGTAACAGTTTTTATCATATTACGTGTCTGAGGAATTATCAATTTCACACATACACTTACACTTATACCTAATTTTAGGAAATTTAATTTTAAAAAGGGAAGGGAACCGCCGTGATTCTTTTCAACGAGCCTCCGAAAGGACTCACGAGCTTCTTGTCTTCCTTTTTCTATCAAAGATTCTTCATTTTCAGTAGAAATCTTTTTCTTGATATTGGTACGTATTTCTTCCTTCATAACCTTATACTTCTCTACTTCTTCCATGATGAGTTTAAATTCATCATCAGATATAAAACCATCCACCAAAGCCTTGGAAATATGTGTTGAAAGAGTATCTAATTTTGCATCTGCAAGCATTCTAATCTTCATATGCTTTTCTGCTTTGCTTCTAGTATTTCTTACAACAAAATTACCAATTACACTTAGAAGACCAACTCCTAAGGCAACTCCTTCTAAGGCAACAACAACGGGAATCGCTACTACTGTAGATAGCAGTCCAATTCCTCCTGCACCTGCACCTAAAGCTGTTGTAGCTAAAACAACATCAACATTGCTTATAATTTTTGAAGCACGTAAATACTTTTTTGCTAGAACGTCTCTAGTTTGAACTTCTTTCTCAAGGAATTGTTGTATCTCTGAAATCTTTTGTAAACGATAGGAATGACCTTTGTCATCTCCCATTGCATGCATTTCAATAGGTGGGGCACTTGCGGTACTTCGTTCTTTAGGTAACGAAGGATATATTTTATTAGGGTGTTCTTGATTTATATCTGCCATTTTGTTAATATAATAATTTTTTTATGCTAAATATTTTAGATAGCAGAATAACTCTCCCTCAGGTATTTCGATTGGTTTTTGTGAGAAATTATGAATGTAGACTAAGATATCATTAACATCATTATCAAGATGTGTACCATTAAAAATGGTTAAACTATCTTTCCATTTATTACTAATAGATATCACTACAACTCCTCGTGTAGCTATATAACCAAATCCTAGCGGAACTCTCATACCTTTATTAGGAGGAATCTTAATAGTTTTTTGTGAGTATATATTCCATTTTAGAGAATCT
The DNA here is from genome assembly GCA_946811185.2 of Hippopus hippopus. Classification (NCBI taxonomy): domain Eukaryota; kingdom Metazoa; phylum Mollusca; class Bivalvia; order Cardiida; family Cardiidae; genus Hippopus; species Hippopus hippopus. The sequence continues at coordinate 58,482,053 of OX328100.1, forward strand.
TGCTTTAAGTGAGGATATCTTACTCCATGTAAATGAGGTTTCCAAAATATAGTTTTATGTTGGGTAGTAATATTAGGTTTTATACCAAATTTATGTATATCCATTTTTATTTGTTGTAAATAATATTTAAATATTACAATATAGCTCCTAGGATAGGAATATTAGCAAATGGACTATTAGGTCCAAGTAAAAGTCCTTTTCCATCATACATTTTTCCTCCCTTCTTTAAATACAACCCATCACCAACAGAAGCTAATCCTTTACCTTTGTATGGTTTTAAGTATAATCCACTTCCATCAGTTTCAACTTGGCAAACACATCCTCCTTTTTTAAGGTAAAGACCTGACCCCATTGCTTTTTGAACACCTGTTTGAGCTAATCCAGAAAGAGCACCAACACCTAAAGCTGGTAAAACAGTTTTTGCAAGCATCGGTAAAGCTCTAGCAGCCAACCCGGCTAACATTCCGAGAAAACCTCCTTCTATCTTCATGTTATGTTTAAGTTGTTTTGCAGTCATTTTAATAGTTATACCTCTACCCTCCTCATAAGCTTTAGCCATTTTTTTTGCTTGTGAATCGGTAACCGCTAAAACATCATTACCATGTAAATCTTCATGAACTAAACGAATGCTTACTGGACAACTAACTTTAACAGCATGTTGAAGTTTTTGCTTTTGTCCTTCCGATATATTTACTTTAACATTAGTGTAACTTGTCATTTTATATACAAATATTTTTTTATTTATCTCGCTTCTCTAATATGAAACCTAATTGTTAAATTTTCACCTCTAAGATTTAGTAAATTGTTATTTTGGTCAGTAATATTTACCTCTAGGTTATGTATTTCATTTAATGTTATTGGTAAGTATACTAAATTAATTGGTGACTCAATTATCTTATATCCAGGTGCAACATCTGGGAAAAAAGAGTAAATAGTGTTTTTTGTTGAACCATTAACATAACTTCCTGAAATAATATCTATGTTAACAAGCAAACTATTTATGCTAAGAATATTCACTACATTCTCTGACTCATAAAATCCTTGTGTATATTTAGCGCGAGTAAATCCTAATACTTTGGCAATGGAGCCTGGTTGATTAAAATCTACTTGATAACCATCTTCTAAGGTAATAATAGACTTTAGAGTATTGGTGTTTGCAGATATGTTAATAGGATACTCTTCATTAACTCTATCATAATGACCATTTTTTCTCATTTCCTGTTGAATGGTGTCATTAATGTTAGAAAGGTCGTAACTTCCTTCAGGTATTTTTATTTTAATCCATGAATTACCATTGTCTGGAGAATAAACGAATATGTTGTTCGTTTCATCAATGTTTGGAAAAGAGTAGTAAGTTTCAAGGTTTACCAGAGCTATTTCATATACTTTATCCTTTTCCAGTTGAATTGGAGGATTAAACCTTGTTCTAAAACGTGTTTTGTTATCGCTTACAATGATTTGAAATGATGTTTTGTGTTCTGTATTTTTTACAATTTGTTCTAAAAGTTTTTCCATTTTATAATATTTAAATATTTTTTATACCGATTTAGGTATGTAAAAATTGTCAAAACCGTTTCTATACTTTCCATTATGTTTTTTACTGGTTAAGTCAATGATAGCAAAACCATGTGGTCTTTCCCATGCCTTTTGACAAAATTTCCTAAACTCGTCCTTAGACATATCTTCACCTACGTGGTCGCTATAAATATGATTAATGTTTTTTAGGTCTTGCTGGAAAAGACAAATAAAATTAGCGTTTTCTCTAATAGTTTGTCTTGGTAGTCTAAAATAATTCTGTGAGAGGTAAAAACAGTCAACATTACTATGCCTTCCTCGAATGTAGTAACACTCACATTTACTTTGCTTTTCTAAAAGTAAATCATCGAAAATCATTAAATTTTTATTTCCTGAGTTTAACTCTCTCGGGTCAGGTACATCACTAGCATTTTCAAAGAAGTTGCAATTTATATCCGATTTTTCTTTAATCGTTTTAACCCATTCTTCAAGTAAAGCTGTTGGTGGAATGTTTTTTTCTTGTATCTCATCACGTATGTTAAACAACCTTAAGATATATTCTTTTGGTAGTTTCTCTTCAAAAGCCTTTTTTAGTATTCGATATTCTGGTTGAAAAAGGCTTTTTCCAAAAACACTTAAATTGTTATAGTCAAGCCAATCTGGTCTGAGTAAAAGGTTTAACAATAAAGTAGTTTTACCACATCCTGATTTACCTATAATTAATCCCCTAATACTTTTTGGTAAAAGGGAGTGATTAAATCTCTTTGATACTACTTCATTCCATGATAAGTTTATAATATCCATTTTTATATAAAATATTTATTTTTATATATAAAAATGTATTGTGTTAAATGTAAAAAACATACAGATACAAACAATGTAAAATATTCTGTTTCTAAAAATGGAAGAAATATGATGCAGGGAAAATGTGTTATTTGTGGAATAACTAAAACACAATTTATAAAAAAAAAACCACTGGGAGTAGCATATTAAACAAATTTATAAATAATTTACCTGTTGAAATGCATCTACCAGGACACAACTTTACAGGGCCAGGTACCAAACTAAATAAAAGACTCAATCCAGATTTAACACCGAAGGAATGGAGTAAACCAATAAACCGTGTTGATAAAGCCGCTTATCACCATGATGTTTGCTATCTTCAACACAATGATACTGCTACAAGAAACGCAGTGTGTGATAAAAATATGTTAACAGAGTTAAAAGGTATTTACAATCCTACTATTAGAGAAAAAATGGAAAGAGGTTTGGTAAGTAGACTCATTGGAACGAAGATGAAATTTGGAATGGGAGTAAAAAAAAAAGTTCAACACTTTAGCGGAAGAATTACATAAACCTGTAAAAAGAAATTTTAAGAAAAGGAGAGTTAGAGTAAACGGTATAGATAGGATATGGGCTGTGGATTTAGTAGACATGCAAGCATTTTCTAAGTTTAATCGTGGTATTAAATACCTTCTCGCTGTTATTGACATCTTTTCTAAATATGGATATCTGATGCCATTAAAAGACAAAACAGGAAAATCTGTTGCTATAGCATTAAAAAGTATTTTTAAGGAGAGAAAACCTGAAAAAATGTGGGTGGATAAGGGTAAAGAGTTTTATAACAAAGACGTAAAAGATTTGGTTGAATTATATTCTACTGAAAATGAGGAAAAATCTAGTGTGGTTGAGAGATGGATTAGAACAATGAAAGAAAAAATGTGGAAGTATTTTTCTGCTAACTCTACAAACGTTTACATCAATGTGCTACCGGATTTAGTTAAAAAATATAATAACACTAGGCATTCATCTATTAAGATGACTCCGGTAGATGCTAGTAAAAAAGAAAATGAAACGAGAGTTTGGAGAAATCTTTACCCCAATAATCTCGAAATAAGAGACTCTAATCCTAAGTTTTCTGTTGGAGACAAAGTAAGGATAACTAAAAAGAAAAAGACTTTCGAGAAAGGTTATACAACAAGATGGACTGAGGAGGTTTTTACAGTTTCTGAAGTAAAACTTACATCACCCGTAACATATAAAATTAAAGATTTTAATGGAGAAGAAATACAAGGTACCTTTTATGAACCTGAACTGCAGAAAACCAGTCAAGAGCCGTATAGGATAGAAAAGGTTATTAAAAAAGGAAAAAAGAAATCTCTTGTAAAGTGGAAAGGTTATCCTGATGAATTTAATTCATGGGTTGACAATAAAGACATTAGAAATATTTAACTATAAAAAAAATGTCAAATATTTCGATTGAAAACGTAATTTTACCGAATAAACCGTTGAACAATTTCGAATTAGAGGGTGCCATAAAAAGATTAAAGATTCCTTATTTTAGAGGAGTTTTTTTACTAGATACATTACCAAGAAAACCGAGTAAAAAAGAATGTGGCATAGTAAACTTTGATAAAAGTGGTGGACCTGGTACACATTGGGTTGCTTGGTATAAAAATGGTAAAACTAAAATTTATTTTGATAGTTATGGTATACAACCACCTATTGAAATTCGAGATTATTTAAAAAGTCCAATACAGTACAATACTGACCAATTACAACAAGCTGGGCAAGTATTTTGCGGTCATTTATGTTTGTACATTCTAAAAGAGTTATCCATAGGTAACAGGTTTCAAAATGTTTTAAATAAACTTTTTTAGTACTATATAAAAAATGCCTGTTGACAAATTTGGAAGAATGAAAGATAATAAAACGAGCGATGATGGTGTGTCACTCGCTTACGTGAATAATAATTTTTTACGCAAAGATGGAACGACTGTTGTTACTGGTTCTATAAACATGAATGGTAATACATTAACGAGGGTTAGTAATCCAGTAAATTCTCAAGATGTGGCAACTAAGGATTATGTTGACACCAACTCGGGGTTGCTAGATGAAAACGGTGGATTCCACGTTAAAAATGGTTATTTAAACATGGGTTTTAATCCAATAAGAAATGTTAAGGACCCAATAGAACCAGGTGAAGTTGCTACTAAAAATTATGTGGATACCACCATTGAGGTAGCTACTGTGGGTGAAAAAGCTTTAACGAAAAAACAAGATGGGTCCTATTCAATGGATGGTGAAATAGATATGAATGGTAACTTGATTACTGGTTTACCTAATCCAGTATCCCGTGATTCTGCTGTCAATAAAAATTATGTTGATAATGGTGGAGCTATTATAAAAAATCCAGATGGGAGTTTCATGGTGGTGACTGACATAGACCTTCATGGTTTTTCTATAAAAAATGCGGTAACCCCGGTAGAAGAGAGAGATTTAGCGACAAAATCTTACGTGGATAGAAAAGTATCCCTTCCTTCTCTCATAGGCCCTAAACCTATTATAACCGTGTGGGCTGAAGAACAGGGAGCAATTGTAGATGGTAATTATGAGTTTTCATTTTGTAATGGTAATACAGGTAAAAGACATGGTTTAGGGGGTTACTGCATGAGTGCATCAGGTAGAATTATAAGAGGAAGTTTAACAATCGTTAAAAAGAACCGTAAAATACCAGAAGAGGTAAAAGTTAATATAGCGGTAAACGGAAATGAACAGGTTGATTACTCTATTATTAAAAAAGCGGATGAAATTTGTAGCTGTACGGTTTTTCCGAGGGCGTTGGAGGTAAAGCAATGCGACATAATAAACTTTATTTCAAGAACAGATAACCCTGATGTAACACACGCTTATATATCTATTTTGATAGAATCAGACTTATAATTACACTAAATGATTAAAAAGATAGCATGGTAAATGCATATACATAGAGTAATATAATTACTTTTCTAATTTAAGTAATTATGTTACTATTATAAAAAGATTTCTAAAACCAGTTCTTATTTTGCTTATGACACCCATCTTGAATTTATGACATGGGTTTCCTGTGTTATTAATTTATTTTTGCATATAGGCCTTTTGTTATATTTGACCTAGTGTAATCTGGTTTAACACCCTTTCTTAATAGATATGTAACATAATCATGTTTGCAATTATTGCTTTTATATATTTCACACATTTCTATTAATTCTGAGTTTGTATATCTTGTCATGAAACATTTATAATCTGGGGACCAAGATGTAGTGTTTATGGTAATCTTAGTTTTGTTATTATTATATATACCAGACATAATATCTGGTCTAGTGTAATCTGGTTTAACTTTGTTTCTTACTAAATATAATACCATATCTTTTTTACGATTTGGTTGTTTATTAGATGTAAATAATGCTCTTGTTGTTTTACATAATTCTCTTAATTCTTCCGTTTTGTATTTAGTTAAAAACACTTGATAATCATATGTATCTGACATTTTTTAATTTAGAAAATATTTTCTTGATGTATTTTCAAAAGTATTTCCATAGTTATGTTGGTTTCTGTAATATCTTTTTTCTCTGGTTAAGTCTGGTTGTATACCATTATCAACTAATATGTTAATATAATAAATTTTATTTTTGTTTTTATATTTTGGTTTTATTTTATGTTGTGATAATAAATCTTGTAGTTGAAGACTTGTGTATCTATCCATGAATTCTTTGTGTATTTGATATGTGATTTCTATTGATGAAACATCTTTTCTACATACATAACATATATCTGGTTTTGATGTACAACATCTACAACATGCACATAAATGTTTACAATTATGAAATATCACATTTGGTTTGTTTTCTAAGCATATAACACATTTATCTGATGGAAATATACGATTTGGTATTATAACCACCTTCTTACCTATTATATTCATACTTTTAATAAAAAAATTATTAATATTGTAACAACTACAAAATAATGTTCTTAGTATTACATGATATTTTTTACGAAATTGTTTTTCAAATGATTTTCTATCAACATCACTACAATGTATATTACATATATCTATTGAAAGTTGTTGTGATGGATTATGTGTGTTAATTAATAGTTCTATATGTATAGCTGTAGATTGTTTATATGTGTTATCGTTATATTCTCTTAATAATTAACTATATAGATAATAGAATATACTGTAGTAATTATGTAATATATCACTTATTCGTTCTGCAGGGATATAATTAAGATTGATATCAAAAGAATTTTCGAAAAAATTTATATTTTTTCTTTTATCTTCTAAAAAACCATTTAAAGGATTAGTTCTATCTATAACACATTTAGGGGGTTTAGAATTAAATATACCCATCTTTATAGAGATATATTTAATTTATTTATCTTTTGAATTCAAAAAATTTTTCTTTTTATGTTAGACTTTTGTCTACACATTGGACAATGTTCTTTAACTCTAGTGTTACAATTATCACATATTGGTACATGACCACATTTACAAAATAATATATTTGGTTTTTCTATATTACATATTACGCACTCTTCTTCTTTAAATATTTGTCCTTCATTAATTTTTACTACTACTTTTGGTTGTGGTGGTGGTATTGGTAATGGTTCATCTTGTCTTACTATATTAGGAAATAATTGGTCATATCCTAAGTGAAAATGACCTATTTTAGATATATTGTTCAAGTCATAATGATATTCACCATAAAATTCTATCCAACCATGTGATTTATTATCTTCATGTTGTAATAGGTCATCTCTAAATGTTATTAATGGATATAGTTTATAGTTAGGTGGTGCTGATTCTCTATCTGTATCAATCATTAAGTGTTGTAATGCTTCTTTATAATCTTGTATGAAATATTCTTTTCTAATATATGGTATTTCTATTACTGTAAACATAACTTCATCTCGTTCTCTGTAAGGGTCTGTAGTATGTGCCATTAACGGGTCAGGCCATGCAAGATATATAATAGAACTGAATTCATCATCGTTTTCAGATAATTCTTTACTATGTAGATAATATGCTAATGGTACAAGTTTTTTGAGTATGTAAAACTCATCGTTTCTTAAATGCCATGGTATATCAAACATATTTACTTGGTATACTCTGTTTACATCTACAAATCTTGGTTCAAATGTTATTTTGTTTTTGTTAACTCGTTTAATATCTATTAATTGGTCTTGACTTAATTTATCTATCACACCCATCTTGAATTATTTTATATAAAAAATATTTTAAAATTCAAAAAATTTTTCTTTCTAAATGACTTTCAGTTCTACATACAGGACAACAATTTAATAGTTTGTTTTTATAACATTTATCACACATGGGTACATGACCACATTCACAAAATAATATATTTGGTTTATTCTCTAAGCATATTATACAATTATCTTCATGGAATGTCTCATTACTATTAATTATTTTTCTAGTATCTATTTCATTAATAAGACCAACTGTATTGAATGTTTGTTCCCTAAAACGAGCTAATGGGTCTGGTCTATATTCATATCCTAATTTAATACCATTACCCTCTGTACATAGTTGTCTTAAACCTGTGTACATACCATCACCCCAATCACCAAATTCTATAAAACCCGATGCATAAGGTCCTTCCTCAAATGTTTCATAATATTCTGCTATATCTGGTATGCTTGGGTTAATATCGTTTCTAAATGTTATTAATGGATATAAATAAAAATTTTCGTTTGGTTGTTTTCTACTATCACAATTAATTATATCCAAAAGAGATTTATTATATTCTTTTAAAAAATGTTCTTTGTTATCAAATGGAATTTCTATAACTGCTAATTCATCACATTCACCAAATGGGTAACATATAAATATTGTTGTGTTAAATTTTATACTGGATTGACATAGCTCCACGCTATGTAAATAATATGCAAATGCTTTTATTTTGTTTAATATGTATAGGTAATCACCTTTTATTTGGTTTGGATGATAATAGTCAAAATATTTTACTCGATATATCCTTTTGTTTTCTATGAATTCATTTTTCATTGTTATCTTGTTTTGGGTACAATTATTTATTTTAAGAAATTCCATACTATTTAATTTATGTAACACGCTCATCTTGAGATTTTTTATAGAATAAGCACTTAAAAAATTAAAAAAAAATTTTTTCACTTCTTTATTTTTGAATTCATGGTAAAATGATTATAGTAATTATATGGTCCCTCATGTATAGACTTATCCTGTGTTGACATATGATTAGTGGATAAACCAGATGACCTGAGAGTTAATATATAGGAAATTTATTTTCTTAGAAATGTGAGGAAATAGATTTTCGTAGAAAAACAAAAAAAATTTATGAGAGAATTGAGTTTCATAAAATCTGTAGACGTGTGACTGTTGATTGATATTGCATGCGTTGGGGGAAGAGGGGGAATGAAAAACAGAAAAAAAGCTGGCTAGTTTTTAAAGTTTTTTTATAAAAATAGCTAGAAAGGGTAATTATCTATCTACTACTGTTCATTTCTTTTGTTCAAAACAGTTCTTTCATGTAATAGTACACATTTTTGTTGAATTTTGGTGTACATGATTATATTTTAGTTCTTTATTTATGAGCTGTTCTATACATATTGAAAGCCATGAAATGAGGGCTTGTTTTCCCATGCACTAATTCAGTTTCCGGCACAGGATTAAAGGGTGAAATATTTTGCTACCGTTGAATATGTATGATATTTATGGTTAATATACATCTAAATTGTTCCCTTTTTTTTTTTTTTTTTTTTTTTATAAAAAATGTTTTTTGTAATCAAAACTTCATTGAGATATATGTTAGCCAAAATTGCGAGTAAGGTCATGGATAACTGGTAAGGCCACCATACTGTTATACCGGTAAACACACTGACAGGAAATACAATCATTTAAAACAGTAGCAAGTTTGAATATGTAATGATCCATTCGATTTTCCGGACCCCTCCCCCCGCGGGGGAAAATGCTGAATCTGCCCCTGAACAGGTCAACCAATTTTTACCAGTCACAAATTACCATTTATTCATTCTTGTATATCAATTCAAAAATAAGTAAAAAACCACGCAGAAAGAAAAGATGTAATAATGTTCATGCGTATGGTCTACTGTGAGTCAATTTCAAAATGGCTTGCAACACGCGAAAAGGGGCATTCGGACATTTGCGTCAAGTGTCATCTTGGATCAGCCTGCGCAGTCCGCGCAGGCTAATCCGAGACGGCACTTTACGACTACTTTACGACTAAATTAGATTTTGTGCTTCAGTAGACTTGCGCAAAACATAAAATAACATAAAAACGGAATGCCTATTTTCGCGTGTTGCAGGCCAAATCTAGAATAGGAAAAAAAATGAAATTTAGAATGGTTGAAGAATACAGTTAGTGAATACGCGCCTGGGCAGATCTTCAAACGTGTTCGTTACAGTGTAAATCGGGAATACCAATCCTAAATTGAAACTTTAATATGAATCCTTCTGGGGCAAAAGTGGGTTCTTTACGATGCATCATTCCAAGTAAGTCATCATAAGATAACGGATTCATAAAAACCTTTTTGTTCAACAACCAACTGAATCATGAGGTAAGACTGGTCCTTTGACATGCAAAAAAGTGATCAATATCAAAAAGCAGGTCAGCTTGCGCTGACTGGGCAGGCTGATCTGAATTGAAACTTTTTGCAGATGCTTTGAACCGCCGTTTCACAGAGCGTGGCTCATATGGTAAAGGCTTAGACTTTTTCTGTAAAACAGAATAAAAAGCCCTGAACACTGAATAAACTTAAGCTGAAATCTTATCTATTGATGGGAAAAAAGAAATCTAGTTGTGCTATAAAAATAAAGTCTTAAAAGATGTTGCGATTTCGAAGTTAATACGTGTCCTTTAGGAACTTTTTCCGATGGGAGGGGGAGAGGATGTGTACAGAAAAATATGTGGCTGCAAATCAGTCTTCTAGGTGTCTTATAGAACCCCCTAACCTTTTTCTGGGGCTTGAGACCGACTGAGACTGATGTTTAGACAGATTTAGATTTTAACCCTAGTAGGTGAACTATGAGAGTTCCAGCTCACAACCACATCCAACCACAGAGACGACCCAAATCTTTAAAAATATTTAAATATATTCATGCTTAAAAATATTTAAGCATATTTAAGCATATTTCTCTAAATTACCGAGATGTCTAAACGGAAATCTCGCCCATGAACAAAAAAGTTTCGACATTTTTCGTAATTCAATTATGTAATCACTGTCATAATGGCAGATAAAACACAAATCCGGTATAAATATTTCGAGAACAACCTAGAGTATATATACGAGGTAGTTCTAGAGGAAGAAGAACGAATGTGTATTGACTATGAGGATCTAATTGAGGATCACTTAGATGATCGTATAAATGTATACAACTCAGCCTTAATGTGAACTTTAGAGCGACTAATTGAAGACTATGTATTTGATATGTCTAAAGAGGATTTACTTGAGCTTATCGAATGCGATCCTGATCTAGATGACGATGATATAGCACAAAAGTTATTTAATGAAATATACCATGATGAAGATGAAATAATTCTTTTCACGGGACTCTATCTTTGGCAACCAAGAAGAGGGGTCTTAGCTAAGGAAAAAACTAAAGAAGATAGGTTAAAAAGGATATCTTATTTCAAGGAAAATTTACATTCCAAGATTGAAGCGACTGATCGAAAAATGAGAACTGTCATGGATACACTACGTTTTAGAGATGCGATAGAGGTTAACAGAGAGATTTCTGACAATATGAAACTCATGATATTTGAGGAGATCCAAAAATATCTATCCAGTTTATCGGATGAAGAATTAGTTAGAATCTCTAATTTATACTGCATGTCGTGTAACATTTTAAGACCATCTAGAGAAGATCGTGAGTCTTTTATAGATAAATTTTTAAAGGATAATTATCTATTTATGGCTGAATTTATAGACTATGATTATCTATGTTATAAAAAAATTTGAATCTCTCATAAATCCTTTTTGCTTAAGATATAGTTATAAACAGAGAAAAGTATTTTGCGGAAGAATTATGTTTAGTTTTTGAAGAGTTTAGTAAATCAATCATTGAAAATAAACCTGAAGAATGCAATGATTTTGTAGAAGTAGTATTAAAAGAGTTGGTATATAGATATCTCAAACAGTTACCAGATGAAGAATTAATATTATTAGCTTTGAAATATGATGGTGAATATGATTTCGATAGAACTTTTACTGAAGAATGTTTACATTATAGACTAACAAAGAACAGAGAAATTCTCACTGAATTTACAGGTCTTGATATATGAATACCTTCAATTGATAATTTCGTTAGGGATAGAGATATAGACTTAATAAAACTTTGATAATTTCATAAGACGCTTATGAAATTATTGTAAAATGGAAGAGATGTGTAAACACATTTACAGCATGAGATATAAATACAATAATTTTTTTTTATAATCTGAACGAGATTAAAAAAAAATTGAAATGAATAATGTAAGAAAATAATATTATTGTAAAATGACAAATCAAGAAATAAATTTCTTAAAAGTTGGAGAACTAGACGAAGAGAAGCTTTCTCTAGATCTTGACAACATGAAAGCAAATAAATATGGTTCAGATATACCAATTGTGTATGATTATCCTGGAAAGGGAAAGGCTAGTTTAATTATAGCTATTCCTTCTTTGCTTTCATATGGTATTTCAACCTTTTTTAAAGATAAATCTTCAAAAGAGGTTTCAGCATATACTTTATCTTTATTTTGTTTTAATGATCTAAACAAACCTACTGAAGTAGAAGATAAATTTAAAAGTGATATAGAAAAAATTGAGAGATTTTTTTCGAAATAATAAATCTAAAGAACTAAAAAAGATTAGAAACCTACAAGATATCAGGATTCTAAAATGTAGCGAGAATGGGGAGTATAAGCTTTATCCGAAGTTCTTGACTAAAAACGATAAAAAAGGAAAAGTTGTACCTTTAGCAACATTTATTGATAAGGATGGAGATGGAGATCTCCTTTCATATCAAAATACATATTGTAAGGTTAAGTGTTATTTAAGAATTGACGGGATCTTTTGGAATAAAACATGTGAGTCAATTCAGGTTAAGGTTCTAAATATAAAAATAACCGAGAAGAATGCGACTAAACCGGAGATTCTACCTGATTTGCCCGACCTTAGCTCTGATGATGAAGAAGATGAGGATGAAGAGGAATAAATTTTAATATATAACTTCATTGAAGTTATATATTCCTATAAGTCTAACTCTATCAAAATAGATATGTAAGCGTGTGTTACGTCTGCGTTGTCTGATCTTGAGATAAAGTTTATTACATCACATTGTTTTAGCTCAAGCGCCTGAGGAAAAATCGTACAACTACAATTTTCACCGACTTTTTTAACTATAGAGTAATCAACTTGCTCCAATCCCTTTACTACAATATTAATTTTTACCTCTTCTGGTACATTATGGACATTCTCAACAACCACCAAACTTCCTCTTATAATTCTACCCGGCGCACTCATACAATAATCTCCTAAACCATGGTCTGATCCTGAGTTACCATTACCAAAGGAAAACTCGTAATTACCGTTTACAATTCCACCCCTTTCTTCAGCGCATACACTTATATTTTTATACCCAATAGGCCTTGGTGCTACTACTTTATTAGCATCTACATAGGCTTTCGTTGCTGCATCTTGTGAATCCTTTGGTTCAGCAATATTTTTTAAAAATTTATTATTCATATCGATATCTTTAACAGTAGAATAAGTTCCTTGTGAGGTTTTTAATATTGTACCACTCCCTGAATAACTTTTAACAGATTCTATATTATGGTCTACGTAATACTTATTTACAGCTTGATGGTGTTCTAAAGGTTGTCCAAGGTCGGAAATCCTTCGCCCACCCATAGAGACATCACCAGCTGCCATATACCCACCAGCTCCATAAACGAAGGCTCTATTTGCATTATCTACATATCTTTTAGTTGCTGCATCTTGCTCATCTGCGGGATCCAAAAGATTTGTTAAAGTATACCCACGCATATCTATATCATCAAAAGCGGAAAAAGTGCCATCTTGTTGTTGTACTATTGCTCTACCACTTCTATCCACATAACTTTTAGCAGCAGCTTCACCCGGTTCTGTAGGCTCTTTAACATTTCTTATTTTATTGAAACCCATATTTAGAAATCCAAGAACATGATACCCACCATTTTCTTTTAATAATCCCCCAGAATTCTCATCAACATAATGTTTTGTAGCAACGTCATGTGAATTTACCGGATCACTAACCCTCGTTAATGTATTACCATTCATATTTATTAAACCTGTAACGGTGGTTGTTCCATCTTTACGTAAGAAATTATTATTTACATAAGCGAGCGACACACCGTCACCCTTAGTTTTTTCATCACCCATTCCTCCGAATTTATTAACAGGCATTTTTTTAATACTAAAATAATTTATTTATCACATGTTGAAATTTATTACCCAAGCTCAACTCCTTAAGAATGTATAAACATAAATGACCACAAAATACTTGCCCAGCTTTTTGTAATTGATCAGTATTGTAATGTATATAATCTGTTAAACTTTCTTTTAGATACTTTCTAATTTCCATAGGTGGTTGTACACCATAACTATCAAAGTAAATTTTATTGTTACCGTTTTTATACCAAGCAACCCAATGTGTACCTGGACCGCCACTTTTATCAAAGTTTACTATACCACATTCTTTTTTATTTGGTTTTTTCGGCAATGTATCAAGTAAAAATACTCCCCTAAAAGAAGGAATCTTTAATATTTTTACCGCATTTTCTACTTCGAAACGGTTTACTAGGTAAAATTAATTTTTTTATTTTTATCATTTTTTATTGTATTTAAATATTTATAATTTCTTTATTATCAACCCACGAATTAAACTCATCAGGATAACCTTTCCACTTTACAAGAGATTTCTTTTTTCCTTTTTTAATAACCTTTTCTATCCTATATAATTCCTGACTAGTTTTTTGCAGTTCAGGTTCATAAAAGCTACCTTTTATTTCTTCTCCATTAAGATCCACAATTTTATAAGTTACAGGTGATATAAGTTTTACCTCAGAACCTGTAAAAACCTCTTCAGTCCATCTGGTGGTATAACCTTTCTCAAAAGTCTTTTTCTTTTTAGTTATCCTTACTTTCTCTCCAACAGAAAACTTAGGTTTTATATCTTTTATTTCGAGATGATCGGGGTAAAGATTTCTCCAAACTTTGGTTTCATTTTCTTTTTTACTAGCATTTACCGGAGTCATCTTAATAGAAGAATGTCTCGTGTTATTATATTCTTTAACGAGATCCGGTAATGTAAACGTTTGTGGAGTGTGCAGAAAAATACTTCCACATTTTTTCTTTCATTGTTCTATTCCATCTTTCAACCACGCTAGACTTTTCTTCATTTTCGGTAGAATACAGTTCAACTAAGTCTTTAACATCTTTGTTATAAAATTCCTTACCCTTATCAACCCACATTTTTTCAGGTTTTCTCTCCTTAAAAATACTCTTTAATGCTATAGCAACAGATTTTCCAGTTTTATCTTTTAATGGTATCAACCATCCGTATTTGGAAAAGATGTCAATGACAGCGAGAAGGTATTTTACACCACGATTAAACTTAGAAAATGCTTGCATGTCTACTAAATCTACCGCCCATATCTTATCAATACCGTTTACTCTAACTCTCCTTTTACTAAATTTTCTTTTTACAGGTTTATGTAATTCTTCCCCTAAATTTATCATGCTGAATTTTTTTTTTAACCCCCATTCCAAATCTCATCTTTGTTCCAATAATCCTACTAACGATAGACTTATCCATTTTTTCCCTAACCGTTGGGTTGTAAATACCTTTTAACTCTTTTAACATATTTTTATCACATACCTCATTTCTAACTTTAGTAGAAGGATTTTTTAAATAACAAACATCATGATGATATGCAGCTTTATCAACACGGTTTATTGGTTTGCTCCATTCTTTTGGTGTTAAATCTGGGTTGAGCCTTTTTTTTAATTTTGTGCCTGGTCCCGTAAACTTATGACCAGGTAGATGCATTTCAACGGGTAAATTATTTATAACCTTATTTAACATTGTTCCACCTTTTTTTACATCTGATGCCTTAACAAACTGATTCTTAGTTATTCCACACACCACGCATAATCCGCGTTTCATATTTCTTTTATTTTTAGTTACCACGTATTCTACATTAGTTGTATCAGTAACTTTTTTACATTTAATGCAATACATTTTTATATAATAAATAATAAACTTATATAAAAATGGATATTAAAGATTTATCGTGGAATGAAGTAGTATCAAACAGATTTAATCATCCTCTTTTACCAAAAAGTATTAGGGGGTTAATCATAGGTAAATCAGGATGTGGTAAGACCACTCTTTTACTTAACCTACTGCTCAGACCGGATTGGCTTGACAATAAGGAGTTGCGTGTTTTCGGAAAAAGTCTTTTTTAACCCGAATATCGCATAACTAAAAAAGCTTTTGAAGAAGGAATACCAAAAAAAGGTATTTTATACTTTTTTAACATTCGAGATGAAATACAAGAAGAAAATGTTTCCCCAACAGCTTTAGTTGAAGAATGGGCTAAAACGATTATTGTTAGTGATAAATCGGATATAAAGTGTAGTTTTTTTGAAACTGCGGAAGATGTACCTGATCCTCGAGATTTAAGTTCGGAAAATAAAAATTTAATGATATTTGATGATTTACTTTGAGAAAGGCAAAATAAATGTGAATGTTATTACATTCGTGGAAGACATAGCAATGTTGACTGCTTTTACCTCTCACAAAATTATTTTAGGTTATCTAGGCAAACTATTAGAGAAAACGCAAATTTTATTTGTCTTTTCCGTCAAGATGGTAAAAATATTAATCATGTTTATAACGATCATGTAGGTGAAGATATGTCTAAGGAAGAGTTTAGAAAATTTTGCAAAAAAGCATGTTGTTATTGATCTAACTAATAAAAAAATAATGGAAAGTATAGAAAAGGTATTGATGAATTTTATATAGTTAAATAATATTTATTGAATCATAATTTTTTTTTTTTACATTAAACCCACGCTCATGGAATATAAACTAAATAAAATTAGAAAAATATTGCTCCGAAAATTATTTAATGATGGTAAAGCTGACTTTTTTGGTTTGTGCGATCATTTTAGAATCCCATTAGAAGATTTGTCTCATAATAATATAGTTCTAGCTTATTTAAGGTTAGAAGAATGTATTTTAAAAGATAAAGAAGTTCTAAAAAATTTAGGAATTACAAACAAAATAAACAAGTTTATACATCAATATCATTGGATGTGTAGATATAATAAAGATTACAAGGAGAGGGCTATCGACGAAATGTTAACCGAATACGAAAAAGAAAATTTTTGAAGAAACTTAGAAAAAATATTAATTATGGTAGAAATGGAAGTAATAAAAATTGTAGATGAGGTTAATGGAATTATTGATATGTTAGTGGAAAAATACATAGATGCGTTGGGAGGAAGAAAAAAAGTATGGGGAATATTAAAGCATTTAAAACTAAAACCAGCTAAAATTAAATGCTGCTTTTATCATGAAAATACCATCTCTAGGAATTCATTAATATTGTACTATAATATGATAGAATACCTTATTTTGGCTTTAATTTCAGTGGAAAGTAAAAAAAATTATCCTCTTTATATTTCTGATTCACATTCAGATGATATTAAAAAAAAGAAATACAGATGAATTAAATTATATTCACTCATTTATACTTTCTCATTTTAATGACTTAATGAGATTATTATAATTTCTAATTACGCATATAAAAAAAATATATTTTAAACAAAATACATTTTTAATATAAAATGGAAAAACTTTTAGAACAAATTGTAGAAAATACTAACCAAAAAACATCATTTCAAATTATAGTAAGCAACAACAAAACACGTTTTAGAACAAGGTTTAATCCACCACTTCAACTAAAAAAGGATAGGGTGTATGAAATAGCTTTGGTAAACCTCGAAACTTACTACTCTTTTCCTAACATAGATAAAAAAAAACAACATATTTATTTATTCTCCAGACAACGGTGCTTCATGGTTTAAAATAGAAATACCAGAAGGGAGTTATGAACTTGTAGATATTAATGATACCATTCATCAGGAAATGAGAAAAAACGGGCATTATGATGTATCCAATGATGAATATTATATTAATATTTCAGGAAACACGAATACTCTAAAGTCTGTTCTTACCCTTGAAAACGGTTATCAAGTGGATTTCAATCATCCACACTCCATTTCTAAAGTATTAGGATTTACTAACGCAAAATACACACAAGGATTTCATGAGTCAGAGAATGTTGTAAACATTTTAAGTATAAACAGTTTATTTGTTAACATTGATATTATTTCAGGAAGCTATGTTAATGGATTAACACAAAACACGATTTACTCTTTCTTTCCAAATGTTTCTCCCGGATATAAGATAATTGAGAACCCAGTTAATCTGGTATACCTACCAATATCATTGGATGAAAAAATAACATGGAGGTAAATATAACGGATCAAAATGGAAATTTACTAAATCTTAGAGGTGAAAATATAACAATTAGGTTTCATATTAGAGAAGCTTAATACAAAAATTAATACATATAAAATGACAAGTTATACAACAATTAAAGTTAATATATCAGAAGGACAAAAGCAAAAGCTTCAACACGCTATTAAAAAAAGTTGTCCAGTAAGTATTCGTTTAGGTCATGAGGATTTAAAAGGTAATGATATTATAGCAGTTACTGATTCACAAGCAAAGAAAATGGCTAAAGCCTATGAGAATGGTAAGGGTATAACGATTAGAATGAGTAACAGGCAACATAATACGAAAATAGAGGGAGGTTTTCTCGGAATGTTTGCAGGATTGGCTGCGAGAGCTTTACCAATAATCGCAAAAACCTTTTTACCACCATTAGGTGTTGGTGCTCTTTCTGGATTAGCCTCATCAGGAGTACAAAAAGCAATGGGATCGGGTCTTTACCTTAAAAAAGGAGGATGTGTTTGTAGGATAGCAACTGATGGAAAAGGACTATATTTAGGACCAGCTGAAGGTAAAGGATTAAAATCTGTTGGTGATGGATTGTATTTAAAACAAGATGGAAAGTTTTATGATGGAAAAGGTCTTCTTTTAGGACCTAATAGCCCATTTGCTAATATACCTATTTTAGGAGCTATCTTATAAAAAATATTAATTTAAGCAAAAAATACTAACATAAAATGTTACGTAGATATTCAGAAAGATTTTCTTTCAAAAGAAATGAAAATATAAAAGATATAATATGGTTTCCTTTTCCAAATTTAAAATATCCACCTAAAAATATTACAAATGATATATGGGAAGTATATTCACAAAGTGAAATAATAATACAACCTAAAAAATGTGTAAAAATACAACTTGGACTTGGGTTTTTTATAATTAGGTCAGGCAAAACTGAAGTTTTACTTAATAATAATTTAGTCTTACAAGGTGTAAGATTAAAAAAAAAATGAATCACAAAATGTAGAAGATGTAATAATATATGTAAGAAATAGTTCTGATAAAGAGATTACTATCGCAAGAAATAAACCATTATTTCTTGTTGTATATGATGAGGATTATTATAGTTATACTTACAATGATGAAAATAATTATAATAATTATAATGATTATAAAAGTGATGATAATGATGAAGAAAGTGATAATAATATACCTATTTCAGGGTCTAACTTATAGAAAATAATACTAATAAAAATGCGTAGTATATGTCACGAAAATAAAAAAGAATTTGTATTAAGCATGCTTCAAGAAATAATTAGAAATTTACATGAAATGAGTGATTATGCTAAAACTAATTCAGCAAAAGAAATATATGATTCATATATTAGATATTTAAAAAAAAAGTTATATTGTAATGTTATAAAATAATAATATTATTTTATAAAAAAAATGTATGTTCATAAATTTGTTGTAAAGTCTAAGATTACTCAACCAAAAACGATCCATTGGCAACCATTTCATGATGTAAAGCATCCGCCGAGAAAAGTAAATACAACAACTTGGGAAATGTTTAGCCAAAAAGAATTTACACTCAAACCCAAGGAAACAAAACAAATAAAATTAGGGCTTGGGTTTATGATAACCAGAGGAGTTGTTTTAACCACGTTAGCATACTCTTTAAAAGAAAAGTGGTGTAGTGTACAAAACGAGGTTAATATTGAAAACGCAGAGGATATTATAATTGCCATTACGAATAATTTGAGTGAGAATGATTTGGGTGAGAACATTGTAAGAATTAAGGAAAACCAGCTTTTATGCCTCGTTCGTTATTTAATTTAAAATATCGTTCTAATAAAAAAATGGAAATGAAAGAGAGTATTTATCCGAAATTACCTTCTGCCCCTCCTGTTGATGAGGGTCAGGGTTATAGGTTACAGAAAATTAATGAGATACAATTTTTTTTAGAAGGAGAGATAACGAAAAGAGAAGCCCTGAGTAAGAAATACTTTAGAGCTGCGAGGATAATAGATAATGTTGATACTGTATTGGCTTCAGTTACATTAGCATCAGGAGCTGGTTGAATGGTATTATTAACAACAGTTGCTGCGATACCGGCTGCACTCGCATTTGAAGCAGCAAGCATAGTAACAGGGCTTTTTAGTTTAATTGGGCAATATACTGTTAGAAATTCTACTACCAAAGCTGAAAAACACGAAAAGATAATGACAATAGCGAGTACAAAGTTAAATACTATAGCATCACATGTATCCAAAGCCTTGAGTGATAATAAAGTTACCGATGAAGAGTTTCAACTGATTTTGGAAGAACTAGAAAAATATAAAGATATGAAAGAAGAAATTCGATCAAAAATAAAGAAGAAGATAAGTACTGAAACGGAAGAGATATTGATAGAAAGGGGAAGGCAAGAAGCACGTGAGTCCTTTCGGAGGTTGGTGGAAAAGAGTAAAGAAGAATTTTAAGTTTTCTTGCGATTTAACGGTAAGTATATCGATAAATAAATAATTTCATAATCTCAACGAGATTATGAAATAATTGGATTGTCACAATCCTCTGGATCTCCAGTCAATTCATCCCTTGGATCTTTTAGAAACAAAACACCGCCCTCAGATAGTACATCAACAATATACTTGAGTTCTTCCTTTGTACACGGTGTATTTTCTTCATCATTATAATCATAATATTCATTCATAAAGTCATAATTTTCAATTATATCATATTTGCGAAATAATTTCTTTTCATAACAAAAATTTATTACCTCTTCTTTAGTAAAACCATCTTCTAAAGCTGTTTCAACAAATGTAGTTCGTGTTTTTATGAGATACTCATTAACATACTCATCCATTTTTATTATATATAAAATTATTTCAATAAAAATATTTAACAATATAATTTCTCAAAGTTTCTCCATGTATTACCTGATTTACACATCGAACAAAATCATTGTTTTTTTGGTGTATAAGCAAGATCTCTAACTAGTTTTCTAAATTCTTCATCAGATAGTAGAAGTATACAGTCTACTGTATCATTACAATCTATCTTAATATATTCATATCCATATTTTTCTAACACCTTTTTCTCAAGTTTTGATAAAATTTCTGTATCTGTATAGCTCCTTTTAAGTTTATTGGTTTCAGCGGCCATAAAACTAAGCATTTCTTCTTTATGAAATTTGGTTGGTCAGCTGGGTTGAGAGGGTCTGCCCCATATTTTTCAGGATTATAAAGATACCAATAACGATGCATATAAAGAAGAAAACATTTTACAAAATTACAAATTTCTTTTGGATCCATAGTCCATTTACCATTTCTTTAGCATATTTTTCCAACATTAGTTTTTCTAGTTTTTTCATGTTTATATAATCAGATATTCATATTCAATTAATTCAAAAACTCTGTTGAAATCTGTGTTGAAAACTATGTTGAAAACTGCGTTAAAAAACTGCGTTAAAAAACTGCGTTGAAAACTGCGTTAAAAAATATGTTACTAATAAAAAATGTCTTTTTTAAAAATTACTGATCCCGCAAAAAGGGACCTAATTGTAAAAGAGTAT
The DNA here is from genome assembly GCA_946811185.2 of Hippopus hippopus. NCBI lineage: Eukaryota > Metazoa > Mollusca > Bivalvia > Cardiida > Cardiidae > Hippopus > Hippopus hippopus. Next base: position 58,503,520 of record OX328100.1, read on the forward strand.
CTTGAAACAAAAAAGAATATTCGGGATAATCTACTAGCTGAGAGAACAGGTGAGAAAGATTTACAAACTGATTTTTCAAAGTTTTTTAAACCTATCACGGAAACACAAAAAGCTACAATAAAGGAGATTACAGAAGGACTTAAACCTATTAAAGAAGGTATAGAAGGCTTACCGCAAGCTATTACGTTTCCAGCCTTCTGCCGTTGATGTGGGAAAAAGTGTTGCTAAAGAAGGCGCAAAAAAGGCATTAGAGGCAGGGAAGAGCGCAGCTGTAGACATAGGAACGAAATTAGTTAAAAAAGTTTTAAAACCAAAATCGAGAAAAATTTTAGAAAAACATACCGCAGAACCTATAATGCATGATACACCTACAACACACAACATCAACAGCTTAATAGATGGTAGTGCCATCGCTATTCAAGACTTGGTTAAAAAATTAAACAGCGGGTCTGGTATTAAAACGATATAATTTAAAATATATGTGTATATATAAAAAAATGGAAATTTTAAATATTAAAGAAACAATTCCAGAAGATACTAGTATTGATGAGTATGAGCACTTTGAGTATCTACCAATCACAGGTGCAAATCTCAACAACTCAGGAGGAGATATTAGGATTAGTATCGAAACCCAAGATATTTTTACGCATCCTAGTGAAAGTTATTTACTTATTATAGGCGAATTTGTAAGAAGTGATACTGGTGCAGTTTATGATGCTAACACAAATATTTCTTTAACAAACAATGGTCTCATGTATCTTTTTAAAAATATTAAGTATCATCTTTCCGGTCAGGAGATTGAATCTGTAACATATCCAGGTCAAGCTACTACAATGCTTGGTTTGTTAAAATATCCGAATGATTTCTCTAAATCACACGGGTTAATCCAATTGTGGTTTAAGGATACAACAAATACTGCAGCTGGTGCAAACACTGGTTTTGAAGTAAGAAGAAGGTATATTATTAGGGATTCCCTTCCAAGAGGTACCTTTAGCTTCAGATTTCCATTAAAACATATATTTGTTTTTTGTGATGATTATAATGAAATATTGTATGGAATGAAGCAAACTCTCACCTTGACAAGAAATGATGATAATGATGCAGTCTATCGTGATGGTGCTGCTCCTGCTGATGGTAGAATTACGCTACTTAAAATATCGTGGTTTATGCCACACGCGCTACCCGCAGATAAGGAAGAGATGGAACTTTATAAAATTATCGAGAGAAAAGAAAAAATACCGGTTTTATATAGAATGAGGCAGTGTGACTCTATCGCGGTTCCTCAGTCAACATCATTTAACTGGCGACTTTCCGTCAAATCATCTCCCGAGGTGCCACGTTTTATCATTGTTGGCTTTCAGACTGGTAAAGGTGGTGACCAAGAGCAAAATCCAGCCATATTTGATCATACAAACGTTAGAAATATTTATGTTATGTTAAATGCCACTAGATATCCTGCTGTTGACTATAATCTTTCATTCAAAGCGCATCAATTCAGTAGAGCGTATGGTGATGCTGCTCTATTTAGATCTAACATGGATGAGTTGGTGTCAAACCCTAACATTACCCCCTCAGATTATAAAACCCTTTTTCCTTTATTTTTGTTTGACGTTTCCAAACAGAGTGAGAGGTTAAAATACTCAACCACCGATATCAAAATTAAGGTAAATTTTAATGAAAATGTACCTGCAAACACTGAGGCATATGCTGTTATCCTTACCGATAGGTTTTTACACTTTCAGTCTGATGGAAATAAAATGAGTGTTGTGTATTAAGATTTTTCTTTCTTAAAGAAAATGATAAGGATTTCAGACTTAAAAAGAATTCTTGAAGAAGATGATATAAGATTTCACTCTTTACAGGATAAAAAACGATTAATTATGTTGGTAGAAATACATGATATGTCACCTGAGCCACATAATAAAGAAAAGAAATTTGATAGATTAAAAATTATTATGCATAATCCTAAAAGTGTTACTTTAGAGGATGTTGAAACTGGAGAAATAACAAATTTCCCATCAATTTATAAGGCGAGTAAGTTTATGAAGTGTAATCCTCCAATTGTTTCACATTATGATATGGTCATAATGAAATTTTTGAAAAATAACTTAAAAAATTTATGTTATTACAAAAATGGAAAATGAGTTTAGAAAACTAACAGTAAAAGATTTAAAAAATCTTGCTAGAAATAGAGGTATTAGAGGATACTCTAGTCTTAGAAGAGAAGAATTAATTCAAATTTTAAGTAATCCTGGTCCACCAATACTAGATAGAGGTATCGGTAATATAGATGGCCCGATGTTAACACCGACACCCTTTGTTCCTCCCTCTCAACCTTCTCCTAAACCTACTCCTAGCTTTAGTGAGTTTTTAGAAGCTTTAAATAATGTTAGAGAAATTCCTAGAAATATTTCACCTGAATTTAAAGCTTTTAAAAAAAAGATAAATAAATTATATGATATACAAAAGAAATTTGTTATTAAACAAGGCCAATCCACTTTACGCAGATTCACTAAAGAATATAAAATAGAAGGTGATAAAGGAATTTGCCCAATAGAGATTTTAGAAAATGCACAAAGAGATATGACTAATATTTTAAAGAATAATCGTGTAACAAAAGTTATAATTATTTTATCATGCATGATGATAAATTTTAAAACCAATAAAACAGAAAAAAGGTATTTTCATTCTAATTATCCAAAAATCAATTTAGAGGGAGATAATGAAAATGAATTATATAATCTTATGAAAGAAAGAATCTTAGAAAACTTAGAGTTACATTTAATGGAACATGAATATTTGAGAGTTCTTTTTGTAATTGATCTAAGATTACATACTGTAAGATATAATCCATTAAGAGGTAACTCATATTTTCCTTCACCATCAAAGATAAGAAAAACAGATGGTGTTATTAATATTAAAAATGAAGATGAAGAATGTTTTATATATTGTATTCTTAGATATCTAAATCCTAGAGAAAAAAACCCTGAAAGGATTAATGACCTAACACCTTTAAAAATACATTAAATATGAGTGGGATAAGATATCCTGTTTCGCTACAAGACATAGATAAATTCGAAAAGCAAAATACTACAATATCAATAAATGTATATGGTTATATGAGTTATGTTTATCCGCTTAGAATTAGCGAATATACTAAAAGAAAACATCATATACATCTTTTGCTTTTAGAGAGAGAAGGAAATTCACATTACTGTTTAATTAAGGATATGAGTCGATAGTTGTCATCTCAATATTCGAATCATAATGGGAGATTACATTTTTGCTCAAGATTTTTAAATGCATTTCCCAAAGAAAGTTCTTTAGCAGAGCACATTGAATATTGTAATGAGCATGAACCAGTTAAAAAAGAATTACCGGAAGAGGGGTCTTTTATAAAATTTAATAGTTTTTATAAACAAGAAAAGCTTCCTTTTGTAATTTACGCTGATTTTGAGTCTGTTTTACATAAGATTGATACTTGCGCTCCTAATCCAGAAAATAGTTACACAAAATAATATCATATACATGAACCCTCAGGTTTTTGTTATTACATTAAATCACGTTTTGAGGATGTATATCCTTCAAAACTAATACAATATACAGGAGAAAATGCTGCACAAATATTTATAGAATACATAGAACGAGATATTAAAGAAATTGATGAAATATCGATCAAGGAAATGGTATTTACAAAAAAAGATAAACTATTTTTTAATGAAACAACTAAATGTTGGATATGTAAAAAGTCATTTACTGAGGATGATACTAAAGTAAGGGATCATTGTCATTATACAGGAAAGTTTAGAGGTGCTGCTCTTTCTACATGCAATTTAAAATACAAAAGACCAAAATTTACACCCGTATTTTTTCATAATCTTAGTGGATATGATAGTCATTTATTCATAAAAAATCTTAGTAAGACAGAAGGAAATATTCAATGTATTCCTAACAATGAAGAGAAATACATAAGTTTTTCCAAAAAATTACCTATAGAGTATACAAATAAAGATGGAGAAACTAAAACTAAAACTCATGAAATTAGATTTCTTGATAGTATGAAGTTTATGCTCGATAGTTTAGAAAATCTAGCAGATAATTTAGAGAAAGAAAAATTTATAAATTTAGCGAGATATTACGAGAAAGAGCAATTTAATTTGCTTACTCAAAAGGGAGTTTTTTCCTATGAATACCTTGACTCATTTAAAAGATTAGAAGAAACTAAACTACCACCAAAAGTAGAATTTTACTCTAGACTTAAAGATGAACATATTAGTGATGAGGATTATGCACATGCGCAAAAAGTTTGGAAAACATTTAAGATGAAAACTTTTAAAGACTATCACGATTTATATAATAAAAGCGATGTTTTACTCTTAGCAGATATTTTTGAGAACTTTAGGAATGTTTGTCATAAGCATTATGAATTAGATCCAGCCTGGTATTATACATCACCAGGATTATCTTGGGATAGTATGTTAAAAATAACTAAGGTAGAAATAGAATTGATATCTGACCCAGATATGTTATTAATGTTTGAAAAAGGAGCTAGAGGAGGAGTATCATTGATTTCTATGAGATATGCAAAAGCAAATAATAAGTATATGGGAGAAAAGTATGATTCTAGTAAACCAGCAAAGCATATTATATACTTAGATGCTAATAATCTTTACGGATATGCAATGAGTCAAAAACTTCCTATAGGAGGATTTAAATGGATGATTGAGGATGAATTAGAAAATTGGAAAAATCATCCATGTATTTTAGAAGTTGATTTAGAGTATCCTAAGGATATACATGATTTGCATAATGATCTTCCTCTCGCTCCAGAACGTTTAAAAGTAAACAATGTAGAAAAACTTGTTCCTAATTTATGGAATAAAGAAAAATATGTAATTCACCATGAAACATTAAAATTATATTTAAGTTTAGGTTTAAAGATTAAAAAGATTCATAAAGGTATCAAGTTTGAAGAAAGTAATTGGCTTAAACCTTATATTGATTTGAATACACAGCTCAGAGCTAAAGCAAAAAATTAGTTTGAGAAAAACTTTTTTAAACTTATGAACAACTCAATCTATGGTAAAACCATGGAAAATATTAGAAAACGAGTTGATGTACGATTAGTTAATGATGAATTAAAGGCAGAAAAGTTAGCTGCTAAACCAAACTTTTATCATCGCATCATTTTTGATGAAAATTTAATTGCTATTCAAATGAGAAAAACAAAACTAAAATTTATTAAACCGATCTATTTAGGAATGTGTATTTTAGATTTAAGTAAAAACTTGATGTATGATTTTCATTACAATTACATTAAAACAAAATATGGTGATAAAGCTAATCTTCTTTTTACTAATACTGATAGTTTAACGTATGAAATTGAGACGGAAGATTTTTATAAGGATATATCTGATGATGTGTTAAATAAATTTGATACGAGTAATTATCCTGAAGTTCATCCATCAGGTATTTTAACTGGATGTAACAAAAAAGAAATTGGAAAGTTTAAAGATGAAGCTGGAGGAGAAATTATTGAGGAGTTCATCGGGCTTAGAGCAAAACTATACTCTTACAAAATATTTGATGGAGATGAAAGCAAAAAATGTAAGGGGGTAAAAAAAACAAGTAGTAAAAAAACATATTACACATGAGGATTATAAAAAATGTTTGTTTTAGGAAATGAACAACATATAAAAATGAATGTAATTAGAAGTAGAGGACATCAAATATATACGGAGGAAATAAACAAAATAGCATTATCCGCAAGCGATGATAAAGACATATACTTAAAAACTCAATAAACACATTAGCTTGGGGACATTATGAAATTATTTCATTTCAAGATGATGAAACAAGAGTAGCTGTTTCATATTAGTTTTTAGTTGTTGAAATATAACTAGGATGTGGTTATATTTCATTCACCATCCGATTAAATATCAAGAATTCTTAGTATTTCAGGGGTTTTAATCTTTGTCCTACACATCCTTTAGCAATGGGGTAATACAATATATACATAGCACTATCACCCATTAAAATCATATGCATATGAAAATTTTTATTATATTCTTTTATATGAAATTCTAAAGACTCTCTAGTTGTATCACCATACATTTCATAAGCATAGACCAAATCATTTCCCAATTCTATAAAAAGTTCAAGCACCTCATCATTTGATAAAGTGCTTAAATACTCTTCAATTATTTTATTAATTGAAAAACTAATATAATCACTTGCATCCTCATAGAAAATGTTATATTCATCAGGCATAATATATCCTTCGACCATATAGTTATCCATCAACTCCCTAATTTCCTGTCTAAAATTTCTTAGACGGTTATAAAAAAAACTTGTGTCTCTCTGAAATCTTCATTTTATATAAGTCTTTTAAATGCAAACACAAATTTCAAAAATTTTTTGTTCATGAGCGAGATTTCCGTTTAGACATCTCGGTAATTTAGAGAAATATGCTTAAATATGCTTAAATATTTCTAAGCATAAATATATTTAAATATTTTTAAAGATTTGGGTCGTCTCTGTGGTTGGATGTGGTTGTGAGCTGGAACTCTCATATCTCACCTACTAATCCTTTCATTTACTTCTCAAAGTTAAAGGAGGGAAATGAAGTTTTTCCTTCTTAGGTGTATTTAAGTTTTCAAACATTGCACAGTTTATTGGGCTTGAGGGGAGGTGTTAAACACACACACACCCACACCCACACACACCCACCCACACACACACACAAACACACACACACACACACACACACACACACACCTAGTCTCACTGTTCCTACGGCCCTGTAATAATCCAAGATGTCTGATCTTATTCTACTCTACTCTTAAGCAATCGACTTTTAAAACAGAGCCTAAACGCCATGCAGGTTGAAATAAATTAGTGCGAGTGAGGAATATATAATACTATCTGACACACTTGAAAACCTTTCTTGATGCTTACTTTACCCTTTCAGTAACATAGGCAAAAAAAGGGTTTTGCAGACGGCATAGATCAAGATCACACTGTACAGAACGTATAGTCAGATTTGGATTTTTACCGTCTGTTATTGTATTCAAGCCTATGCGATAAAATAAAACTCTCGGTGGATTGTATTTTCCTCGACCAATAGATTTATATACATGTACACATTTATAAGTTTGGCACTGAAAGGGTTATTGTCTGTACAAAGTCTATGCAGGCATGCAGCCATAGACAAGCAGTCTGATACACAGAGGATTTGTTAATAGTAGATTGATAATTAATTGCAAAAACAACAAAACCACTGATTCTGAAAAGTACATTTGAGGCTGAGCTTCGTCAAAGAAGCGGGTTTATTGCATCTTCGTGGTACATTATACCCAGCAATTCATCACGTGACGACAGGTCCATAATATCCAGTTTGTCTAACAACCGACTGAATAATGAGGAGAATGGTCCTTGGACATGCAGAAAATTTACCCATAGCAAAAAGGTTCGACTCATGTCAGCCTGCGCAGACTGACACGGGTCGATACTTTTTGCAGATGCATTGAGCCCCTTTTTTCACAGTGCATGGTTCAATTATTTTTCGCAATTTGATCACTTCAGGTGAAAAACTTCTCTCCCTCAACAAAGGTATTAGATTAAGCAGCAATCTTAGAGTTCATAACGAAAACTGGGACCCGCAAAATGCAGTAGATGGAAACCGTAACAATACACCAGACACGTGCAAATGTTGTGCAGCAACTAGACAGGAACCTAGTCCTTGGTATGAACTAGATCTAGGAAGAGAGTTTCTCATCGAAAGAATCGATGTGGTGGGAAGAGCGAGCACAGAAGTGACAGAGCGTATGTACATAGCCTGTTTCATAAATTAAAATTTATATATTGATTTAAATTGATTTAATGACCATCCAAATGACCCTAATGTGCAGTTTTCAGCTGTTGTATGGAAAGCTTTTGTTATCATTCTTACAATGTTCCATATTGTCAATTTGTATTAGAGTTAAACGCCCTTTTAACAGCTTCGGTCATATCACTGAGGTCAGTACACCTACACATGTATTCCCTGGCTTTCTCACACCAGGACTGAGACAACTTTCTTTCAAAGTCACTGACTACTTTTCTCACATGTATCAGGGGTGAAAGGCGAAGGATCGTCGGAAAGAAAGGTTACCTCAACCGAATACAAAACCCACAACCACTGTCAGGTCATGAACCAGAGACTCTAAGCACTGAGCTCCGTGGTTGGGCTATAACGTACCATTAAGGTAATAGATTCTCGGTAAGCTCAGGTTGTCTTTTAATTTGAAAAGTCACATATCTCTGATGACTATGTACCGGTCAACAAACTTTGATTTTGGACTGATCCCAATTGAAAGAATTTGCAGATGACAAATAAAATGTGGAACAGATGTTTAGATTTGTCTATGAAAGGTTAGAAATCATCATAGGAAAAGAAGAAAATGTTGGTTATCAGTAGTTTTCCTTTTCCCAAAAAGTTATTATAAATGTCTTATTCAAGATCGTTATTGTGCGGTGAAGAGATGAAACTATGTCGGGTAGTGTGATTGTTGGCAAGCTAGCCATGATGGAAAAAATCTGAGTCATTCGTTGGCAAAATAGGGTCTAATGCATCTCCGTGGTGTATTGCACCAAGAAAGTCATCATATAATTATAAATCCATAAAATCCAGTTTGTTCAAGAACTGGCTGAATTTTGCAGTAGAATAGTCCTTTGACATGCAGACAATTGATCAATAGCAAAATCTTTCGACCCAGGTCAGCCTATACGGACTGCACAGACTGAACTGGGTCGGTACTTTTCTCAGATGCATTAAACCCCCTTTTCACAAAGCATGGCTCAGGACTATATTAATTTATTGTTAAATGACTAAAACTGAATAGGGAAGGTAATTTTCCGGTGGTATTGTTTTACTTTATTTGATTTTATTTCATTTTAGTTATAGGTTTTTTATAGAGGAAAGTTAAAAATTAATAAATCAGGTTTTAGTATTTTGTGGGAAAGTTTTACGTTTTTAATTCTAAGGCCGGTTTAGAAGCCGCTAATTTGTAAAAAAAAAAAAAGTACCGAATGGTTGGTACCTTGGTACCGAATGGTGGGAACCAAAAGGCATTGTTACGGGACACCACTCCTTCATGCATGGCTCCGTTCCGATTTAAATACAATACCTAACATCTGCGTCAGGGAGATATCTCTTTAGCACAGTGGTTATGGTTTGGTCTTTTGAACCTCGAAAAAAACGAGGATCTTGTTCTCCGTGAGTTCGATTCCCGCCATTGCGGTTTGTATTTCAGCCATGCATTTATTCATTTGTTTCTTTGTTACGGACGTCGTTCGTAAGAGCATTCGTCTCAACACGGCTAATTCCGTAACAACCGATTGAGTCATTAGGTAGTCTGGTCCTTTGACAAGAAGGAATTTACCCACAGCTAAATGTTTCCATCCGGGTTAGTCTACGCGATTGCGTAGGCTAACCTGAATCGATACTTTTTTTTTTTTTTTTTTGGAAGATACATTAAACTCTCTTTTCACAGAGCATGAATAATTTTTTCAATGAAGTCTTGCCAAAATTTGTCCAATTTTATGGGGTTTGATCTAATACCACTATTCAAACATCCAAATTGAGTCAGATATGCGGACTAACAGACAAGCAGACAAGCGGAAGAAAAAGAGAGCAAGACAACCCTTTACATAGATCAATAAGGCACGATTTTTCATAGTTTATCAGGATCTATATCGAGAAAGAGCGAGCGGAAAGTAGTTTTATGTTTTAATCATCCACTTATCTTTCCTTGCAGACAACTTAGGTGGTACGGAGATTTTTTTGGCCCCTCGAAACAAAATTCACAGGTTGAGAGCAGAAATAAAAGTCACAGGGAAAATATACAGTTTCAATTTCAAAATGCCAAAGCCGACACCAACATCTCGTTTCGTTAAATTGATTCGCCAAAATACATATGACCATTTTGTTATATGTGAACTATCAGTTTACGGAGGTAAGTAACTACAATTCATATCCGTGGTCAGAGATTGTAATTCATTTTTAACAAAATGTTATTTCTATGTAAGTTCTTTCATAACTTTACTGACTTACGAATAATCACTTACTATCGTTGAAACTTACGAAAACTGTGTTCGTAAGTGCCTTGGTAACAGATTCTTGGTGGTAACTGTTAAGCACAAAATCACAGGCTTTACCAACCTTGTGACAAGAGGCTTTGACGATAAAGTATTATGGAAAAGGAGAAAATGCTGGTAATCTGCATTTTCCCCTTTTCCCATAATATTTTCTATCCTGTTAAGAAGAGAAATCATCAATTTAGCTTTACTTAATCTGTCGTCAGCAAATTATTTCCATTTGGTTGAGTCCAAAATTTTGATGTTTGGTGAAGAGTTAAAGCAAGTGGAGCCATGATTATCAAATATATTTTCCTCTAGACAAACTGATCAACCCATTAACCCACCGGCAAGCCGACCCACCGACCAACCGACCCACCGACAGGCCGACCCAGCGGCAGGCCGACCTACAGACCGACCCACCGGCAGGCCGACCCATCGACCGACCGGCCGGCCGGCCGGCCGACTGACCCACCGACCGCCTGTGGTTGACCGACCGTGGTTGATAGACAGAGAGACAGACAGAAAGACAGGCTGGCTGGCCGGCTATGCCGCTTTTAATGTTATTTCAGACATATCACGGCGACAGCTCACATATTCATCCATGTCTTGGGTTTCGCCAGAATCATTTTTTTTTTTTTTTTGAGCTCTTTTGCTAGGCTAGTTAGGTAACAAATGTTCGAAGTTTTGTGTAACGAAAAAGGTGCGAAAATGCCTTTTACTCTCCTTATTTCTGTTTTTGATGTTAGTAAAAGGGACCTCTTTCGTCAAGTTAAGCGGTTGTGTTAACCCATTTCCAAACGACACAATTTAAACTTCTTCAAAACAAAAGCATCTGCAGACGACAAATTAAAAGTTCTCTGGAAGGATAGAAAATATTATGGGCAATGGAGAAAAATGCTGATTACGAACCCTACCACATAATGTGTTCAAAATCTTTCTTCCTCGCGGTGGATAAAAATCGTTAGGAATAGGGTTAAGTAAACAAAGAATTGATTCGGTTTGGATCGTTGTTTTTGCAGACTGCGTGGATGGAGAGTTTGGTTCAGATTGTGGTAATCGCTGTCACTGTAAGGGAAAGCCTTGTAACAAAACAACTGGTGTTTGTCCGTCAGGGAAATGTCTTCCGGGGTTCACAGGAGGAAACTGTAGCATAGGTGAGCCCTTTTTTCCTAAACTTAAACGAGGATTTGGAGAGTGACGTCATCAGTGATACCAGTATTCTTTTGCATTCATTATTAGTACGAAAACTTTTGTATGATTAGTAGCACTTATAAAATATAATTGTGTAGTTCTGCTCTGTCTTACTGAATTTTTCATGCCTTATTAACTTTTTATCAGACGACAAATTTCTAGCCTTGTCCCAATTTAAAGCATTCGCAGGCGACAAACTAAATGTTACACAAAATATGAAATCCGTCTTTCACAAAGTAGAGAAGAATTTTGATAAAGAAAAAAAATGCAGGTTACTACACAAAATATGAAACTTGTCTTTCACAAAATAGAGAAGAATTTTGATAAAGAAAAAAAAAATGTAGGTTACTGTCGTCTGGTAAAGAGTTAATATGGCGGGACAGTCCTAAACCTAGACAGATCGTCCTTTTCAAGAACACAGAGAAAGCAATTCATAGTCCTGTCAGAGATAAAATAATTGAGTAGAAATATGTCAACAGTTTGTATCGTAAAGCTTACATTAGAATTCAACCTTTATTTTACACTCTTATCTATGTTTTCGTTGACAGCGTGCAAAAATGGAACGTATGGGTTCGAATGCAAACAAACATGTGGAAAGTGCTTCAACAATGCACCTTGTGACAAAGTAAATGGAACTTGCGACAGATGTGCCGATGGCTACATGGGGACTAAGTGTAATTTTAGTAAGTTGATTATGGTCACGGCAGATTTACCTAGACGACAAAATTGTAGACCTGTCCAAATCGAGATCATTTGCGGACGACAAATCAAAATGATGAGATCTGATAGTGATAGAGTAGAAATCTTTGTGGGAAAAGAAGAAAATGCTGGTTAACAGCATTTTCTCATTTTCCCACAATATTTTCAAAATATTTTTTCGTCTGGGTTGATAAAACTCGAGATTGTTTGGTACAGGTCAAGACAGTAAAGCTGAGTATGGCAAGCATAGAATGACAATGCTTGATCAATGTCCTCAAACGATATCTAGTGTGGCACAGTGGTCAAGTCTAGGACTCGTAACCCGGAGGCCAAAAGTGAAGACTACAAATATTTAGAGGTCAGCACTTCAGGCTTACTGGGCCATGCTTTGTGAAAACGGAGAGGGTTTGAATACATCTGCAAAAAAAGGAAAAAAAATGATCCATGTCAGCCTGCCCAGTCTCCGGAGGTTGACTTAGGTCGAAATGTTAGCTATTTGTAATTTTTCCATGTCAAAGGACCATTCTATTTCATGATTCATTTTGCTGTCAGATAAGATGTATTTTATGGATCTATAACTATGTGATGACTTAGCTGACATCATGCATAACGGAGATACATTAAGGCTCTTTTGCCGGAGCGCAGCCTAGTCATTTTGTAATATGATTTATTAGATATCTATCGTAAATGATTGCTTCGACCTGTTTTGTCTTCATTTGCAGCATGTGAAGAAGGACTATATGGTTTCAACTGTACAGAGAAATGTGGAAATTGTAAAGACAATGCTGTATGTAACTTTACGGACGGGTCATGCCGCGCCGGATGTGAATTGGGATATATGAACAAAACCTGTAAAACACGTATGTGGGCCATTAACTACTGTTATACTCTTTGATAACGGTACACCAAACGTGTAACATGTACATGAACAAACGTTTTCTTGATAACTAATTTGGGCAAAAAGTAGACGTATCAGAACAGTATGTCATCTAATCTAGTTTAGAAATTTCTACATGAGATCTATAAACAAACTCCACGCATTCAATATCACACCTAAAGCATGTTATAAATTATATTGAAACATTACGCCACAGTGGTGAACAGGATTTAGCAGTACAGCTTTATGGCTTTAACAAATGACAAAATTTCAGGCTTGTTCCAATCGAAAACCTTGGCAGACCTCAAATTCAGTTCTGCTCTGAAAATGATTTGTGTTTTTGAAACGGTAGAAACCATTTACTATTTATCCTACAATGTGTTCAAAAATCTTCTTCCTCGGGGTCGTTAAAACGATTTCTTGTCAAAGTGTAAGGGGTTAGTATCAATATAGGCAAAATTAAAAAAGCGAGCCTATTTTTTAACCCTTTAAAACACAATCCAGACTTAACGACATTAAGAACGTTTGTTTGTTTGTATCGGAGTTTAACGCCGTTTTAACAGCTTAGGTCATATCACGGCGGTCAGTGCACCTACGCATGTGTTTCTTGGCTTTCTCACACCAGTACTGTCACATCTTTCTTTCCAAATCACTAAATAATTTTCTCACATGCATCAGAGGCGAAAAATCGCCGGAAAAAAAGCTTGCAGACCGGGTATACAATCCACAACCACCAAGTCAAGGGTCAGATAAGCTAACCACTGAGCTACCCGTACGGGCAAACCGAGAAAGAAAACTTTTAAAACATTATGGGAAAGGGGGAAAATGCTGCTAACATGCATTTTCTTCTTTTCCCACAATGTTTTCTACTCTTCCAAAATTCAAATTTCTGAGTCACATTTGAATTGTGGTCTGCAAATGCTTTCAATCTGGTCAAGTCTAAAGTTTTGACGTTTGGTATAGAGTTAAGCAAAAGAAATAGACTACATCATTGTTCAAGAAATAAAAAAGAAATCGAATTCATATGGTACTTCCATAACTTCGATAAAATAATTCATAACCTTTTTTTTTCACTGTAATAATACCCCAGCAGACGGCTTCAAAATTAAAGTTTCGTGATTCGTTTCTTATATAATTTCGTTCACATAATAACCTGTGCTGATGCAAACAAAATGACCCACTATCTGTGAAAAACAGCATGATCATACTGTGTATAGTTTATTGTACATGTACCAAGACTAGGGGGAAGGGTAAAATGGAATGATTATCAAACAATTAAAACTTGCCCATATTGTTGCTGCTTTCAGTGGTGGTGGTGTTTTAGCACATGGTTTAGCATTTGATAAAACTGTTGTTTCTAACAGATGAAATTGATAAAAAGAATACTCACTATTTTCTTTTTCAGCTTGTAATCACGGCAAATATGGTACGAATTGTAATGAGACTTGTGGACACTGCAAGAACAAAGAAACTTGCAACCGTGTTGATGGAACATGTCCTAACAAATGCGAAGCTGGATATATCGGGGATATGTGTAAAACAGGTAAAAAGACAAAGCACTGACAAACTGAGTGAAGGTATCGTTTCATATTCTAATGTAAGTGATGCTTCAATTAGGCTAAAAAGAATTAATACCTTTGACCCTTTGCAAAACGACAATTTTTTACTCTTCCAAATTCAGCGCATCTGTGCAGATGACAATTTCAAAATTGACATAAAGTAGCTGAAGATTGCCGGTACAGTAGGGGAATTTGTGGGAAAAAAAGGCTAGGTTTGGGGTTAGGGTTAAGCATTGGTTTTCAAAATTCTTTAACGTCAGGGTCGTAAAAACACAGGATTGTTTGAGAAAGGGATAAATACATTGATAATTGTTTTCTGTAAACTGACTGAACCTACGTGTATTTTAAAACATAGTGAGACATGAAGAAAGGTTTCGAGCACTTTGTATATAGGTTTTTTTTTTTTTTTTAAAGGTCGTTCATTGTTGAGAGAGTTACTTTTAACTCAGAAATTTTGTTTCTATTCAGACTTGTCTAATCACCATGGAACATAGATGGCGTTATTCCGTCAATACGTTGTTGTGTGTGATTATACTGCGTGTATGCCCTAAACCTGAATCGCATGATCGGTTCTTTTGGCTTTAATCCATCTTTAGGGTTTTTTTTCTTTTTTTTTTTTTTTCTTTTTCGTTGGAGATGTCAAGATATATTTGATATTGGTAATGAAAGGGTGAGGTATCTTTTATGAGGGTCGTTAAAACAGAGGATTCTTACTTTATTTTTCTCCAACAATGTGTATTATAGCAAAAAGGTCACTTCGGAGTTAGACGGAAATAACGCTATATAGCGTAATCGATAGCTATTTTCAAAAGCATATTGAACCATATGTAGTTATGGTTGGCGACTTGGACGACCTTTTTCTAGGTGCTAATTAGGATTCCATCTATTTTTTGGCCATTTAAGATGACCATGCTTTTCGCAGAAATCTTGGTTGTTATAATCTTTAGAGTTACTCGGGAGTTTACAGTCCTGACTTGTATACTCAATATAGACGGATATTGAGGGACCAGGTCTCGGTTCTAGAGGGATTTTCCAGAAATAGCTGCCTGATACAAAATATAGTTACATTTTTTCTACGCAAAATACTTAAAGAAGAAAATTCAACAAATATGTCAGTTTTTAACTTCGGAAAATGTATTCTTACTCTTTATTCTATATAAACCATACCTACAATTTTAAAGTTAAAAAAGGACCAAAAGTTTCTTTTACGAAATTTATAAAACTAAGTTCATTTGAAAGAGAATAAATTTAATTTTCTGACCTCACTTGAGATAATTTTCAATTCTGAAAATTGTTGAAGTTGTCAGTGTTTATTTAACAAGGCCCTTCCCTCATAATTCTATATAAAAAAATACGGGTAAAATAGGCAGATATCGATTTTTACATGTCCACGAAAGTTGGCTATGCTGAGTCAATTTACAAATGCAATGACCCAACTTCGGCAATTTTACTCCACGGAAAGTTTACAGAGACTCTGTTCCTTCCTGCTGAGCTATAGATCTATTGTTGGCTCGGAATTAGCCTGGGTTCCAGTCCGATCATTATTTCCTTTTTTACTTTCGGATTATTTTTTTTTTTTTTTTTTTTGGTCAAAAATGTCATTTTTGACACAGTAACGTCCAAATATAGAAAAGGAAAAAAATGATCGGACTGGAACCCAGGCTAGCTCTGGGGGTAATCGTAAACCGAACTCTAAACATAACCAACATGTAAAAATCAATGTCTGCCTATTTACCTGTATTTCTTAATACATGTAAAAATTAAGGTATCTTTCATATAGAATAAAGAGGAAAAAATACATTTTCAGAAGTTTAAATCTAAAACAGTTGTTGAATTGTCTTTCATGTGTTGAAAAGTCAAAATTATCTCCAGTGATCTTAAGTCAGCCAGCTTATTCATTGTTCATTAATTTGGTAAAATTTTAAGTCATTCAAAAAATAAACTTTTGGCCCTTTTGACAGTTTTTTAATGCACCTATCCTATTCTTTTTTTTTTTTTTTTTTTTCCTGATTGTTCGGATTGTGCCGGAGTTCCCCGATAATGACCGAGTCTCATTGTTAGGTAAACCGTCTATTGGGTATCTTGATTGTGTTACGTAATGTTATACAAAGATGCAATTCAAAAAAAAGAAAAAAAAATCTATAGTAACAATATTAAAAAAAAAAGACTTGGGTAAATAGCAGTCTTTATAAATATCTTAAAAAGTTTTAACAGATGCAAATAATATGAACTTACATGTTTAGAATTATAAATATATTATAACATTGGACAATGTGTAAAAACAGGACCCAAATTCAACAGAACAATAGACAAGGTTGTCATGTCATCTGTTTTTATCTTCCTTTTATCCGCTGCACAATCCTTTTGTCCAGTCTTAATATCTCACTTAACTCGATATAGCATTTTTATACAAAAAAATAACGATAGTGCCGTTTTTAAACTCAAATGGACGCAAGTTCCCGTTGTAACAAATGTAAATGAATACTTTGATCGTAATCACAACAAAACAGAGAATACTTCAAGACGTTATAGATTTTTTCTAGAAATTTAAGCGTCTAGAGCGTCAAAAGGGATGACAGGGCGAATTTCTAAAAATTTTCTCTAGAAATAAGAAGGAGAATGGGTCATTGACTTTCAAGGGCAAATCAACAAGTTTCAGATATGGTTAATTTTCAAATCTACACTTATCAAATGGTAACCTGATAATGTTGTAATTAGGAAAAAAAAATAGTAAAAGTACTTTTTTTCAATTCATATTTCTGCTTATTAATTTTTATTGCATCGCTTATCTCCCTTACTTATTGTTGCGTCCCTTGATTTGTGACGTCATAGGAGAGCTTGTTTCAATATGGACGTTTTTTACGATAGTGAAGTGAGCGATACTGAAGACGAAGAAATAGACGATTCTGGGCCGGTAAGGCCGTACATGTACGAGCCAATTTTTAAAGAAACTTATTAAGTTTCTGATGATGAGGATAAAAGTAACTTTTTGCCCACTGATGACGAAAATGACGATGTTGTGCCGGACTTTTCAACGTGTTGAGTATTGCGCGCTATTGAAATACTTCTATTACGGGGTGAACATCACTTACAGAAATATTATTCTATACATGATAAAATTAAGTGTATGGCATAAACTTTGTTTCATGTGAAGCATTTTCAGTAGATTAACGGGCGGAATTAAACAACAACAACGACAACAAAAAAAAAAAAAAAAAAAAAAAACTGTTTCAAGACAGTTCCACGACAAGACAGTTCTCCGACACTTTTGAAGACATTTCCCCGACACTTTAGTTTCATGTCAAATAATCCTTTTCTTGACTTTTACGATTGATAATCGTGAGACGTTAGTTCTAACTACATGTATTTGTTGATGGGTCCTTGTTGATATTTGTACCTTGTAAAGAATTCTGTAAACATTGACGGGTATAAGTTTATTCTCTCGTGGGTGAAGGGTTACACAATAAATCACGATTTTCATGAGAATAAGAATATTTTGAAATGCTGTTAACCAGCATGAAATTTGATAAAAGAATATGTTCCGAGATTATTAAGAGTTAATTCTCAAAATTATTTTGAAAATTATTTTAGTTGTATTTCTAACCATACAGAAATACATGAACATCAGAGAGAGGGAGAAGGGATCTACCTGTGTGAAATACTTTTTTGCTGTTTACCTTGTCCACATGATCCATTCAATGCAAAAATTTATCATACATGTATAGCTATTGTATGTTCCATATAGAGCTTCTCTGTGAAAGTTTTAAACTCTGAATTGTAATTTGTTCAGTTCTTGTTTGTCTTATGCAAATTGTTTCAATTTGGATAAGTCTCAAATTGGTCTACCATCTACTAGGGACTGAGCGGTTAATACTGACATTCCGGTCAAATTGCAGACTACTTCAGATTCATTGTAAAAACATAGAAAGAGCTGGTAACTATCAATTTGTCCTTTATCCACAATATTTTCTATTTTTAACTCTTTACCAAACGACAAAATATTAAACAGGTCCAAATTGAAATCACTTGCAGACGACAAAATAAAGTTAAATATTTCAAAAATTGAAATTTGTTTCCAGCAGGGTAGAAAACATTGTGGTTAAGGAGAAAATGCTGGCTACCAGCGTTATCTCCTTTTCCTACAATGTTTTTAAAAGGCTTCTGTCTCAGGGTCGTAAAAACTAGGGATTGACTGGTAAAGGGTTAAATATAAATCCCACACAATGGGCACGAGTTTTGTTTTGGTTCCCAGGAAGCAGTATCCAAAGAGATTAGTACGAGTTGTATGAACTTGTTTCTCAAGAGATGTAAAATACATGTTTAAATTGTTACCAAACGTCAAATGTATTGACTCAACTGAATTGAAAGCATTTGGAGTCAACAAATTAAATTTTACTCACATGTTTGGACTTGTCTTTGATGGGGTAGAAAACATTGTAGAAAAAGGAGAAAATACTGGTTACCAGCATTTTCTCCTTTACCTACAATGTTTTCAAAAGGTTTTTCTTTCTTCACAAGGGTCGTTAAAACAAAGGATTGTTTGGTAAAGGGTTAAAGTAAGTTAAACTAAATTCCAATAAACAATCACATTTTATTGGTCATATTTAAATGCTGTGGATTTGAAATATTCTAATTTTTTATCATTTGGGTTAGGGTTAGGTTAAACCCTTACACAGATGGCAAAACTTTAGACTTGTCCACTCCACACCGAAAGTATTTGCAGACCACATATCAAATGTGGCCTTGACAATAGGTTTGAGGGTAGAAAATATTGTAGTAAAAGAAGATAACTCTGGGTATCAGGACTTATTCCTTTTTTCACCCTGTCCTCAAAAGCCTTCTCCATTAGGGTGGTTGAAGGTCAGAATTTTGAGGTAAAAGAATTGGTGTGTGAGCCTGGTCAAAAACATTCTGTTTCTTAATTTTACAAAAAAATGTGTTATTTTTAATTTTCTCACTTTTGTCTGATTATCAGAGAAAATGACTTATGTCAAATATGCATTTTCAAAATTTTCATACTGACATGTTCAAAACATTTTTCTCAGTAGCCTGTCTAGAAGACATAATATGGATAGGAAAAGGAAATATCCACAAATCAAAATTGTATAGATATAATTCAAAATTTGTTCAAAATGCATGTAAGTTGTCAAATCATTTTTAAGAGTGAAATGTCAAAGAGAAGTAGTGTATGGGATAAAAGCTGTAACATGGGTTTACTGTCACAAACAAACATTACAGCGTAAAGGGGTGAGATATGCAAATGTTATGTAATCATTTCCTGTATTGTTTCAACTGGTCGGTGATGGATTAACATTTATGACCATGACTAGGGGTAGCCAGATACTGATTTCACCCTTTACCATACAAACCCTAGATCTAGTTTCCAATACCCAAAGAAAGAGTGTTTAAAAAACAGTGTGGGAAGAAAATGTTGTTTGCTGTTCAAAGAATGATTATTATCCCTTGAAAGTTTACATCATTTGAACAATGTCGACTTTGTTATTTGCAAAATTTATGTTATGAATTTGGATGAATCTATAATTTTGTTAAATGTTGAAATCATTTGGAAAAAGGGAGAAAACGGCAGCAATTTCTCCTTTGTTCAGAATGAAGGGATAATGTAGAAAAGGGTAAAATAGTACGAATAACAATTCATGTATTCCAATTTCAAGAAAAAAAGAAATTACCTACTTCATTTTGGATTTTCTTTTTGGAAATTGCCGTTGCGGAATGTCTGTCTTTCGGAGTTTCGGTTTAAGGCCTATCTCCTTTCGACTCGGAGTTTCGAATAATGTCGGCACAGCGTCAGGTTTTAACCGCAGCCTAAAATTCCTATATCCAACTTCTTTTGCGAGTTTTGGACTTATTAAGAACTGACTGTCATCGAAGTATTTCAGACACAATTTCGAATGAACCGATGGCAAAAAATCTGTCGCTACTGTCCGGCCCCGGTTTAAACGTTGAATCCATAGTTTCCTCCTTTTTAATTCCTTCGGAAATTTGAAAATACTAATTCTATGAGTTCCCGAATCGACGTTGCAGCCATAGGCTGCACAATTTACCATTTTTTCGGCTCAGTTCTCAGTTAATACTCAGATATCTGCATACAATCATCCGCGTTCCTACTTAATGTCTACTGACGGTATACACAAACTGACTCGACAATGACGTCACACATGCACGGGAGATAAGCGAATCAGGGGAAGTAAGCCATGTACCGTTTTTAGGGCCGTATATCAGCGTGACCATTCGGCCGTGGTTTATGGCATGTTACAGGGTGGTATTTATGAAAAATGACGGACACATGTTTAACTGACATCATTTGCAGCTGATTAAAGGAAAAAAACAGTCTGGTCAAAATATTTTAGGATTTGCCCTTTAAATCAAGATGGACGCAACTTCCCATATTCCTACAGTAATTAAAATTATATTGAAGTAAAGTAGAGATATTGTAGAATACTTCTAGACGTTATAGATTTTTATCATTTTAGACAAAAAACGTGTTTTAGTCGATCAAAAGTTTTTTCCTTCTGAAATCCTATGTGACGGGCCGGTATCGGAAATCCTTTGGGACCGGATTATCGATAAATTCCAAGGAGAGTAATTCTTGTTTGACCAGCACGATAAAGTTGGGGATGGGACTGATGAGACTAAAAATGTTCGTAAGAATGGTTGGTGAGGTTTACGGACCCCAGGCCCGATTTCACGAAAAAACTTAAGTCTCTTGTTTTATTTAAATCCACTGACGGCCTAAATATAGGAAGTTACAGAATTTCTCATTGGAAAAACAGTTTGATCAAGACAATCATAAAATGAGTTGATTTGAGTTTTAATTAATTTGATAATAATAATAATAATAATATTTGAGTACTAGACTGAAAATGAAAAGTAAGAATGCTTGGAGATCGAGAACCCTTAGCCCGTATTCTCCAACATTCTTAACTCGTAGGCTGCTATGCGCGACTCAAGCAACCTTTGCGAACAGTGTAGATCAAGATCAGACTGTACAGAACGTGCGGTCTAATTTTCGATCTAGACTCTCCGACAAAGAGATATCCCCCTAAAAAAAAAAAAAAAAAAAAACTCTGAAAAAGCAAAATTTTGGTTTTTACTATCGGCTGGAATGTTTTATTTCACTTATTTAGCAGAATAAGGGTTCAAAGCGTTCGCTACAGTTAACCAATAATTTAATTATTGTTTTTCTCAATAACCAGATTTTGTTCATGTTTGGTATTTTTGTAGTATGATTTATAATTGATGAAATAAATAAAAAGTAGGTCGCCGACTTTGTCTTTTCTTTATCCCATAATTTGTAACATGACAAGCTATGGGCATTCAGTTCAATTTCAGACATAATATCTGCACAATTAAGTTGTAATAATTTCATTTGCTTGCCAGATATGACAAGAAAACTACGTAAAATTTGCATTTTTTGTTTCCTACAAAAACTATTAAAATAGCCCGATTGATCCACTCACGTGGTATCCTATGGTTGTTGTTGTAACTGATGGTACTGACTAAGCAGCATTTTGGCCATTAAGACTCTAGTGCAGAAACATTTATTTTTTCAAAGTCAACACACTGACATTTCCAAGCTCTTCTGGAAAAATATGCTATCAAAACATTCCTGAGAACTAGCAATAGATGTAGACCATATGCATACTGTTCCTACAAAAGATCTGGCTTATTTTACACGATTCAAGCTACTATTAAAACAGACAAAAAGCAGCAAAGCTGACAAGAATAAAGATTTAACAGTATTTTGACATTTTCTGAAGTTTTGGATTGTTGTTGTCGCTGTTGTTGTTGTTGCTTCTGAATAGAGCTAAAATATCAATTCTTAGTTATATTTGATGAAAGCTAAGGAGGGCAAATGAATGGCCTTCATCGATTGGGGAAAGCTTGTCGCAGGAGCAGTGCCGCATGTTAAGGAAATTGATCAGTGACCTTGGCATCTGACCTTTAAGAGCCGAAATCATTGATTTAATCCTGAACCAAAAGCAACACTTATGCGAACTTATTTGCCCAAACTAAATTTCTATTATTTCAGGACACAAAAGGTCAGATTTCAAAGTTCAAGATTTTTAATTTGACCCTCATTACCTCAAAGCAATATGCTTCTTCCTTGGAACAAAGGCAACGCCCTTAAGAGGTTTTGTTGCCCTGGGTCAACTAGATAATGAGTTAGGAAACGATTTGCCTACACATGATGTAAAAGATGGGCGGACCAACAGGCAGACGAACATGGCGAAGCAAGTATCACCCGCCTCCCATTGCGTATTAATTTTTTAATTCAAATTACTGCACCCCAATCTCAGGATATCCATTTACGAGTAGCCATTTATTAAACATGAACATTTACTTTATGCTTCGAAGATTCAATTGAATAAAATATATCTTTCAACTATTCATATCTTTATAATGGTCCACATTAGAAAAAAAAAGAATCTCTGAATAAAAATATATCACTGAAATGAAAAAAAAAAAACTTTCCGAACGCAATAAAGACTAATACAGGTAAATGGTCCTAAATTGACAATATAGCATTGTCCAATAATGATGTTGGTCTGTACCTCTGATCAATCATACATATTTATGTGACTTGTACCGGACTCTTTTTTGTTTCATTGGCGGAGAAAGTGTGAAAAAATAACACACACAAAAAAATTAGATCGAGACTTACACGAGTATCCGTATTATCGTGAAACCCAAACTAATAACAAGCAAATATCCGATGCAACGTGCGTTTTCATCGATCAAGGCGTTTACTATAGCAAGCGTCCTTAATAACATTCTTAGTCTTATTTTCAAGAATGTTCTAAATTTGAAAATAACACCCCATTATTGTGTTGGTTTTTAAATCTAGGAAAAGTTATCACTCGATCAAAGCTAATAATGTTAAAATTTCCACAATCTTTTCAATACAATTAAAAAAAACAACAACAAACAAGAAATGTCATCAAAAAAGATAAAGTGTGTAAGACGGTACTGGAAAAGAAATGGTGAAACTTTGTCGTGCCTTAATTTCGAGAGAATTAAAGAAAAGTAACCTCGCAAGCTTCCTTTTTCCTCAATTTTTGCGCATTGTTGAAAGGGGAAATTTTTTGTTAGATTAGATTTTCTACTTGGATATCATTGAAAATCATCGTTGGCTAGGAGCAGTTACTGCTAAACACGATGTGTCTGAGTATGCATGTAAACATATAGTAATGGGTTATAGGGTAAGACTCAGAAATTATGAGCTGAAGCAACGCCTGTACATTGTTGTCATAAATTTGCCCACAAATACAGCGCCATGAAATGTCACTCATGTTCGTGTTCAAAATGGCCGCCATTAAAAAAAAGTTAACTCACTTTTGGCACGACGCTGATGGTCCGCTGTGGCCCCCAGAGTCAACAGGCATCGGCAGCGGGGATGGGGGGTCAGGGGGATCTAGACCCTCTTGAATTTCAAAGTAACCGCTGTCTGCCTGAAATTTTGACCAATATGAATGTAGCAGTACAAACATCCACACATTCGTTATATACCTTAGTTAAAGAACATTTCTCTGCAAAGGTTTTTCTAGTAATATTGTTCGCAGCTATATGGTCGACTAACCTATATTCGAGGGGTACCTGTTTTCGAACCCGAAATCATATCCGAGGTTTTTGCGTTTTCTTTCTCGGTTTGCCCGTACGGGTAGCTCAGTGGTTAGCTTATCTGACCCTTGACTTGGTGGTTGTGGATTGTATACCCGGTCTGCAAGCTTTTTTTCCGGCGATTTTTCGCCTCTCACCTCTGATGCATGTGAGAAAATTATTTAGTGATTTGGAAAGAAAGATGTGACAGTACTGGTGTGAGAAAGCCAAGAAACACATGCGTAGGTGCACTGACCGCCGTGATATGACCTAAGCTGTTAAAACGGCGTTAAACTCCGATACAAACAAACAAACTTTCTTAGTGTCGTAAAGTCTGGATTGTGTTTTAAAGGGTTAAAAAATAGGCTCGCTTTTTTAATTTTGCCTATATTGATACTAACCCCTTACACTTTGACAAGAAATCGTTTTAACGACCCCGAGGAAGAAGATTTTTGAACACATTGTAGGATAAATAGTAAATGGTTTCTACCGTTTCAAAAACACAAATCATTTTCAGAGCAGAACTGAATTTGTGGTCTGCCAAGGTTTTCGATTGGAACAAGCCTGAAATTTTGTCATTTGTTAAAGCCATATAGCTGTACTGCTAAATCCTGTTCACCACTGTGGCGTAATGTTTTAATATAATTTATAACATGTTTTAGGTGTGATATTGAATGCGTGGAGTTTGTTTATAGATCTCATATAGAAATTTCTAAACTAGATTAGATGACATACTGTTCTGATGCGTCTACTTTTTGCCCAAATTAGTTATCAAGAAAACGTTTGTTTATGTACATGTTACACGTTTGGTGTACCGTTATCAAACAGTAATAACTGTAGTTAATGGCCCACATACGTGTTTTACAGGTTTTGTTCATATATCCCAATTCACATCCGGCGCGGCATGACCCGTCCGTAAAGTTACATACAGCATTGTCTTTACAATTTCCACATTTCTCTGTACAGTTGAAACCGTATCGTCCTTCTTCACATGCTGCAGATGAAGACAAAACAGGTCGAAGCAATCATTTACGATAGATATCTAATAAATCATATTACAAAATGACTAGGCTGCGCTCCGGCAAAAGAGCCTTAATGTATCTCCGTTATGCATGATGTCAGCTAAGTCATCACATAGTTATAGATCCATAAAATACATCTTATCTGACAGCAAAATGAATCATGAAATAGAATGGTCCTTTGACATGGAAAAATTACAAATAGCTAACATTTCGACCTAAGTCAACCTGCGGAGACTGGGCAGGCTGACATGGATCATTTTTTCCTTTTTTTGCAGATGTGTTCAAACCCTCTCCGTTTTCACAAAGCATGGCCCAGTAAGCCTGAAGTGCCGACCTCTAAATATTTGTAGTCTTCACTTTTGGCCTCCGGGTTACGAGTCCTAGACTTGACCACTGTGCCACACTAGATATCGTTTGAGGACATTGATCAAGCATTGTTATTCTATGCTTGCCATACTCAGCTTTACTGTCTTGACCTGTACCAAACAATCTCGAGTTTTATCAACCCAGACGAAAAAATATTTTGAAAATATTGTGGGAAAATGAGAAAATGCTGTTAACCAGCATTTTCTTCTTTTCCCACAAAGATTTCTACTCTATCACTATCAGATCTCATCATTTTGATTTGTCGTCCGCAAATGCTATCGATTTGGACAGGTCTACAATTTTGTCGTCTAGGTAAATCTGCCGTGACCATAATCAACTTACTAAAATTACACTTAGTCCCTATGTAGCCATCGGCACATCTGTCGCAAGTTCCATTTACTTTGTCACAAGGTGCATTGTTGAAGCACTTTCCACATGTTTGTTTGCATTCGAACCCATACGTTCCATTTTTGCACGCTGTCAACGAAAACATAGATAAGAGTGTAAAATAAAGGTTGAATTCTAATGTAAGCTTTACGATACAAACTGTTGACATATTTCTACTCAATTATTTTATCTCTGACAGGACTATGAATTGCTTTTTCTGTGTTCTTGAAAAGGACGATCTGTCTAGGTTTAGGACTGTCCCGCCATATTAACTCTTTACCAGACGACAGTAACCTACATTTTTTTTTCTTTATCAAAATTCTTCTCTATTTTGTGAAAGACAAGTTTCATATTTTGTGTAGTAACCTGCATTTTTTTCTTTATCAAAATTCTTCTCTACTTTGTGAAAGACGGATTTCATATTTTGTGTAACATTTAGTTTGTCGCCTGCGAATGCTTTAAATTGGGACAAGGCTAGAAATTTGTCGTCTGATAAAAAGTTAATAAGGCAGGAAAAATTCAGTAAGACAGAGCAGAACTACACAATTATATTTTATAAGTGTTACTAATCATACAAAAGTTTTCGTACTAATAATGAATGCAAAAGAATACTGGTATCACTGATGACGTCACTCTCCAAAGCCTCGTTTAAGTTTAGAAAAAAAGGGCTCACCTATTTTACAGTTTCCTCCTGTGAACCCCGGAAGAAATTTCCCTGACGGACAAACACCAGTTGTTTTGTTACAAGGCTTTCCCTTACAGTGACAGTGATTACCACTATCTGAACCAAACTCTCCATCCACGCAGTCTGCAAAAACAACGATCCAAACCCAATCAGTTCTTTGTTTACTTAACCCTATTCCTAACGATTTTTATCCACCGCGAGGAAGAAAGATTTTGAACACATTTTTGTGAAACGGCGGTTCAAAGCATCTGCAAAAAGTTTCGATTCAGATCAGCCTGCCCAGTCAGCGCAAGCTGACCTGCTTTTTGATATTGATCACTTTTTTGCATGTAAAAGGACCAGTCTTACCTCATGATTCAGTCGGTTGTTGAACAAAAAGGTTTTTATGAATCCGTTATCTTATGATGACTTACTTGGAATGATGCATCGTAAAGAACCCACTTTTGCCCCAGAAGGATTCATATTAAAATTTCAATTTAGGATTGGTATTCCCGATTTACACTGTAACGAACACGTTTGAAGATCTGCCCAGGCGCGTATTCACTAACTGTATTCTTCAACCATACTAAATTTCATTCTTTTTTTCCTATTCTAGATTTGGCCTGCAACACGCGAAAATAGGCATTCCGTTTTTATGTTATTTTATGTTTTGCGCAAGTCTACTGAAGCACAAAATCTAATTTAGTCGTAAAGTAGTCGTAAAGTGCCGTCTCGGATTAGCCTGCGAGGACTGTGCAGGCTGATCCAAGATGACACTTGACGCAAATGTCCGAATGCCCCTTTTCGCGTGTTGCATGCCATTTTGAAATTGACTCACAGTAGACCATACGCATGAACATTATTACATCTTTTCTTTCTGCGTGGTTTTTTACTTATTTTTGAATTGATATACAAGAATGAATAAATGGTAATTTGTGATTGGTAAAAATTGGTTGACCTGTTCAGGGGCAGATTCAGCATTTTCCCCCGCGGGGGGAGGGGTCCGGAAAATCGAATGGATCATTACATATTCAAACTTGCTACTGTTTTAAATGATTGTATTTCCTGTCAGTGTGTTTACCGGTATAACAGTATGGTGGCCTTACCAGTTATCCATGACCTTACTCGCAATTTTGGCTAACATATATCTAAATGAAGTTTTGATTACAAAAAACATTTTATAAACAAACAAACAAAAAAAGGGGAAACAATTTAGATGTATATTAACCATAAATATCATACATATTCAACGGTAGCAAAATATTTCACCCTTTAATCCTGTGCCGGAAACTGAATTAGTGCATGGGAAAACAAGCCCTCGTTTCATGGCTTTCAATATCTATAGAACAGCTCATAAATAAAGAACTAAAATATAATCATGTACACCAAAATTCAACAAAAATGTGTACTATTACACGAAAGAACTGTTTTGAACAAAAGAAATGAACAGTTCTGAGCCAATTATTCTAAGTTTTTGAAGCGCGTTGAAAAGGACAGACAAATGTCATAGCGGCCATTAGACCTCTCGTGACAGCAGCACCAGGATACCAAGGCATTTGGGGTCCCTTTAATCAATTTATATGCATGTATGAGGACAGATTAGGAATTATGGTAAACACCATTATATCATAAAACATCTGAAAATATTGAGTGTCTTATAAAAGAGTTAGAAAAATTTTCTCTGTGTAGTGGTGAATGTTATGGAAAAATTGTTCATTCATATAAGTACTTACGAATAAAGTCCGTAACAAAGAAACAAATGAATAAATGCATGGCTGAAATACAAGCCGCATTTGGCGGGATTCGAACCCATGGCGGACAAGATCCTCGTTTTTCGAGGTTTAAAAAACCAATACCTTAAAGGTGGGTATTTAGATTTTTCACATCTCACCAAATTAAAAAATATCTATATCACTGAAATTTATATGAAAAAACGATACAAATCATCAATAATTAAGAATCATAAAATTACAAAAAAAATTTTTTTTGATGGTGTTCCCTTAAAATGCTACGTAGCCTCTTAAGGTATTTTTAGATTTCGCGCCAGAATTCAAAAAAGCATTATGGGAATGCCAAGTGACTGGCACATGACTAATGACGCTTAAATTCCATAACATAACAAACATGTAATTATTTTCCATAATGTCTTCTTCGGACGTTACGTTTGAAGCTTCGTCTGTGTATTTCCGGTATGTAAATGAGCGAGTTGCTCATGTAAAAATAGACTGTGTTTCCCGTCGGTGTTGACCTGGGGCATATTAATACTCTAGTTTCTGTTTTTGTCTGATGGTTTTCGACTACTGGGGTTTTATGAATGAAAATTAAAAGGCTTTGGGAGCATAAGGATGATTTTTTGTATTTTTGTAAAATTTTTGTCCAAAAATCTGAAGGGCAACCTTTAACCACTGACCTAAAGAGATATCTCCCTAACGTAGTTATTAGGTATTGTATTTAAATCGTGACGAAGCCATGCATGAAGGAGTGGTCTCCCGTAACAAAGTGACCGAACGAAATAGGTCACGAATTATCTGAACTAATTATAGATAGGAATCTTGTTACATTATTTCCAGTATGATCACATGAATTCTTGGCATCCAGACTGACTATTTCACATGTAGTTTTCTTTTTAGATTAAAATTAGACATCAGACGGAAAATTTACATTGGGCACGTGTCGAGTGAAAAAAGGTAGGAAGAAATTTGTCATCCAAACCGATCTTTCCTTTAGAAATATGCATACGTCTTATTTTTGTTGTATTTCATAAATTAACAGCAGTAACACTCTGGTTTACAATGAAATTAGCGTTTCGCACAAAACAGAGACATCATTCACTTCAAAGTTCGCAAAAACCTCGGATATGATTTTGGGTTCGAAAACAGGTACCCCTCGAATATAGGTTAGTCGACCATATAGCTGCGAACAATATTACTAGAAAAACCTTTGCAGAGAAATGTTCTTTAACTAAGTTATATAACGAATGTGTGGATGTTTGTACTGCTACATTCATATTGGTCAAAATTTCAGGCAGACAGCGGTTACTTTGAAATTCAAGAGGGTCTAGATCCCCCTGACCCCCATCCCCGCTGCCGATGCCTGTTGACTCTGGGGGCCACAGCGGACCATCAGCGTCGTGCCAAAAGTGAGTTAACTTTTTTTTAATGGCGGCTATTTTGAACACGAACATGAGTGACATTTCATGGCGCTGTATTTGTGGGCAAATTTATGACAACAATGTACAGGCGTTGCTTCAACTCATAATTTCTGAGTCTTACCCTATAACCCATTACTATATGTTTACATGCATACTCAGACACATCGAATTTAGCAGTAACTGCTCCTAGCCAACGATGATTTTCAATGATATCCAAGTAGAAAATCTAATCTAACAAAAAATTTCCCCTTTCAACAATGCGCAAAAATTGAGGAAAAAGGAAGCTTGCGAGGTTACTTTTCTTTAATTCTCTCGAAATTAAGGCACGACAAAGTTTCACCATTTCTTTTCCAGTACCGTCTTACACACTTTATCTTTTTTGATGACATTTCTTGTTTGTTGTTGTTTTTTTTTAATTGTATTGAAAAGATTGTGGAAATTTTAACATTATTAGCTATGATCGAGTGATAACTTTTCCTAGATTTAAAAACCAACACAATAATGGGGTGTTATTTTCAAATTTAGAACATTCTTGAAAATAAGACTAAGAATGTTATTAAGGACGCTTGCTATAGTAAACGCCTTGATCTATGAAAACGCACGTTGCATCGGATATTTGCTTGTTATTAGTTTGGGTTTCACGATAATACGGATACTCGTGTAAGTCTCGATCTAATTTTTTTGTGTGTGTTGTTTTTTCACACTCTCTCCGCCAATGAAACAAAAAAGAGTCCGGTACAAGTCACATAAATATGTATGATTGATCAGAGGTACAGACCAACATCATTATTGGACAATGCTATATTGTCAATTTAGGACCATTTACCTGTATTAGTCTTTAATGCGTTCGGAATTTTTTTTTTTCATTTCAGTGATATATTTTTATTCAGAGATTCTTCTTTTTTTTTTCTAATGTGGACCATTATAAAGATATGAATAGTTGAAAGATATATTTTATTCAATTGAATCTTCGAAGCATAGAGTAAATGTTCATGTTTAATAAATGGCTACTCGTAAATGGATATCCTGAGATGGGGGTGCAGTAATTTGAATTAAAAAATTAATACGCAATGGGAGGCGGGTGATACTTGCTTCGCCATGTTCGTCTGCCTGTTGGTCCGCCCATCTTTTACATCATGTGTAGGCAAATCGTTTCCTAACTCATTATCTAGTTGACCCAGGGCAACAAAACCTCTTAAGGGCGTTGCCTTTGTTCCAAGGAAGAAGCATATTGCTTTGAGGTAATGAGGGTCAAATTAAAAATCTTGAACTTTGAAATCTGACCTTTTGTGTCCTGAAATAATAGAAATTTAGTTTGGGCAAATAAGTTCGCATAAGTGTTGCTTTTGGTTCAGGATTAAATCAATGATTTCGGCTCTTAAAGGTCAGATGCCAAGGTCACTGATCAATTTCCTTAACATGCATCACTGCTCCTGCGACAAGCTTTCCCCAATCGATGAAGGCCATTCATTTGCCCTCCTTAGCTTTCATCAAATATAACTAAGAATTGATATTTTAGCTCTATTCAGAAGCAACAACAACAACAGCGACAACAACAATCCAAAACTTCAGAAAATGTCAAAATACTGTTAAATCTTTATTCTTGTCAGCTTTGCTGCTTTTTGTCTGTTTTAATAGTAGCTTGAATCGTGTAAAATAAGCCAGATCTTTTGTAGGAACAGTATGCATATGGTCTACATCTATTGCTGGTTCTCAGGAATGTTTTGATAGCATATTTTTCCAGAAGAGCTTGGAAATGTCAGTGTGTTGACTTTGAAAAAATTACTGTTTCTGCACTAGAGTCTTAATGGCCAAAATGCTGCTTAGTCAGTACCATCAGTTACAACAACAACCATAGGATACCGCGTGAGTGGATCAATCGGGCTATTTTAATAGCTTTTGTAGGAAAAAAAAAAACGCAACTTTTACATAGTTTTCTTGTCATATCTGGCAAGCAAATGAAATTATTACAACTTAATTGTGCAGATATTATGTCTGAAATTGAACTGAATGCCCATAGCTTGTCATGTTACAAATCATGGGATAAAGAAAAGACAAAGTCGGCGACCTACTTTTTATTTATTTCATCAATTATAAATCATACTACAAAAATACCAAACATGAACAAAATCTGGTATTGAGAAAAACAATAATTAAATTATTGGTTAACTGTAGCGAACGCTTTGAATCCTTATTCTGCTAAATAAGTG
This sequence comes from Hippopus hippopus, assembly GCA_946811185.2. Taxonomy (NCBI): domain Eukaryota; kingdom Metazoa; phylum Mollusca; class Bivalvia; order Cardiida; family Cardiidae; genus Hippopus; species Hippopus hippopus. The sequence goes on from OX328100.1 coordinate 58,535,383, forward strand.
AAATAAAACATTCCAGCCGATAGTAAAAACCAAAATTTTGCTTTTTCAAAGTTTTTTTTTTTTTTTTTTTAGGGGGATATCTCTTTGTCGGAGAGTCTAGATCGAAAATTAGACCGCACGTTCTGTACAGTCTGATCTTGATCTACACTGTTCGCAAAGGTTGCTTGAGTCGCGCATAGCAGCCTACGAGTTAAGAATGTTGGAGAATACGGGCTAAGGGTTCTCGATCTCCAAGCATTCTTACTTTTCATTTTCAGTCTAGTACTCAAATATTATTATTATTATTATTATCAAATTAATTAAAACTCAAATCAACTCATTTTATGATTGTCTTGATCAAACTGTTTTTCCAATGAGAAATTCTGTAACTTCCTATATTTAGGCCGTCAGTGGATTTAAATAAAACAAGAGACTTAAGTTTTTTCGTGAAATCGGGCCTGGGGTCCGTAAACCTCACCAACCATTCTTACGAACATTTTTAGTCTCATCAGTCCCATCCCCAACTTTATCGTGCTGGTCGAACAAGAATTACTCTCCTTGGAATTTATCGATAATCCGGTCCCAAAGGATTTCCGATACCGGCCCGTCACATAGGATTTCAGAAGGAAAAAACTTTTGATCGACTAAAACACGTTTTTTGTCTAAAATGATAAAAATCTATAACGTCTAGAAGTATTCTATAATATCTCTACTTTACTTCAATACAATTTTAATTATTGTAGGAATATGGGAAGTTGCGTCCATCTTGATTTAAAGGGCAAATCCTAAAATATTTTGACCAGACTGTTTTTTTCCTTTAATCAGCTGCAAATGATGTCAGTTAAACATGTGTCCGTCATTTTTCATAAATACCACCCTGTAACATGCCATAAACCACGGCCGAATGGTCACGCTGATATACGGCCCTAAAAATGGTACATGGTTTACTTCCCCTGATTCGCTTATCTCCCGTGCATGTGTGACGTCATTGTCGAGTCTGTCTGTGTATACCGTCAGTAGACATTAAGTAGGAACGCGGATGATTGTATGCAGATATCTGAGTATTAACTGAGAACTGAGCCGAAAAAATGGTAAATTGTGCAGCCTATGGCTGCAACATCGATTCGGTAACTCATAGAATTAGTATTTTCAAATTTCCGAAGGAATTAAAAAGGAGGAAACTATGGATTCAACGTTTAAACCGGGGCCGGACAGTAGCGACATATTTTTTGCCATCGGTTCATTCGAAATTGTGTCTGAAATACTTCGATGACAGTCAGTTCTTAATAAGTCCAAAACTCGCAAAAGAAGTTGGATATAGGAATTTTAGGCTGCGGTTAAAACCTGACGCTGTGCCGACATTATTCGAAACTCCGAGTCGAAAGGAGATAGGCCTTAAACCGAAACTCCGAAAGACAGACATTCCGCAACGGCAATTTCGAAAAAGAAAATCCAAAATGAAGTAGGTAATTTCTTTTTTTCTTGAAACTGGAATACATGAATTGTTATTCGTACTATTTTACCCTTTTCTACATTATCCCTTCATTCTGAACAAAGGAGAAATTGCTGCCGTTTTCTCCCTTTTTCCAAATGATTTCAACATTTAACAAAATTATAGATTCATCCAAATTCATAACATAAATTTTGCAAATAACAAAGTCGACATTGTTCAAATGATGTAAACTTTCAAGGGATAATAATCATTCTTTGAACAGCAAACAACATTTTCTTCCCACACTGTTTTTTAAACACTCTTTCTTTGGGTATTGGAAACTAGATCTAGGGTTTGTATGGTAAAGGGTGAAATCAGGATCTGGCTACCCCTAGTCATGGTCATAAATGTTAATCCATCACCGACCAGTTGAAACAATACAGGAAATGATTACATAACATTTGCATATCTCACCCCTTTACGCTGTAATGTTTGTTTGTGACAGTAAACCCATGTTACAGCTTTTATCCCATACACTACTTCTCTTTGACATTTCACTCTTAAAAATGATTTGACAACTTACATGCATTTTGAACAAATTTTGAATTATATATACAATTTTTATTTGTGGATAGTTCCTTTTCCTTTCCATATTATGTCTTCTAGACAGGCTACTGAGAAAAATGTTTTGAACATGTCAGTATGAAAATTTTGAAAATGCATATTTGACATAAGTCATTTTCTCTGATAATCAGACAAAAGTGAGAAAATTAAAAATAACACATTTTTTTGTAAAATTAAGAAACAGAATGTTTTTGACCAGGCTCACACACCAATTCTTTTACCTCAAAATTCTGACCTTCAACCACCCTAATGGAGAAAGCTTTTGAGGACAGGGTGAAAAAAGGAATAAGTCCTGATACCCAGAGTTATCTTCTTTTACTACAATATTTTCTACCCTCAAACTTATTGTCAAGGCCACATTTGATCTGTGGTCTGTAAATACTTTCGGTGTGGAGTGGACAAGTCTAAAGTTTTGCCATCTGTGTAAGAGTTTAACCTAACCCTAACCCAAATGATAAAAAATTAGAATATTTCAAATCCACAGCATTTAAATATGACCGATAAAATGTGATTGTTTATTGGAATTTAGTTTAACTTAGTTTAACCCTTTACCAAACAATCCTTTGTTTTAACGACCCTTGTGAAGAAAGAAAAACCTTTTGAAAACATTGTAGGTAAAGGAAAAAATGCTGGTAACCAGTATTTTCTCCTTTTTCTACAATGTTTTCTACCCCATCAAAGACAAGTCCAAACATGTGAGTAAAATTTAATTTGTTGACTCCAAATGCTTTTAATTCAGTTGAGTCAATAAATTTGACGTTTGGTAACAATTTAAACATGTATTTTACATCTCTTGAGAAACAAGTTCATACAACTCGTACTAATCTCTTCGGATACTGCTTCCTGGGAACCAAAACAAAACTCGTGCCCATTGTGTAGGATTTATATTTAACCCTTTACCAATCAGTCCCTAGTTTTTACGACCCTGAGACAGAAGCCTTTTAAAAACATTGTAGGAAAAGGAGATAATGCTGGTAGCCAACATTTTCTCCTTTAACCACAATGTTTTCTACCCTGCTGGAAACAAATTTCAATTTTTGAAATATTTAACTTTATTTTGTCGTCTGCAAGTGATTTCAATTTGGACCTGTTTAATATTTTGTCATTTGGTAAAGAGTTAAAAATAGAAAATATTGTGGATAAAGGACAAATTGATAGTTACCAGCTCTTTCTATGTTCTTACAATGAATCTGAAGTAGTCTGCAATTTGACTGGAATGTCAGTATTAACCGTTCAGTCCCTAGTAGATGGTAGACCAATTTGAGACTTACCCAAATTGAAACAATTTGCATAAGACAAACAAGAACTGAACAAATTACAATTCAGAGTTTAAGACTTTCACAGAGAAGCTCTATATGGAACATACAATAGCTATACATGTATAATAAATGTTTGCATTGAATGGATCATGTGGACAAGGTAAACAGCAAAAAAGTATTTCACACAGGTAGATCCCTTCTCCCTCTCTCTGATGTTCATGTAATTCTGTATGGTTAGAAATACAACTAAAATAATTTTCAAAATAATTTTGAGAATTAACTCTTAATAATCTCGGAACATATTATTTTATCAAATTTCATGCTGGTTAACAGCATTTCAAAATATTCTTATTCTCATGAAAATCGTGATTTATTGTGTAACCCTTCACCCACGAGAGAATAAACTTATACCCGTCAATGTTTACAGAATTCTTTACAAGGTACAAATATCAACAAGGACCCATCAACAAATACATGTAGTTAGAACTAACGTCTCACGATTATCAATCGTAAAAGTCAAGAAAAGGATTATTTGACATGAAACTAAAGTATCGGGGAAATGTCTTCAAAAGTGTCGGAGAACTGTCTTGTCGTGGAACTGTCTTGAAACCGTTTTTTTTTTGTTGTTGTTGTTGTTGTTGTTTAATTCCGCCCATTAATCTACTGAAAATGCTTCACATGAAACAAAGTTTATGCCATACACTTAATTTTATCATGTACAGAATAATATTTCTGTAAGTGATGTTCACCCCGTAATAGAAGTATTTCAATAGCGCGCAATACTCAACACGTTGAAAAGTCCGGCACAACATCGTCATTTTCGTCATCAGTGGGCAAAAAGTTACTTTTATCCTCATCATCAGAAACTTAATAAGTTTCTTTAAAAATTGGCTCGTACATGTACGGCCTTACCGGCCCAGAATCGTCTATTTCTTCGTCTTCAGTATCGCTCACTTCACTATCGTAAACAACGTCCATATTGAAACAAGCTCTCCTATGACGTCACAAATCAAGGGACGCAACAATAAGTAAGGGAGATAAGCGATGCAATAAAAATTAATAAGCAGAAATATGAATTGAAAAAAAGTGTAGATTTGAAAATTAACCATATCTGAAACTTGTTGATTTGCCCTTGAAAGTCAATGACCCATTCTCCTTCTTATTTCTAGAGAAAATTTTTAGAAATTCGCCCTGTCATCCCTTTTGACGCTCTAGACGCTTAAATTTCTAGAAAAAATCTATAACGTCTTGAAGTATTCTCTGTTTTGTTGTGATTACGATCAAAGTATTCATTTACATTTGTTACAACGGGAACTTGCGTCCATTTGAGTTTAAAAACGGCACTATCGTTATTTTTTTTTTTTTTTTTTTGTATAAAAATGCTATATCGAGTTAAGTGAGATATTAAGACTGGACAAAAGAATTGTGCAGCGGATAAAAGGAAGATAAAAAAAGATGACATGACAACCTTGTCTATTGTTCTGTTGAATTTGGGTCCTGTTTTTACACATTGTCCAATGTTATAATATATTTATAATTCTAAACATGTAAGTTCATATTATTTGCATCTGTTAAAACTTTTTAAGAGATTTATAAAAACTGCTATTTCCCAAGTTTTTTTTTTTTTAATATTGTTACTATAGATTTTTTTTTTTAATTGCATCTTTTTCTCTCTCTATCTTTTTAAGAATACTGAGATTATTACTATTTATCAGACAAAGTGGTCTAATAATAGAATAATTATAAACTGCATCAGAAACGCGCTCAATAGACCAATAAACTGTACAAAACAAGCAGTCTGATCTTGGGCCTAATCGATTCTATATGTCGAAATCCTTGACATCGCAATATCAATAGGTAACTGAATTCAGAAAAAAATAATTTGTTTTGCTTCCTTCTTCCACTATATTCATAGTGTGTATCAATTTTAATCTATTAGATCTAATAGAGTCATTCTTTTTGCGGTTAATCCTTTCTGCAGGTGAAATTGTTTGAGTGATGTAGATTTTTTTTTTTCAAAAAAGTAGGAGATAACTTGTTTAAGTTATTGCACCAGTTTCAATATTCTTTCCTTTTATTGTACCCGTTTCTATATTTTTTCCTTGGCAATCAACTGCAGAGTCGTTAGAAGTCGTACTTGTACAGTAATCAGATAAATTTATTTTTTTAACTCTTTATCAAACCATGAATTATCAGACTTTTCCAAACCGAGATGGTTTTCTTAAGACAAATAAAAGTGATTCAAACGATGATTTTTTCTCTTAAAAAGTAAAAAAATATTCCGAGAAAAGTGCAATATGTTGGTTACCAGCATCTAAACCTTATCCTTCATTGTTTTCAAAAGCTTTCTATGATGGGACAGGTCTAGAACTGGTTTGAAAATAGCAAAGACATATGAATATGTGAGCTGTAGCCATACAATACTTTTGATATGGCATTAATCGCCACACATTTGAATGTAAAAGCTAAAGAGTGGAAAAAAAATAGCAAATGCACAATTCTTCATTTAATATATTGAGAATCTTAATTTTAGATCCATAGAAATATTCTCATAAATGTCAAAAGTCTGGTCTTATATCAGATCTTTAGGATACTTAGTACATATTTCATCGAGATACTGTCATGATCAAACAACCCGGGTATAAACTCCAGTTCATTACTATGTAGGTACTTTTATATCTCAAACATAGTATGGGGTCCGTATGTCAATGTATAACATTACGTAACACAATCAAGATACCCAATAGACGGTTTATCTAACAGTGAGACTCGGTCATCATCGGGGAACTCCGGCACAATCCGAACAATCAGGAAAAAAAAAATAGGATAGGTGCTTTAAAAAACTGTCAAAAGGGCCAAAAGTTTATTTTTTGAATGACTTAAAATTTTACCAAATTAATGAACAATGAATAAGCTGTCTGACTTAAGATCACTGGAGATAATTTTGACTTTTCAACACATGAAAGACAATTCAACAACTATTTTAGATTTAAACTTCTGAAAATGTGTTTTTTCCTCCTTATTCTATATGAAAGATACCTTAATTTTTACATGTATTAAGAAATACAGGTAAATAGGCAGACATTGATTTTTACATGTTGGTTATGTTTAGAGTTCGGTTTACGATTACCCCCAAGCTAGCCTGGGTTCCAGTCCGATCATTTTTTTCCGTTTCTATATTTGGACGTTACTGTGTCAAAAATGGCATTTTTGACCAAAAAAAAAAAAAAAAAAAAATCCGAGAGTAAAAAAGGAATTATGATCGGACTGGAACCCAGGCTAATTCCGAGCCAACAATAGATCTATAGCTCAGCAGGAAGGAACAGAGCCTCTGTAAACTTTCCATGGCGTAAAATTGCCGAAGTTGGGTCATTGCATTTGTAAATTGACTCAGCATAGCCAACTTTCGTGGACATGTAAAAATCGATATCTGCCTATTTTACCCGTATTTTTTATATAGAATTATGAGGGAAGGGCCTTGTTAAATAAACACTGACAACTTCAACAATTTTCAGAATTGAAAATTATCTCAAGTGAGGTCAGAAAATTAAATTTATTCTCTTTCAAATGAACTTAGTTTTATAAATTTCGTAAAAGAAACTTTTGGTCCTTTTTTAACTTTAAAATTATAGGTATGGTTTATATAGAATAAAGAGTAAGAATACATTTTCCGAAGTTAAAAACTGACATATTTGTTGAATTTTCTTGTTTTGTGTTGAAAAGTCAAAATTATCTCAAGTGAGGTCATAAAGCTTATTTAGTGCTCTTTAAATTGGTATAAGTTTGAGTCATTTGAAAAAATAAACTTTTATCCTTTTTACAGTTTTTTTTTTTTTTTTTTATGCCACTATGCTATTTTTTTTTCTTTTTCCGTGATCGTTCGGATCGTGCCGTAATTTGCCGATGATGGCCGAATCTAACTGTTAGATAAGCCGCCCGGGTATCTTTACTGTGTTACGTAATGTTATATTGACAAACGGACACCCTGCTGTGTTTATGATATACATGTATCTACATGATTATGAAATGGAATTTATACCCGGGTTGTTTGATCATGACAGTATCCCGAAGATATTTTATTATGTATCTAATAGATCTAATAAAAGATCAGAATTTGATATTTATGAGATCATTTCCATGGATTTACAATCATTAAGATTAAGATTTGAAATGAGAAAATGTACCTTTGCTATTTTTTCCACTCGTCAACTTTTAGATATTTATGCCGTGTCAAGAGTACTTTCTGGCGGCAGCTCAGAAATTCACATTTCCTTGCAATTTTCAAACCGGTTCTCGACCTGTCACATCATATGAAAGACTTTTGAAAACATTGAAGCAAAGGGTTTAAATGCTGGTTACCAACATTTTCTCCTTTTCACGCAATGTTTTTCACTCTTTAAAAGACAAATTCTATCGTTTGAGTAATGTTTTATTTGTCTCAGGAAAATGACCTCAATTTCAACAAGTCTGAAAATTTGTCCTTGGTAAAGATTTACATAACAAATTTAATTAAACTGTTACTGTACGATTAGGACTTCTAACGACCCTACGGTTGGCTGTTTAGGATAAAATATGGGAACGGGCGCATTAACTTTTTTACAAGTTATCTCCTACTTCTCAAAAAAAATATTTTTCTACACCACTCAATCAGTTTCTTCTGCAAAGAGCATTAACCGTAAAAAGAATGACAATACTAGTTTTAATAGATTAGAATTGACACAGACTATGAATATAGTTGGAAAAGGGAGTAAAACAAGCGAATTTTCCTTTATCAGTAACTTTAAAAGTTAGCTGCTGCATAATATTATCATTTACGTGTTAGCCCTTGTAAACTCATGAAAATCACGAAGAATTAGCATCGTTTTGACATTGCTCTGTGGGGAAAGGTAATACTTAACCCTGTACCACACAGTACCGAGATCCTGTGGTAGAAAGCTTTTGAAAACAACTTGTAAAAAGTTATTGCATTTACTCCTTTTCTCGCACTGATTTTGATCCCTTTAGAGACAAATTTCATCGTTTGAGTCACCTTTTATTAGTCTAAAGAAAATACTCTAAATTTGGACAAGTCTAAATTTTTTTCGTTGGTGAAGAGTTAAATAACAAATTTAACCTACTGTTGTATTAACGACCATGCAGTTGATCTCCAACTTTTCCAAACAAATCTTTTTTTACACCAATCAAACAGTTTCTCCCATCTTTCAAGTGTTCCCCTTTTAACAACTTTTATATTTCATTGCTAAGAATTAGCCCAAACAGTGAGGGGTTTGATTCTTCCATATTTAAAACGACGCAACCTGCGAAGTCGCAAAAAGCTTGTATTCATCTTTATTTTTCAAAATACAGCTCATTGCATAGACAGACCTAAGTTGTTCCTAAAACGAAGTATGCAATATTTAGACCCGCTCAAAATGGAAACATCTTGATAGAAATATTAATAGTAGTAGACATTGTGAGAAAAGGCGACATCGCTCATTAGGCAAAAGCGTAACCAAATAGAAATCGGTGCCACACAGTCTATGGAAGTATTCGGAACAAAACATTTTCACCTTTTTGTTCGATCAAAACCAACTTTAAATGGATGCTTTCTTATATGATGAATTGTAACTTTTCGAGTGCATAAAACAATGTACATTTACTGAAACGGTTCTGAGCAGTATTCAATATATATGTGCTATAAATGAGTTGTATTTCTCCTGCTTCCCCACTTTTTTTCCACAATCGTAGGAAGTGGAAAATATACAAATCAAAACCATCAAACCACAAACACAAAATACAATTTTTAGATTCTGACTTTATTACACTATCAAGATATAATCATTAGCTATTTACTAAACGACAAAATTCTAAGTCCTTTTTTTTTTCCAAATTGAAAGCATTTGCAGACGACAACTGTGGCACATAATGAAATTTGCTTTGGAAAAGGTGGAAAACCCTGTGGAAAAATGAGAAATTGTCGATCACAAAGATTTTCTCCTTTCCATGTGTTTTTAAAAGACTTCTTTCACATGGTCGTAAAACCATGGGAGCACATATACCCGTCAAAAGTTAAACTTGTTACCAAATGACGAAATTTTGGACTCAACCAAATTAAAAACATTTGCAGAAAACAAATTGAATGCAACTCAAATGAAAATGCCTATCTTTGCAAAAGTAGAAAATATGTGGAAACAGGAGAAGATGCTGTTAAAAGAATTTTCTCCCTGTCCCACAGTTTTCAAAAAGTTTTTCTTTTTCATGTCCGTTAGACTCGGAGTGTATGATTTAAACCGGAACTCCCAAAATGCTGAATTTTTTGCTGAATACAGCAACCTGTTGATATTGCAGTATCAATGATTTTTTAACAAAAAAAACAAAAAAACAAAAAACGAATCGACGTATAGAATCGATTAGGTCCAACATCAGAATACTTGTTTTGTACAGTCTGTTATTATTCTACACTGTCAGCAAAAATGCATTTCTATGGATAGGATTTCAAGATCAGACTACTTATTGAACAGTTTACTAATTATTGGTCTACATTGTGGGCAAAAAGTGCACTCAATCGCACAGAGCAGTTTAAGGGCCGAACAGCAGGGATCAGTTAATGTTTCAGAGAATCCAAACTTAACCCTTAAACCAAGGAATGAATTCATTACAACAAAGCTCAAATGTAACAACTTCAATGTTCTTTTCCCAAGAAAAAATCTTGCTGTATCTGATGACCAATGTAAATCCAATATTCTGAGTAGTCTGATATGGGTGCACATTCTGTGCAGTCTGATACTGATCTTGAAGGGCTACATTGTCCTTTAGTAGACAAAGGGTTTGGTTGAAACCCGAAAAAAAAAAAAAACGCCAGATATACAGTCTAGGCACGGATTGTAAATTTAAAGCGGCTACTGTTACATAATGTTACGTTTCTCTTATCTTTTATAGCTGCGGGCTATCGAATATGGATTACTAGTATATACAGTTTAAGTTCGCGAAACTCCGGAACCTTTACATATGGTATCGATTAATTTCATCGATTTGTTGATATGCGAGACTGCTGATAAGGCATGTCCGTGAAAGTTGGCTATGATTGCCTCAGGTAATTTCTGCCATACTATACATATTTGTTAGACCACAACCGTGATTGTTATTCAAAGGAATTATGAATTAAAAATTTCCCGACAACAGCCATTTTATATTTTTAATATCTTGTATGAATGCTTTTGTTTCTAGAAAAAAATAAAATTTACAATAGCTGTTCGTCATCAACTGAAGATAAGCCAGAAAAGAAAGTGTGCAATGTACACAAAGATCGGCCTTAACGGATGTGCAGACTGATTTCTGTCTAGCGTGTGCTCGCAAAAGCACTGACTGGTTCTCAAAAAGTGACGAAATTACTTATAACAGCATTGACCTGTCGAACATTAAGGTTAATAAGTAAAATTTGTATTCGGTTGTGTTGTTCATGATAGATCAGACGATACCCGTGTGGTCTGATCTCCCACCTCACTTTCCCCAGCCTAATATACGTTTTTGACAATCCAATACAAAACCATTGCAATAAAATACTGTCTGCTCAGAATGCAACAGCTCTGTGCGGCAGGGCAGAGATTAAGGTTTTCAAAAACATTGTAAAAAGAGAAACTTCTTCATGCGATCCCTTGCTCTGTGAATAACTTTTCAAAAATGTATCCAACCGAAGTATTTTTACTATTATACCATTTTTGTTCGTAAAACTACAAAAAAAAAAAAAAAAAAAAATCAGAGATTGAATTTAATATAATTATAAAAAAAAATCAGGAATTGAATTCCAAAGATGTAATAAATATATGTACATAGTAGTATATTTCAAGCGTTCCTCTTCCCCACCTCACCCACACCCACATTGTTTGAAAAACAGCATATGCTGGTCACCAGCATTTCTATCTTTTACCATAAGTTTTCAAACGCTTTCTTTCGGTAAAATTTGGGGTAGGTCAAATTGTAAGACCTGAAAGGAAAATGGATTCTATAAGTTTTGGTACCCCAGTAATTTATAACCCCAGATATCACGCAGAGTTGTTTTCCAATAAAGTGAAACCCTTTGCCCTCGAAGCCCGATAATCGGTTATTAGTGTGAAGGGTTTGCAGAGATCGGCAGTCAATAAGCCAATCCGTATGTGATCGATTTCACGGCCCAAAGGAATTAAACTATTATAATTTATTAGGCTTACATAGCAGTCAAATAGCAGTTATCGGGTTTGATTTGCATGGTTAAGTTAGCCATGAAGATTTTCTAAATTTAAAAGTAACACAACTTTTTGTTTGCAACCCCAAATGGTTAAGCCTGTTGGAAGTTGTGTTATTTTCAGATTTTAAAAGATTGGAGAAAAAGACAATGAATGTTCCTAAGAGTGGTTGGCGAATACGGGTCAAGATATGACTTCATTGTAATTGTTTGATTACGGTGCCACATAATCGGCGTGTGTTAATTGTCATGTGGCATTCACACGAGCCTTTGCAATTTTTGGCCGGAAGTCTTACATACAAAAAATCTGCCTGACATGGCTTTATCTGAATAGCCCCTTTAATTTTTTTACTTGAAGAAAAGCTAAACACGGGTGAAAAAAAAACAGTAAAAAAATGGGGAGGTAAGGAAAATAGATAAGAAAAGGGAAACAATATTAATAATAATGATAATAAAAGACACACACACAAGAAGAAATAGAACTTGTAACACTGTTTAAATTGTGACAGATAAACAGTCTGACTGGCAGACAGACGTAAATAAATAAAGAAAGAAAGAAAAAAAGAAAGAAAGAGGAACAGACGGACGGACGGACGGACAGACAGGTAACGGAGAGAAATATAAAAAGAAAGAAAGACAGAAAAAATAAAAGAAAGAAAGTAAGAAAAAAAGTAAGAAAGAAGGGACGAATGATAATCCCAAACGATTTAGCCAATCGGTAATTGTGTTACATGTTTAATTTAGAATTAGAGTAAGGATGAAGTTTTGAATGGTTCATAAATACAAGCCAAGAACTTTGCTACTGCATGCCTACTTACATACAACGGCTTTCCATATAAATAGTATTATCAAGAGCCTCAGTATTGGCGACATAGTTGTAACAACGAACTATATCCTGAAAGCAAGATGTTATGAGTATAACATTTAACCATTCTTCTTTTTGTCATCAACATCATCATCATAGGTTTTAGTATTCAATGTTTTTCATGCCGCTTACAAAATGATTACTGGCACATCACGACCAAAGTTCACTTATTCGTATACGTCCTTGTTGTTACAAGTTCAGAACTTGGATACAAAGTGTCATGCCCAGAAGATCGAACACGGTTATTAGCCCTACACCTCAATAGCTTAGCCTCGCAGGACACTTCTGTAATATACGACGAATCAGTTAATGTAGAAAAGCAGCCAGTGGCATAAGAAGAATAGTGTGACAAGTACTGCTAAAAGAAATCCCAGGAAAGCATGGATAGGTGCATTGACCGCCTCAATATTACAGAAATTATAATGAGACTGGGTCAAACACCGTACACACCATCAGTTTATCAAATGGAGAACAATGGAGCCGCAATAAACTAGAATTGCGAACTACATTTTTTCCAAGCCACTGGTTGCTTTTTCACATCGAAGAAGTAAATGAAAGATATTTGTGTTCTTTTTTTGGTGAACGATCGAAATTTGTTTCATCGAGTGAATAGCGGCGATAATCTTTTCACGAGTGTAGCAGCCAATCGTGAAAATATTACCGATGATGTTCAATAGGTGAAAAAAAATTTCGAACTTTCACAGAGAAAAAAACCCATACACAAAATTTTATTTGTTTTATACTTCTAAACCTTTTTTGTAGGAACATTCACCAAAATTCAGAACAGTTGTTTTCAGTATTTACCCATGGCATACTCCACCACGTAAGAACGCATTACAATTTGTACCAGTTCACAAGGAAAACAGTTCATTGGTATAGACCAGCATTATGACAGAATTGTGTTTAAAACAATTTTAGACAAAATTAAGTACATTGAATTATTTATAAAAAGACATAAATCCATTGTCAAATTGTCATTTTTTTTTTATTTTTATTTTTTTTTTTTTTTTTAATCTTCCGATTGCCAGATATATCCTTCCGCGGTAGCGCCATTAGTATCCACCATTTCATTTCATTCGAACTGACACAACAAATAAACAAAACTAAAAAACCCGAATTTAATAGATTAAGAAACATTCTGAAAAGGCGAAATTCATATTTTGTTTTTAGATTATTGGATTGAATCACTATCTGAAATAGATATGATGAGTTTGAAATGGCCAAGTTATGATCATGGTACAAGAATCAGTTTAGTTCATGGTGCATGAGTCTATGTGGTTGCCAGGAAATCGGTTAATTTCACTGGTCGAAACTGTGAATTATCAAACCTTATAATCCACCATTACTTCCTGATAAATTACCGAAAAACATGCAATAATGCCTAGCAGTGAAAAAAATATGTGTACTGACGCATTGATTATCAGTAATCATTGGAAATGTTTATAAATATAAAACAATACTCACAGTTGCTATTTTGCGTCCCTAATTCATCTGAAAGAAAACTTTCACTTTTCATTAGTATTGTCTTTTGACTCATAACAAGAAGACAAAATTTTACACTCATTTATTTTTTAAGCATGTGCATTTACAAAATTAGAATAGCCTCTATTGATGGGAACTGTTTATGATGTGGTAGAAAACATTGTGGGAAAAGGAGAAAATGCTGGTTACCAGCATTTTCTCTTTTTCCATAATTTTTACAGAAGTAGTCATCATCATCATCGAAAAAAATCAAGGGAGTTCTTTGTAAAGGGTTATATTTAACTTCCGTATGGCAGGTCAAGTGGTCGGATTTGATAATCGCTTTCTTCGTATTTCATCGGAATCTTTGTATACATCTTCACTGTTGTCAATATTCAAGATAATATGCTTAAACTATAGAGAACGGGCTAGGAAATAACGACTGATGTTACAATGTAAAGACACTGTGGTTTTACTTTATAGACAGAACAAGCGACTGATGTTGCATATGCAGGCTGTGTGAATCAAGATTAGACCGAACATACGACTTATGTTGCAAATGCAGACCGAGTGCATCATTGTTAGATTGGACACACGACTAATGTTGCAATGTACATACTGTATGGATCAGGTTAAGATCGGACACAAGATTTATGTTGCATATACAGGCTGTATGGATCGAATTTAGACTGGACTGACGACGAATATTACATATGCAGGCTATGTGAATCAAGTTCAGACCGGACACTCGACTTATGTTGCGTATGCAGACTGTTTGGTTTGAGTTTACACCGGACACACGACTTATGTTGCATATGCATGCTGTGTGGATCAAGAATAGACCGGACACAAGATTTCAGTTAAATATGCAGGTTGTGTAAAGACCGAACATGCGACTTATGTCACATTGGCAGACTGTGTGGATCAAATTTAGACCGGACACATGACTTATGTTGCATAATTATACAGACTGTTCGACTCAAGTTTAGACCGGAGACACGTCTCATGTTGCTTATACAGACTGGTTACAAGCATTTTCTCTACTTTTCCGCAGTGTTTTCCATCCTTTCAAATTCAAAGCTCAATACTTTGGCCACATGTTTTAAGTTATCTGTATTTTTTTCCAAAATGGACAAGTGTAAAACTCGTCGTCTGGTAAAAAGCTGAGTGTGGAAAAATCTTGGTTTACCAGGAAGACGTAAACTCGATGAGTTCGTCTGGTTCACATTTGTTACGCTTTCCATAAAGAAAGGGGAGTATATAACGAGTGTGTCATACAGTACACAGTGACAATAGAAACGTTTAATCTTAGGCTGATAAGCTCGGGTCCATCCTCTCTGGATGAAAGGGGCGCAGGGTGCCCGAGAATAGTTAGCACCGTTTGAAATAAAGATGCCTTTTCAATATTTGTAGGTGGTATGGTTAAGTCATTCGGCAAACCTCAGATGATCTGTTGATCAAATCTCTCGGCTGTATAAGTATTTCTTCGCCGGAAATATAGATCTTAGACTGAGCTACCCCACTGGGTTTACTCTTTCAGTGAAAGCTGAAATATAGAAGCTAGAGCAGAAAGGACCAGGATGAGACTGCAAATTCAGCAGCAGTCTAATACTGCAATGTTGATATCTTCTTGCCTTAACTCCTTACTACACAACAGAAATTTTTCTTCACCGGAAATATAGTTCTTAGAATTGTAAGCCCCCTCTTAAAAAACAAAAACACGAATCACAATTTTCTATCGAAATCATTTTATATATATATATCTTTATTGATAAACAGTTGGTGCTTTCAGTTGATAGACTATGAGCCAGCAGGGTTTGCTTTCCCCCCCCCCCCCGGTGAATTTTCGGAACTATGATTTTCTTTCCTTGAACCCCAAGGTCTCCTGAGCACATTCCCAAAGTCTGCCACCTGGCGTGTGGGGCTTTTGGAAGTTATAGAGGTCAAAGATCATCAAGTGCACCTCTAACCCTAACCTTATAAGTTGATCCTCAATTGACAATATTTTGGAAATTTTATACAGTTTGAAGATCTCAGGTAATGTAATAAGCTTATATTTAGATAATTCTATACATTTCTAACAAAATAAAAGAATTATGATTTAAGCTTCCAAGAAATCAAAATTGTCTTGATCACAAATGCTTTGAATGCACCCAGAAAGCAACCTAAACGGCATTTTAAGATTTATTGTATATTAATTTGTCATATTCATGGATAAAACGGAAGCACTTATAATCAAAGTTCATTAATATACTTTTTAATTTTTTATGTCAGTTGAGATGAGAATTCAACATATATCTGGTTCATTTCTTTAATTAAGATAAAAATCCCTTAAATTTATTGGTTTGCTTATTTTCATTATCTTAATACCTATATTCATTACAGTAAACAGAAACTTTTGGTTAAATCAAAGTACTGTAGCTACTCATACATTGTGTACCATTTAACTCTCGCAACTAAAAAACGGAAAAAAAAAGTTTAAAAGTAAAATATGTCTTGATCTTCTTTATTAAGAAGACATTGCATATGTTATCTAGAGTGTCTTCTCTTGTTATTTTATCAATTTAGTTCTCTCAGACAATGATATCAAAAAACTAAAATTTGAACTTGCCATGACGAAGTAGTAAAGGTATGACCTACAGGCATATCCACCTTTTCAGTTAAATACAGGATACATAATGCACAAATTTAACACTTTCAGCTCTACAGGCGAAAACAGATGCTTTTGCGGACGACAAAGATCAAGAACAGACTGCACAAAACATGCGGGTTGATATTGGAACTCAGTCGTCCGCTTGTTTAGTCGATGTGATAAAACTCTTTCTGAGTTTCAGGCATCAAAAGAGGACATTAAATATTTGGCAATGAAAGAGTTAACTTCCCAAAATCAGAGATATACTATTTGTAATTAATATTGTTTCTCTTTTTACACACATCAGTTAAGTAATCAGGAGATTTGCTTACAATGTGAGTTACCAAGATGAATTCCTCATGTGCGTTTGATATTTCAATTGGACAGATGCACCTGTTATCTCACATTGTTGGTCAGTATTCATTTGCAGAAGAACAAAGTGTTATAGTGAATGAAAGCTCATTCATGCTTGTATTTGCTCAGTAAAACCTTCACCATCATCATTCTCATGCTTACCAGCCATATTTCTGGCTTTATGTTTTTGTGATGAAAAATGTGGATGTTGTTTCACCTTTCTAACCTGTTCAGAATTATGCCAGGTTAACTGCTTGGCATTAAGAAACAATGAAATAGTATGAAGCATTGTGCCATGACTATAAAATAAGGTTAAGTATAAATGAGATGCAGTGGGTTTAATATAGTATGCTAAAGTCTTAAACTATGCAATGAAGAGCCCTATTTTTTTCTATTCTTTTATCCATATTGTTTCTCTTTTGTGTTAACTTTGAAATGAAGGTCATTTTTTGTGTTACCGTGTACTGTTAATTTTCTTGTCATTGATATATTTTTTGGGCTAAAGGTCATGTAAATCAACATTATTAACATGGCAATACTTTTATTGCTCAGATTATCTTATTCTTACATATGTATAGCTTCTTGCTTTCTGCTTGCATAGCTTCAAGGTTATGTCTTCTTTTATGCAATTATATTGTATTATAGTGATTTATCGCCTATCTAGTTTTAAAACTTGCTTTTTCTTGTTTTTTTTTTTTTTTTTTTGTTTGATATTGTATACATTTACGAGAGAGAGGAGTTTTTTTTTATATTTTAGCTTGCCAGTTATCGTTTACCTTGTTTGATAGATGATTAGTAACTCTCCTTATTTCTGCTAAGAACAAAATATCAAACATATATATAAAGGTACCTGTCGTATATCAAGAAGAAAATGTCTGCTGTAATAAACTTAGACTGTGCTTAGCTCCACCTAATCCAATATCAGCATAATTGTATCATTGTGCATGAACAGATAAACATTTTTTTTTTTTTGCATTTGGTATCAAGATCATGTGCTTATTGATATTTCAGGGATATTGTTTCCCATATTTATAATGATAGATATCCATATAAGTGATGCACCAATATTTGCCCATCTGTAGGAAGAAATGATAAGTGATCTAATGGGGAGACAGTATCTTCTTTTCTGACCTGATTTCTCATTAGCATAGTCTGTGCTGTAAAGGGAAGTCTCTGTTATTCGACAAAAGTAAATCCTGTGTTGCAAAATACTATCTTAGAATCATTTAGAGGATAACAAACCCATTTCAAAAATGGTGTTGTGTATGCCTTCATTGCATACATTTTGATGTTTTTCAATTGTGGTAAAAATATCATATTGTGCACAGAACAGAAACTTTATTGAATTTTTTACAATGTTTACAAAGTATAAATCATAGCAGTAATTTAGTTAACATAGTGAAATATATTCTGACCAAGCGATGGGGAAGGTAATAACAATGTTTACTTCATGAATGAGGTCAATGGGTGATAGTAGATAGACTTTCATATAGCATGGAATATGATAGGTGTAAACATCATTGTTATCATTTCAATGAAATGCAACTTTATATTAGTCTCGAACTCTATGAAGGGCCAGCATTAAGAAAAAACCTAAACAACTTTATTCACTGTGTTTTCTACAATAGCAGCCATTGTGGCAAATTACTGTTGAATATAGAAGTGATAAATACAATCCTGACGTCAATGAGTTCTTATGGGTCAACAGCAAGAAATATCTTTAATTCCAACAAATGTCATAAGATAAAAAAAAAGCTCAACATTTGTCACTGTTGATAATCCTTCCTTCTTTTACATAGCTTATAGATAGGATAAATTATGAAGGTAGGGCATAATGTTTGTCCTGGAATCTATTCTGTATAAATAAAATCCTAATTGATGCTTTTGTATGCTGTGGATACGTTTTTGGGTACCAGCCACTTCACGTTCCCAAATATGGCCAAGAACAGTTCTCTCAGCATTTTGATTTAAACAAAATTGCTTCTATTTCTGTAAAATAGCTGTTTTGACTATAGATATGAGTGTAGAAACCCATCTGAACATGTTTCTGACATATTAAATGTAGAAAATGAAGTGAAAATATAACCTTAACTGCTATTCATTGATATCTCATATGCAACAGTGTATTTGGTGACCTTTGACGTCTATAACTCGAAAAAGCCCCGCTCGCCAGGTGGCAGATTTGACAAAGTGCTCAGGAGACCTCGGGGTTTCAGAAAATAGTAGTACCAAAAATTCCTCGCGGGGGGGGGGGTGTCTATTTTTGGCTCAAGGTCTATTATAACGTGGTCTATCCATTCCGAGGGAAGTTTTTACTGACAGATTGATAGATGTGAATAACGTCACGGCGGTTGCTGAAGTCGTTACTCATCAATTTACATGGGCGCCGCCATGATTAAGATTATGTGACTGGAAGCACATGGAAACCATCCTATATACGGACGAGGTTATATGTAGTTGTGGAATCGGCCAAGTTGTGACGAGTGATGGTAGAGCTCTTTCATTTTTATACATGTATCGCATTAGCCTAGGTAGGGTATGCACAAGTGGCAGTCTTGGAAAAGGAGGTTTAACCTTTTACCGCACAATATCGACTTTTAACGACCCTAAACAAGAAAGCATTTGAAAACATTGTGGGAAAAGGAGAAAATGCTGGTAACCAGCATTTTCTCCTTTTCCCGCAATGTTTTCAACCCTTTCAATGTCAAAAAGCAGGATCCCAGCAACAATAGAATTGTTGTCTGCAAATGCTTCCAGTTTGGTCGACTCCAATTTTTTGTCGTTCAGTAAAGAGTTAAATTTATGCATATGTGTATTGTATTATAGCAAGTAAGTCATTTCATAATATTATTGATCAATTTTTTGAGCGTACACATTGTTTTTCGAAGATTTGACCCCTGGGGAGGTGGAGAGGTAGATGTGAAATCCTTCTGTCAGATTATAATCAATGGATTATTTTTTTCTCTGTCGTTCTAACCTTCGGTCGTATAACCAACGATTAAACACGAAATGGTTTTAATTCTTCCATATTTTTTTTTTTTTTTTTTTTTTTCACGTATATCATGTAAAATTTTACACGATTTAAACTTTTTTGCTGGATACACAAATAAAAAGAAAATGATATGTTGACGTATTCGTTGAATCGTTAAATGCCTGTTTCCATAGCAAACAAAATCTAAATATTGTGCCGTTTGCATAAAAATGATAATAACATTTTTAGACAGCTTTGGTTTACAATTTATATAACAATCAGAGCTAAATATTTGTAGACCTTTATAAATTATCAATTTTGATATTCATTTGCATATTTGTAGAAAGAGTAATTCTATCAGTTTTGCATTCACAATTGGCCGAAAAATTCTGCAAGTAAAAAACTTACTTATGAAAAATATCGTTTCAAAATTTTAGTGCATTATTTTTTCGTATAGACTCCTTGAAGTTTCTTCTTTTAATTAATAAAAAAAAAAAAAAAAGTTGACTACTCAGCTGTTTTTCAAAGTGACGGTTTCTATGGCAACCATAACACATTTGATCGAAAATTTCCTAGTTTTTCCGAAAACTGACTACGCAAAATTACTTTGAAAACATGCAATCATAGTTACGTATTAGTAAACACAGTGAAACATTAATAAGTAAAATTTAAGTGACAGATAACCTATTATCAAAGATCAACCGTAAATCAAGATCGGTTTTGGTAAACATTATGAATTTTCAAATTTATTGTAAACGGAGATCGTAAAACCTTTCGAGTATCGAAGTTGGTTATGCTATGCATTACTTAACATCAGGTTATGTATATACCTGGATAAGAAACATCACCTTTACCCTTACAGCGCCATAGGCCAAATCGGGGACTTTAATGGATGGCATAGATCACGATCAGACTTGATCTATACCAACTCCTTGTTTAGTCAAATCTGTAGGCTAATAATTCGACGTAGCTTAATAATTCGACGGCCACTTTGGATCTATACCAACCCCTTGTTTAGTCAAGTCTGTAGGCTAATAATTCGACCTAGCTTAATGATTCGACTGCCACTTTTACATGGCTCGTCAACGTTAAATTGCGTAATCGATAGCAATTTTTACCTGCCTCATTTTCAAATGCATATTGCACTATATTTAGTTACAGATGGCGACTTGGACGATTAATTTTCAGGTATTAATCAGGATTTCTTCTATTTTTAGGCCATTTAAGAAGACCATCTTTTCGCAGAAATCTTGGTTGACATATTCTTAAAAGTTAGGCCTACTCAGCAGTTTACAGAGCTGACTTGTATACTCGATATAGAACGTATTCATGGACAATGAGGGTCCAAGTCTTGGTCGTAGAAGAATTTTCTCTCCATAAATAGCTGCCTGTTAAAAATATAGATACATTTTTTCTACGCAAACTGGTTACAAGAATTCATTACAAGACCGCCAGAGAGTTTGAAACATTATGTCGTCTTTGGTTGACTCCTACGTCTAAATGTGTGACTCTCTATTTTCAGCTTTGTAAGACTTATCTTGGTTAATGTCTAAATGTAGAAGAGTAATTGCCAGCCTTAAAAGTGGCAACTTGCGTACAGATATTTCTACCAGATCAAATAACGCATTTTATCACATAACTGGTGTACTTATCTTTTTGTTTTTCATATTAACCTGTACTCATATACAGTACAAAAATAATATGATCAATGCTCTATGAAAAGGGGGCTGAATGCATCTGCAAAAAGTATTGACTCATGTCATCCTGCGCAGTCCGCGCAGGCTGACATGGATTGAGACTTTTTTCTATCTTTAAATTTCATGCATGTTCAAGAACCATTTTACCCCTATATACCGAGTCAATTAACAGACTAACTGGATTTTACGGATGCATGCTTATATGATGTTTTGCGTGGTATCATGCATCACGGAGATGCATTAATTCCCCTTTTGCCAGAGCGTGGCTCAAATGTTAAAACATTTGAGCGCCATCTAAGTAAAAGTCGTTATACATACATGAAATATATGCATGCAGTGAAACTGATCGACAATTTTCCCATTAAAAAGGCTTTCTAAGTTGGAATGTCCCAAATTATATCAGAAACGTTTGATTTAATATCATGTTTATATGTCCTGTTCAGTTTAATCATAAGCCATTGTAGCAAGCTGAACACTGAAAGGTCCTTTGAACCCTAATCGAACGACAAATTTAATACTTTGTATATTCAAAGTATTTGCAGACGACTTATACAATGTTGCTCAAATGTTTGAATTTGTCCTTTATATGGCAGAACCAGCATTTTCTCCTTTCTAACAATGTTTTAATCAAAGTACTGAAAGTACTGAGAGACAGGTGAATTTGAAATAAATGGCTATGGTGAAGATAAAACTTGGTCGGTTTACATAAGATTGAAGAAAAGTTGTCAAACTCGATTATTGAGTCCGTTCCAGTTCCACCAGTTCCTTTCGGTTATTAAGTCCAATACTGTCCAATACAGATCCAGTTCAATCCATTGACTTTACCCAACGCTCTTATCTATTAACATGTCAAAATAAGAACTTCCATGAAAAAACGTTTGTTTTTTAACTTTCAATATAAAACAAGTAATTTCGTTGAAATGACAGAAACATATAAGAGGTATTGTGTTTTGCGTGTACACGTGGCCTTTTTGTTTTTGAACTATACATTCAGCCCTCTTTTTCCATAACATGGCATTTCATTGAATAAAAACAAATGATGATTGTATGTGACTAATGATAAAGAAGATAAATATGAAGTTTTATAAAATTTTGTCCAGTAGTTAAAAAGATATTAGTCCATAATGGAAAGGTACATCAAGCCCCCTTTTTTTTCCATGACACGGCATTAAATGAAGAGTAAAAAAAGAAATCTGTATCGGCGGTCTATCATGAGGAACACATGTATGAAGTTTCATTCATTTTCGTCAAGGATTTCAGAAGATATTTGTCAGGACGGACGAATGGACAGACGGCCAGAGTAGAATAAGATCGGACTGCGCATACCGTACAATCTGATCTTGGATCTACATTGTGCGATAAGGGGATAATATTTCACAAAAATATAACTTTGAAATAGTAATATTCAGGTTTTTACCATCAGCTTGAAAATTCACTCAACTTTTTTGGCAGATTAAGGGTTAAACTGGATTATATAGTTAATCAATAGCACAAGATGTAATAGTTAACTATTTAACTCTTTACAAAACGAAAACTTTCACACTCGTCCAAATTCAAAGCTGTTCCAGACCATGAAGTTAAACGTGGCTCGATTAATGAAGCCTGATTCTAAAAGTGTAGGAAGCAATGTGGGAAAAGAAGAAAATGATGCAATGTTTTCAAAGCGCTTCTTCCCTAGTTTTGTTAAAACTCGGGATTGTGTGGTAAAGGGTTCCCTGTGGCAACTGTGGGTTTTTAGCGAATTTACTATACAGCAAATCCGCTTACTGTGATCGTTTCGACCGGAACCAAATACATCATGCGAAATGACGCATGCGCGTTTACTTTCAGTTTTGCATGGCTGGTGTTAGGACGAACAACGCAGATCTACAAAATAATATTCAGCTCTGACTTCGAACAAATCATACAAATTATGTTCGATTTCTTTATCGAAATTTCGTCAAAACTACAAAAATTGTCAGTCTGAAATACTTTAAATGCTTAAACAAAGTTTGTTTGTCTTTTTTTTTTTTTTTTTTCATTGAATATTGCCATATGCATATGAACATTGTTTCCACAAACTGCCCCCGTTTTCATTCATAAAATGTTCATTCACAACTTGTGTCGTCCGCTGCCGAAATAAACAAGAAGATTAAGCAATCATTTTCTTAATGAAATTACATTTTTCAACTATGCATTGTATCAAATATCTTTAACTGTTCAGATACCTAGCTAGAATTTGGCCGTAAATAATTTAAACCCTTTCGATAACGAATACACAGAACCCCATAAAGTCGATTCGGCACCTTGTTAGGTTGCCCTTCGTCCAGCACTATGGATGAATGTCCGAATTGTTTGAAACACTTCTGTGAAACGTTTAAAGAAATGGAGATTGTGTAGATCTAGTCTATAAAAAAAATATTATTTGACGTTTGATTTATGCAAGACTGCTTCTAAGATTTCTCTCCAGTTATAGATGAGACAAAGAAATTCCTCGTTCACAAACGGCCCCGATCAAGTATGAACTCGTGACATGAATTTATACTGTAGATTTTTTATGGGAAAAGTGTCCTTCTCAGACATCCACTTACTTAACCTAACATCCTTGACTTTAAGCCTCAGAGACTCAATTGTCTTCAAAGTCCTAATTAATACGCTTTAATTTCATTTTGTTACGTTTCACGCAAAAGAATAAAAAAAGAATGCAGAGTTTGCAGATAGATGTATGATAAAGGGTCCACAGGAATGCATCTATACGTCTTACTATTTGGACATGTAGATTGAAATTCTTTGATATATTTTTATACTTGAAGATTAAAGTACATGTACACTGAGCAAATTGAACATATTTGTACTTTATTTAATAAAGTACATATTTATGATGAACTGCTGCTCAACCCATATTAGAGACAGTTCTGTGCTTCATGTAAACAGCAAGTAATTCAAACCTCAGAATGAAAGTATGCCTATAGTTTTTAAAGTTTTATAGAGGGACCAGTTCCTTTGACCCTTAGGCTACTAAGTGCTACTCAAGGACCTTTTGCAGACAGTGTAGATCAAGATCAGATTGCACCGAACATGCAGTCTGATCTTTGATCTACACTGCCCGGTAAGGGGGTATTTTTCCCCCATAAATAACTTTGAAAGAGAAATATTTGGATTTGTACTATCGAGCTGGAAGTTGCATTTTAGTTATGTAAAAGTCAGTTTTTACTTTGCATGGCAACTTGTCACACTGAGTGTGATCTTTGCCCATTCTGGCTGCTATAGTGCCTTCATCTGTACCCAGGGCAGGGATTTACAGATATCAAAAAATAATTTCTGGACTACGTTCTTCCAGGTGATGAGTGATGATTTTAATTCTTTTCATTAGACCATGAAAAATAGATTCACTCAAAACTGCATTGGATGTAATGAATAGCCTTTTTACCAGTGTTAATATTGAATTTCAAGTATCTCACAATGCTACATCATGTGTGTTTATTTTTTTTTTTTTTTTTGCACTTGTCCCTGCAATGGTTCAATTATGTAGTATGACTCAAATTCACAAAGATGTGGCTCAAAACTTCAAAAAGGAATCTAGATCTATATGTAGATTAACAAAACTTACATAATCACTGACAAAATTTCAAAATCCCATCACACTTTAACTGTAACTTTCAATATAATGTGAGACTCAAGTCCACTTTTTACATTGTACTTATTCATACCTACATTTTTTGACTGAATATAAATAGACCAAAGAATGTGAGTTTGCATATTACATGGCTTTTGAAGGTCTCCCATGTTTTATGTGATACTCATCATAGGGGTCCGTAGTTTGACTCCTGTCACCCATAGCCTAAAACAAGGGATTTAACTGTATGCAGCCCGTTACTCGCCCCCGGTTACAAAAAAACAACGTATCTTTTCTACCCCATCAGTTATTCTCCTAATTTTTTCTACAGCTGAGAGCTAAAACATTTTTCTACCAGAAAAACACAACTGTTTGTCAGTGGCAAATGCAGTCTGGCTGATACATTCGCTCGAACGTGTAAACTCGCTCAAAAATCTTCGCCATTGACACGGGTTCGTACATCCGTTTTCAAGATATAAAATGCACTTTAGATCCAATGAAACGCAGCATTAGCGGCACCCACCCTTTAAACATGTTTAAAAATACTACTGACCTATAGTCTTTATCTTCAATAACGACGAAACGCCTCAGAATTCGTTGAATTTGTGATCCACGTTCTTATTTCGAACAGCTGCAGCCATCTTCTGTCATGTGACATTGTTTGGAACGAGAAATTTCATCGGTTGATATGTACTAACAGTCGTTAATTCAACCAATGAAATTACGTACAGCTGCTCACACCTTTTTGTCACGTGACAGTACGGTGACACTGTTTGGAACGAGAAATTTCATTGGTTTATATGCGCGAACGTCAGTGTCGAATGTACGAACCCGTGTCAATGGCGAAGATTTTTGAGCGAGTTTACACGTTCGAGCGAATGTATCAGCCAGACTGCATTTGCCACTGACAAACAGTTGTGTTTTTCTGGTAGAAAAATGTTTTAGCTCTCAGCTGTAGAAAAAATTGGGAGAATAACTGATGAGGTAGAAAAGATACGTTGTTTTTTTTTGTAACCGGGGGCGAGTAACGGGCTGCATACAGTTAAATCCCTTGTTTTAGTCTATGGGTGACAGGAGTCAAACTACGGACCCCTATGATACTCATTAAATGAACTTGAAATTATTAAGTATGTGTATCAGTCCATTTTTATAGTTAAGTGTTATACCAGTTTTTTTTCTCTCTTTTTTTTTTTTTTTTTTTTTTCTTGAAACTGTTTATAATAATCTAAGTTCGGACTGCGCAGAATATGAGGTCTAAGCTTGAATCTATACAGCCTGTTTTTTTTTTACCAATATCGCGGTGAAAGGACATAATCTCATTCATTTATTTAGTGAGGTTATGTGAGACTGTGGCTGATTGGTGAAGGTGTAGGATGGGTTATCCCGGGTTTTATCCTTACCAAGTTGTCAGGATTTTGTATGAGTGCCTAGGGACAAGACACTGCGGAGAACCAGCCTAGACCTAGTAAAGCACAAGTGGTAAACAAATAAATGAGTTGTTGTCACTGTAAGACTGAAACAGTGTTGAAACTAATAAAACCAACAGAAATCAGTCAAACATCAAATTATTCCTGAAGGTAGTTACAATCCATTTCATGTTTTATGGTAGGGTATGAGTTAACCTTACTTTACTTTTGTGATATCATTATTTTCTTGACTTGTGTCCTTATGATGATACAAGGTGAATTTTCATTTATGCAACAGAAGGAAGGTATATCCAAAATTCATGAATTACACATAGCCTAAATCTTAGAAAATACTGAACACACTTTTCAGACTATTACATACCATATTTTAGTTCAGGAATAAAACCAAGAATATTTTTTTCAAAAGAAAGAAGAAGTCATTGTATCTGAACAATCAAATTGTTGTTTCTAGTTTAATTTTGTATTTTATTTTGAAATTAATGTTTTCAAGTTGTATAGTAATTAGGAAGAACCCTTGAAGGGATTCCTAGGTGTTAAAATCATGGAAAGGACAATGTGCTTTCAGTAGGAAGTTACATACAAAATACCATTGTTTCTATTTCCCTGAGAGCACTCCAGTGTTTTTTAACTCTTTACCAGACAACAAAATTTTAGACTTGTGCAAATGGAAAGCACTTGCTGATAACAGAATCAATGTGATTCAAAAATGAATTTTATTTTTGGAAGGTCAGAAGACATTGTGGGAAAAGGAAAAATGCTGGTTACCAGCATTTTCTTTTACATGTATTCCCAAATTCTTTTTAAAAGCCTTCTTCCTCAGGGTTGTTAAAAGTCTGGATTGTTTGATAAGGGGTTAAACAAAACCATACTAGTTTCAAAACAATACAAGCTTTATACTTCAGAATGAGGCCAGTTTGTTTGCTTTGTAACAAGAGTAGATTAAGATTGGACCACCTAACATAGTAAAGTTCCACTCCTATAGGTACACTATTTTAGATTTGAATTGTTTGCAGTATGTATGATTATACCCACTATATAAAAGTTTAGAAAGTGTTGTGTTTATGTTCTGACTAGATTTGTAAAATGCTGCTTTAAAAATCAAGATCTTGATGTCTGAGTACAGAAGTTTCAATATATCAAAAGAGTCTTGCATAATGATGAATAATAATGATTTTAGAAATGCTTAAAATGTTATGGTAAAGAGAAATATAGTGATAATGTTTAGTGTATCTATTTAAGCTCACATGTTTACAAAGCCTAGGGTGAGCTGTTAATATTTTCAATCTGACTTAAGGCATAATCTCAGACAAAAGTGCCCTCACTAGTTCTTCTGAAAACCCTTGATTATTAGTATAGCTAGATAAAGGTCAGCCATATGGATATGTTGTCCAAACATGGCCTATATTTGACCCTTGAATTTTGTGTCATACAAAGTTAAATTGGGAGAGTTTTTGAGGATTTTTCTTGTTTTAGTCCTTTAGCACACAATAAATTCTATGTTTTATGAGTCCTGTGTAAAAGGGCTTATGAAAACAGTGTTGGAAAACAATACATCAGTATTTCTTTTCTTTTTTTCCTCCAGATTTTTTTCTACCTTTTACAAATACAAACAACATTATCTTAGGGTTCCATATTTATTGAATTGTTTGTTAATGCTCTAAATAGGGAGCTATTTAGTTTTTATGCAGCAAATCAAAATTATTTTGTGAAAGGCCAATAAATACTACCAGATATATATTTCTTTTCATATAAAGTGTAGAGTTAAATTCAGTAAAATGATGCAATTTTGGGCATCTGTTAATGGAATTGTAGGCTACTTAAGCAGTAGGTCACTCTGTTGAATTTTATTTCACCAGATATGACGTCTTGATACTGATTTGAATATAAATCCTTGTACACGGCGCATGTTATTGATTAAGTACGATTCCCACAAGGCTTTACAAAAATGTGCCATGGAATCTAATAATACCTAAAGAGGCTGTGTAGCCCATTAATTAAGGAAATATCAATTTAGATTTTTTTTTTTTTTTTTTTTTTTAAATCTTATCTTTTTTCTTTACTAATGTTTTTTCCAGCTATAATTCAGTAAGTCATTTTTGATTTTGTTGAGAGTATGAAAATTTGAATAGTTGGTTTTAATTTGAGAGAATCATAAATTTTGTCCTCTGGTAAAGAGTTCAACAAGAAGGTACAAAAATTTCATATTGCGTTCATGTGTAAGTAGCAATAATATTGTACACTTTGATCAAATTTGTTCATGATTGCTGAAACTGATTGAGAACTGTAGACCTTAACACTTTGTTTTTACAGAAATATCATTATATATCATCGTCCTATTTTTTATATATTTTTTATTCTTACTCATCAACAACTGAAGTGTTCTATACATGTGTCAAATAACTTTCACTTACATAAATCCATCTTGTTTTTTTTTTTGTTTGTTTTTTTTTTTTTTTTTTCAGTCCTACGCGTGTTTACAGTCCAAAATAAAAAAAACATCAAATTGTTGGATCAAATTACTACTGTAATAAGTAGTAAAATAAGAGTTGCTGCGCAGCACACTTGGTAGAACAACTTCGACTCCCATTGCCTTTCTTACTCTACTAATTACTTACATATTATAATGTATTACATTTGATAAAAAATAATTATTTTCATTACATCAAATTATAGCTTAAAACTGTTCAACAAATCCGCTTTTCAGGACTTTCAGTCCTTTGCTTTTTTTTTTGTTAACATTGAATCTGGGTCAATCTGGATGCCTATAGACTAGCTCGATTGTCTAAAAAGCATTATTCTCCATGGTCGATAAAACTCGGGATCGTTTGGTAAGAGCTAAAACCTTTACTAAACTTTCCGTTGTTTTAACGAATCTGTTTCCAATTCGTGCAAGTCTAAAATTTAGTCATCATATAAAGCTAGGATCAGATTTACACTTCATGGTTTTCTTTTGCGATTTCCAGTAAAACTAGTCTCATTTCAGAATGCATCGGAGGAAGATATGGCGAGGAATGTGCATTTGAATGCGGCTCGTGTCGAGACAACCTGCAATGCAATATAACCACAGGCGCATGTGACGATGGCTGCAACTCAGGTTTTCTCAGCATTTACTGCAGTAAAAGTAAGCGCATAGATTAGACATTTAATCATTTGCAATAACATGCATGTAATTGATCAGCCCAAATAGCTCAAGCGGTAGAGCGCAGGACTTGTAAACGTCAAGTCTTCGGCCACTTGATTGATCAAGTTCGAGCCCCAATGCTGACTAAAAGTTTTTCGGATGAGACGTTAAACCGAGGTCCCATGTTTAAGGAACCAGGCGTAACTTAGAATGGGTTTCGTCCTGTATCTTGCATTATCCCCCGTAATAGCTTTACTCCCAATTGCGAGTATTTGTCAACGAAATCACGAAATGGCCAGTGATTTGAATCACTTGAGTCTGTATTGATATATCAACCAAGAACATGATTGAGCCATACTCTGTGACAAGGGGGTCAAATGCATCTGCAAAAAGTATCGACCCATATCAGCTTACACAGTTGGCCCAGGCTTACATATGCCGAAACTTTTTGCCACATGTATTTCTAAATGTTCTGCACGTCCAAGCACCATACTACCTTATGATTAAGTTAGGGTTTAGAAAAATGGATTTTAGGGATCAATAATTATGTAATGACTCGCTTTGTATAATGCCATACGGATGTGCACTTAACCCCCTTTTACCAGAGCATGACTCAATATTTCTCCGGATGTGACGACTTGTTATTTGTCTTAATTTAGCTTGCCCAGACGGTCAATACGGGATAGGATGTTACAACTCATGCGGTCATTGTCGCGAAGGAGAGGCTTGTAGGAAAACAGACGGACATTGCGTCAAGGGCTGTCCCCGAGGACAGCAGCCACCTCTCTGTCAGACAGGTTGGTTTAAATCTTAGAAGTTGGTTAACAGTATGGCTTCATCTTTGTATGTCGGTATGCATATACAAAGTTAATCACATGTACAGGGTGATTCATAATATCTGATACAGTTTCAGTCTGTGATATTTTCTTCCTGCCGGCACATTCCTTGTTATAATTTACATAATAATACTCTACAATAATTACAGTTTTGTTTGACTAGTACTTTAAATACTTACATTTTGAATAAAATAGGTCAAACTTTTTCACAACATTTACATTATATGCTCTGTCTACATGTATATGACATCCATTCTATGCAATTGCGACGTCTTTTGAAAGTTTGTTATCACAGATGAACACATTTCTGGCGTTATTTTTCTCATGTCGCGACGAATAGCTTGTTTCAACTCTGCAACAGTGTTTGGTTTAGGTGAATATATATATTTTTTCGAGTGTTCCCACCAGAAAAACTCCAAAGGACTAAGATCCAGGGAATGAGGGGGGAAAACACTGTCACTCCTGAAGGAGATAAAGTTTCCCGAAAGTTTCAAGAAACCATGACAATACTGATTTTGCTGTATGGGGTGATGTTCCATCCTGTTGGAACCAAATGTCTTTAATATCCTTTGCTCTGTAAAGCTGGCAAAAACTTGTTTTTCAGCAATGTCAGGTAACGTTCACTGATTACTGCCTGTGTCTCTCCACCTAGTTAAAAAAAGAGTGGTCTAATCGCCGCTCATACGATAACTTCTTTCATCATGCAGAGGATTTTCTTAATAAATGTGAAACAGCAACCCATACAGCACAATCAGTATTGTGGTTTCATGAAACTTTTGAGAAAACTTCACCTCCTGCAGGAGTGAAAATGCTTGCCCCCCTTATTCCCTGGACTGAAGTCCTTTGAACTTTTTCTTGAGGAGACACTGTAAAGAAAATGTATAGTCACCTAAACCAACCACCGTTGGAGAGTTAAAACATGCTATTCGTCGAGACACAAGCAACATAACGCCAGAAATGTTTTTCATCGGTGAAAGCAAATTTTGAAAAGAGGCTTGACGTCGCAATAGCACAGAGTGGACATCATATAGATCGTATCAAGTAAATGTTGTGAAAAAGTTTGGCCTATTTTATTTAACATGTGAGTATTTAAAGTACTTAACATTGTATATCAAACAAAACTGTAATTATCGTAGAATGTTGTGATATAAATTATAACAAGGTATGTGCTAGCGGAAAAAAGATATTATAGATTGAAACTGTATCAGATAGTATGAATTACCCTGTATGTATTAATATCTAATTTGTAGGTATCTCTCTCTCTCTCTCTCTCTCTCTCTCTCTCATGTAATTGGCCTCATGAGTTCGTTGACTGTTCTGGTACATTTCTCATTCAGCCTTTCCAATAGGTCGACAAAACTTTCCGTATCAAGTGCATTTCGTACATTTGATGATTTATTCGTAGACGCAGTTTTTAAAGACTATGTAGGTTCTCTTAAATATCATTTCAATTCTAAGTTACAAAATTTACTACCTGATCGGACATTATCCCACGATAAAGTTTTAGGTCTGAATTGAAAGCATTTGCAGACGACATTGCTGAAATGATGGTAATTATCTGTGAAAGTGTAGAACACCTTATTATAAATGGAGAGAATGTCGGTTTCCATATTTTTTTCCTCTTCCCACGAGGTTTTCAAAAGGTTTTTCCACAGGGTCATCAAAACTTGGGATTGTGTAGTAAAGAGCTCAACTCAAAATTAGACCCTGGTGAAGAATGATTGGTAAACACGACGCTAATAGTTTATGTTTGACAGTCAGAAAATCGAAGAATTCGACCATTGGCAGAGGAAAAGTGTAAATTATGTCTCTTTCATTTTCATGAAACATTCACTGTAAAACAACATAATTATTATTGAGAGCACTTTAACTCTTAACCAAACAATTCCGACTTTTACAGATCCTGAAGAAGAGGGCTTTTGAAAACAATATGGGAAAAGGGGAAATACACTGTAACAAGAAATTTCTCCTTTTCCCACATTTTATCTGCCGTACCGGAGAAGTTCAGCTTACTTACATCAATCTAGAATGTGTCGTCTTCTAATAATTTCAATTTGGAAGACTCAAAAATTTCTAAAAAGTCTTAAATTTCTCGTTTGTACTGGACACCAGTATTTTCTTCTTCTCCCTCAATGTTTTCCACACTGTCAAAGACAAAGACCATCATTTGAGCTATATCTAAAATGTAGTCTGCAAATGCTTTCGATTCGAGTCAAAAATCTTGTGTCTTTGATACAGAGTTACAGTAAATCTACAAAGAGATTTGTCGTTCTTCATATTATAGATTGCAATGCCGGAACGTATGGAGAGGGTTGCGAGTCTAAATGTGGGCACTGTATCAATGGTTCTGCATGCGATGTTTTCTCTGGAAACTGTTCAGAGTGTGACGAAGGATACTACGGCGTTAAATGCCTTCCAGGTATACCAACACATTGAATTCCTATGAATGGCTACATTTCCATTGTTCTAAACTAGACTAGATAAGAAATCACTATTTTTTCAGCTGGTATATTTCTTAAAGTAACAATAGCTGCCAAAACTAAACAAAGCGTGTATCCAAATTCATTTGAATTTAACTGATTTCATTTAAAAGTACATGTATAAAAAATTATCATGAAGGTGATAATGTGTTATTATACGGTCGATCTAAGCTTTAGTCACTAGCACAGAAATTGATTTCGAAACTGAATTAAGAGTTGCCAGGTCACTGTATCTATTGTTTACTTTTTGCCTGAAATTTAAATTTTATTTTTCTGCCACCGAGTAATACCTGGACAGAGCACA
The DNA here is from genome assembly GCA_946811185.2 of Hippopus hippopus. Lineage (NCBI taxonomy): Eukaryota > Metazoa > Mollusca > Bivalvia > Cardiida > Cardiidae > Hippopus > Hippopus hippopus. The sequence continues at coordinate 58,568,620 of OX328100.1, forward strand.
TAATGACATATGTCATCTTCAGGGTGTTTTCCAGAATTTTAAATGGAATGATTTAAACTTAAATGCATTTTAGGACCCGCTTTATTTATTTTTGACGGCTACTGTTACTTTAAGTGTCATTGTCACGATGCTGATGATACAGAACAAAATTCCAACTTATGAGAACACTGATTAATGGAGACAATCTGAAAAAAAGAAAATTTAAGAATATGGAGAAAAATGATGATGATGATGATGATGATGATGATGATGATCAGGAGAAGGAGGAGGCGGACGACGACGAAGAAGAAGAAGAATGTCAAAAAATATCATTTTAACCCTTATCCTGCTAAATAAAAAAAAAATGAATTTTTCAAACCGATAGTAGCTGAGCCCCGGCAGCTCAGTCGGTAGTGAGCAGGACTTGAGAACAGGGGGTCGAGTTTTCGATCTCCGGCTCGGCCAATTTCTTTCCGAGGATTGATGATAGTCATTGCGACAGGATTCATTCCTATCCCACCACTGACCATTGTCTCGACGATGCTTATGTGGGAAAATAGCCAGTGGCTTGGGAAAAAAAATTGTACGGATTACCTGTAAAAGAGATTCCAGGAAGGCATGAATAGGTGCACTTACCGCCGCGATATAACTGAAATAATGTTGAAATGGCGATAAACACCATACAATCGATCAATCAATCAAGTCGATAGTAAAAATCCAAATATAGCTAGTTGAAAGTTATTTTGGTTCTGTGCAGTCTGATCTTGATCTATCTCTCCGCAAAAGATTAGGGTTAAAAGATCAATTAATGCATGTTCAACCGATGCATAGAAATCATGTTCCACACAATTTGATGTATTAACATTAAACATTTAGACTATAAAGCATGCATTATAAATCCTATTTGAGTCTGCTCGTTGATTTTTAGCTCTACTGGCTTTCAGTCAGCAGAGCTTCTGTCATGGCGGGGTTTCCGTCGTCCGTCTGTCCGTCTGTCCGTTAGTCTTTTTATTGTTTACTCGATAAAGTCTGCATTTGTTGTCAGATTTCCGTGAAACTTGCACAGTTTGTATATTTCATCAATAGCTTCAACCCTATTGATTTTGAAATAATTCCAACAAACAGTACGGGAAAAGTAGCCATTTCAAATTGAAAATTTCCATTTCTTGTTTACGCAATCAAGACTACATTTGTGGTCAGATTTCAGTAAAACTTCCAGATTTTGTTTATCTTATCAATAGCTTCAACCCTACTGATTTTGAAAAAAATCCAACAAACAATGTGGGAAAAGTAGCCATTTCAAGTTGAAAATTTCCATTTCTTGTTTATATGATAAAGTCTGCATTTGTAATCAGATTTTTGTGAAACTCGCACAGTTTGTTTATAGCTTGAACCCTATTGATTTAAAAAAAAAAAATCAACAAACAATATGGGAAAAGTAGCCATTTAAAGTTGAAAATTTCCAATTCTTGTTTAGGCAGTGAAGTTCACAGTGTTGATCCAATTCTTTTGAAACTTGCAAAGATTGTTTGGTTCATCAAGGGACTGAACTCTATTAAAAGTGAAGAAAATCTAGTAAACCATTCAGAAAAAGCAGCCATTTGATAACTTAGTATCGTTTACTCAACAAATTCCTCATTATTAGTCACATTTCTTTGAAATTTGTTAGGATTGATTAATACAAGGCATAATAAAAACCTATCAAATTTGGCTGGATTCCAAACATTTTGTTTTGAGAAATTGCACTTCATTTTTTTTTCACTGTTCAATTCACCATGCCTACTTATGCTGTCATAGTGGTTTCAAGCCCAGTTGCAAGAACATATTTTTGTGGGTTTTTTTTTTTTTTTTTTGTCTTTTTTTCTTTTTGCATCATGACTTCATAATGTTTGTTGGCATAAAAGCAAAATCACTGCCAGTAGAGCGATTTCAGGCCCTCAAGGGCCTCTAGTTTATGTTACAAGCTCTGCTTTTTTTCAGTCCAGTCAGAGACATCTATAAGTGACGTGATCGCCCCACTTGCTGCTTCTATACTGTCGGTAGTCTTCCTAGTAACGATGGTAATTATTGTACTAACCATTTGGATCAAAGTGAGAAGGTAACTCTCTCGATTTTTGTTGAACATAACCCTTAACACGCTAAATACAACTTTCAACCCGAGAGTAGAAACCCGAATGTTTTGTTATTCCAAAGCTATTTTAGAAAAAAATATATCCTTATCGGAGAGTGTGAATTTAAGATCAGACTCCACATTCTGTGCAGTCCGATCTTGATCTACACTGTCTGCAAAAGGTCGTTAAAACAGCGCATTACCTTTGCCCATCTAATACTAACGCCAATTTTTCCACTCTTTGCCAAGCGACACTTTTCGACTTTTCCAACTTGAACGCATTTCCAGTCGACAAATAAACTGTGACTTATAAGAATGATTTTTGTGTGTGACATGGTAGAAAACATTGAGGGAAAAGGAGAAAATGCTGGTTAATAGTATTTTCTCCTTTTTCCACTATGTTTTCAAAAGGCCTCTAGCTCAGAGCCGTTAAAACTCTGGATTGTGTGGTAATGGGTTAAAAGAAAAATGTTGAAAGAGCTATGGGTGATGTATTGAAATGTATCGAGAACGTTTTGGTAGAAGACAAAAGAAAGCCAGTTACAAGCAATGATTCCTTTTACCCCAGAATTTATAGGAACCATCTACGACAAAGGCTTGATTTAAGCGTGTGTGCGGGAATTTGTGTTTTCGCACGGAAAAACCATATTTATTCGTTGCTTGTTTCGAACTCTTGACCTAGTCAAAAGTAATACCTAAGGCCCGTGAATGTTTCATTTGTCAGACAGACAGACAGACAGAATCTTTTAACGGCTCAAATTCACAAAATGTAAATACATGAGCACAATAACATTATATACAAATAGCGCAAATAATACAAGCATAAATTGTGACAAGAGAAGGTAGGTTAAAGGATTTAGGGTTGACACTTATAACCATTTCAAATGAAGTTCAAGGCTTTCGTGTTGCGTCTTAAACTAGAAGCATTTGCTTTTAAATCATCAAATTATTGTTGAAATAAGCACACAGTTATTAAGTGACGGCAGAGAGAGAGGGCCAAGACCAACCACAGGTTGATCCCGGTCCCCGCTGTCAGCAGTCAGAACAAAGATTGAAACAGACACTATAGAACATAATACATTTACGTCATCCAATGGGAAATCCCGACCACGTGGTCCAGAAAAATTTATTGGTTGGTTTCTAACTGTGTCATGTGAATATGTAAATATAAATAAATACATGTGGAACATTGTGAAAATGGAGAAAAAAGTGTCTATCACGGAACAACAAAATTTTCATTGCTCGATCATTGAACACCGTCACTAGAAATAGCATACTGGCACATTGCCTCTATATCATATTAAATATGTATATGCAACGTGGAGGCGATGCATGAATCTGCTATGTTCTAGTAACGGTGTCCAATAATTGAGCAATGATTTCGGTGTTTCGAGATAGACTATGGAGCTTCAAAGGGCTTATCATACCTTAGAACTATACTCACAGACCCGTGACAGAGTAGTTTATGTAAAGGAGAATCAGTCTCAATGTGTTTAGAAAACAATGAAATAAGGTATGCTCTGGGAAAAGGGAGTTAAATGTATCTCTGTGATGCATTATATCAAGCAAGTAATCACATAGTGATGCATCCATAAAATTAATTTTGGCTAACAGCTGGTTGAATCATGAGGTAGAATGGTTCCTGACAGGCAGAAAAATTTACAAAAAAGCAAAAAAAAAAAAAAATTTGGATCTTAGTCAGTCTTGGCAGACTGCGCAGATTGACACTGGTCAATACTTGTTGCTATACAATAAACCCAGTTTTGCTAAAGCAATGGCTCAAAGTAACTTTTTTTCCATTAAAGACGGAGAGCTCAGAATCCCGAAGGCGAAGAACCTAGGTCGACAACAAATAGAGTCGGTACTATTAGTACTTTGGATCGAGCGGAAGAGAGACAATCCATCGGGGTTCCTAGTGTCAAGTATGAAAACACGGCGACGCTAAACATGGACCAAAATGATGCCAAGACGGTTATGGGAACAAAGACAACGGAATGGGATGGTAGTAAACATATTTATGACATTGATATATGGCCAGCAACACGCGAAAAGGGGCATTCGGACATTGGCGTAAAGTGTCATCCTGGATCAGCCTGTGCAGTCTGCGCAGGCTAATCCGAGACGGCACTTTACGGCTACTCTAGATTTTGTCCTACAGTAGACTTGCGTGAAACAGAAAATCACACACGATCGGAAAGAGTCGTCTCGGATCAGCCTGCGCGGACTGCGCAGGCTGATCCGGGACGACACTTCACGCAAATGTCCGAATGCCCCTTTTCGGGTGTTGCAGGCCAATTATTAAACCCTTTAACCACCATTAGTGACATGCATAGCCTATACAGACGTTTATAATCACATCAGCGTGCACTGAAGTAGTCTATTCTGTTCTGAATGCTGCAAACAAATAGATTTTGATCATTTTGTACCTTAAAGAAGACATAAGCTAAAATTATCATAATGACCATCATTAGGATGTGACCTTTTATTCTTAGTTGGCGAAAAACTTCCCACAAAATGTGTTGCTCAAAAACAAATTTTATAAGTTGAGCCTAATTCTTGTTGTCGTCTACAAAAGGATTCACAATTTAGAAACATTATGGTCCAGTAAGGAGTAAATCCATGTCATACCGTGTCTGGAAAGTAGATTGCTTAACATTTACCTGGTTTTAATCGGGAAATTGTCTTCTACACCATGTTTTGCAAAGGTCCACAAAGCTAGTCTTGACCCAGCAACTCTGCATTACATTATTATACTATCTTATACACTTAATTATTATATACCTATACAAGATCAGACTAAAACACGGATGTTGTCTTAAACACATATAAAACAGACAAAAATACATTTCCGTATCATTCATATCGTGGGACTGATGCAGAAAGGAGTCAAGTGACATTTTTAACATTTTGAGAAAAACGAAGTTAAAGGTTTGACTGATTGGTATAAATCAGAAAGCTCCTGTACCGCAAAACTTTTTTTTTACTCTGAAGATAAGCATATATATGAAGATTATACATAAGTATTTTGAATTTAACTTTTAGCATTTTTTCGTATTTTGATAATCTTTGCTCATGACACCTTTCTGCATAAATTGCTTTCGCTCTTTTTCGTTTTTCACAAAGGTGTCAAGTGCACTGCATGTGATCAGAAATGAGTAAAAAAATGAGCAAAACAATGAATATAAACTGCAAGGCAGTTACTTACATCTCTTTTCACAAAGATGTTCATGTGAAACAACATGTTAAAGTTTCAGATTACACTGTGAAATCAACAAATCAAAGCCTGAATTTTCATCGAAAATCTTATCAGATATGGCTGCCTTTCATTAAATTGTTTGATAGGAAGACATACATGTATTTCTTTTCCTTTTTAGCATTATTTCCAACATTATTTCATTCATACAGCATCAGACAGTGCACCTGCTCATCCATTTCTGGAGTTTCCTTTACACTATACTATTTCGGAGCCACTTGCTGCTATGTCATATAAACATTGTCATCAACGGTACAGGAGAATGAACCCTAAGGCATTTAATAGCATTGACCTTTGAAAAAAGTTTGGTCATGCTTGGTATCTGTTTTGTAACCCCTTTATTACTAGCCTTGTATGTAGATGAGCTGACTGACAACAGATCCATTGCGATGATCTTGTCTATAATAATTACCGTAACCAAATTTTCTTCTACTGAGAAGTATGCAGCTTTGAAAATAAACATTTCAACGTTCTTTTTCGTTAACTGAGCAAATTAAGATTCCATATTGAATTTTGAACAGTGAATTTTATGTAGTTTGATCAAAAGAGAATCTCTGAGAGATTCTTTCAGAAAAAGTCTGTTATATCCACTCTATAGGTAGTTCATTCAGATCCCATTGGTTGCACTTGCAGTGCTTTACAATTCATCAATTTGAAAATGAATTGCAAAGTTCTCTTTTCCTTCCAGTCTTATAGGAAATAGACTTTTGAAATTTGGTCCTACAGCAAACCTCCATTTCAAATGTTATAAAACATTGAGTGTTAGGATTTTTCTCTCTTTCCTTTTCTTTTGATACCTTTTAAATTAAAATCTGAAATGACCTAAGCAGTATTTCTGCTTTCTAATATGTCTTGTGGCTTTATGATCACAATATCACATTAAATATACACACTTGAGTGTAGGACAAAAATCCAATGGGACAAAAATCCCATATGATAAAGGCCCCAGTACAATTGGCCCATAGGAGAAAAGCCACATGTTATTTAATAAAGTAATACATTATGAGAAATTTTTGCTCCATATTCTCAAATTTGCTAATTTTGGTTTCAGTGATCGATTTTCTATGTTCTAGCCACATAAAAACTTAACGATTGTGGTGATATATAACTTCTGGTACTTTCCTTGTGTACTTATACAAACCGAGATATGAATGATATCATTGGAAATTATACGAACACATTAGATGAGCAGTGACTTCTGATCTTTCAAGTTTCCAAACAGGATCGGGTTGTCTGGTCACAGGTTGAACCTTAGTTTATTATTTATTATTTCTATTTGACGGTGATATTTTCAAATATGGGATAGGTCAATCAGAGGTAAAAGAATGAGAAAAAATCAAATGCCGTTATCATCCTACCTTTTCATCTTAGGTGTTATTCTGTGATCCTTGATAGGATTGATGTTTAAATCCTCAATATTTAATCAGCATAATTAAAACTCTATTGCCCTTTTTTCCATAAACATACATTAAAAACCATAATCTAAAAAGATACACATAAATTCATATCAGTGGGTGTTTGTCCATGTTTTTGTTAAGTGCATGGGGCTTTTGCCCCATAGGTGTTTTGTCCTATGGGGATTTTATCTGTACTCCATACACTCATAATATTGCACTATGCAAAAAAGAGAATTTATAAGAAAGACTTAATGTGCAAATTTATTGGTATGGTATGCCATTATCCTATAAAACAGTCACGGAATCTATTTCTTACAGAATTATATCCTCCTTGAATTATAAGTCATTGCAAGGGGAGAAGTTTATCCTGCATATAGGACATGCTGGTGCTTCTGTTTTGTACAGAAGTTATCTGCCTTCCTGTTTCAACCACTTTAACTCTTTATTGTATTGCATTTACAATTATTATCAGGACATAATTCAGAACTGGCAAGTAAGATGCAATTTCTAACTGTGCGACAATTGGCAACCATTGCCATTGACTGCATTATTTCATAAAGGTAGTTTGTTCTGCTTCTGACTCCTTGATTATATTTCCACAACATATAACTCTTCACAAAGTTATTCAGTTCCTTTTGCTTTCTTGTCGTATCCTTTTGCGAGATACCTTTTCCTCAATCTGTCATTAAGTTTGTCTTTGAGACACTTTGCAAAAAATCACATTTAACTTACAGTGTGGGAAAACCAGGCTATTGTAAGTGTTATAATTATCATCATTTAAAGACACCAATAAACAATGTAATCACATTTATGATGAATTGTATCATCAAGAATTGTGCATATTTAGTTTAAACATATTTATTTTACACCGATTGTGAAACAAGTTCTTTTAACTTATACTAATCTCTCTTGATTCTGCTTCCTGGGAACTACTCCTGTACTCGCGCCAATGTGTGGGCCAGTCAAAAATCCCAAAATTGACAACCGCTCCGGTGTATCGAACTCGGGACCATTTGGTTACGAGGCCAAAGCTGTACCTCACGACCACGGACACAACTGTGCATATTTCTCCTAATAGACCACTCATCTCCATTTACTTAAAATGTTGGTATATATTTTCTTGTTTTCTTTTGTATGATTTTTCTTTTAAATAAGTGAAATTACTTTTTTGAAATTAAGAATGAATATGTTCTAAAATATTCAGAGTGAAACTATCTAAAGACAAATTGCTTTACAATTGAAAAAATCCAATGTAATGAACTTTTATCCACTAAATTTTTCTCTGACTTTCAGCATTTAAAATATTATCTGTGTAAGTTCCTTTTCAACAAAAAATGATATCATTAATCACAATATTCACTCAGTGCTCAAGTATTACAGTTTCGTTACAAGTTTAATATCACCCTAAAACACTAAAAAAATCAACTGAACAAAAAAAGTACTTGTAGTCTGACTTTGATCCACACTATTTGCAGAAATATCTCAATCTGTAATTAATAGCTCTTGTTGTAGGGGCTTAGAAAAAACATATGAATACAGTCTTCCTTAAAGTACGATCAAAATGAGATACTTATCAGAAAGAAAGTGACATAACTTGAAAGTGGTAGTGGAAACAAAGTGTAAGTAATGATAAACAAAATACCAATTGGAAATTCTTTTATGTTAATGATTATGTTTCACATATCTGGTTTTAGGGTGCTTCACTTGGACCCTTAATGTTTCATAAAAATTTGTCAGGCTACAGGTATAAGTTTGTGCAGGATGGGGTCATGTGTCACTTGATCCCCTTCTGCATAACTAGTAAAGTACATGACTCCTTTCTGCATCCGAAATTTGGATAAAAATCACTTGTACCCTTTAGACATTGGTCAGTAGTTTTGTTATTTATCTACCTAGAGAGCTGCTGTTTGGCATGTTTGTATTACTCATTAAAAGAAGTATAAACATGCATTTAACTCAATTTTGGTAAAAATGTCACTTGACTCCTTTCTGCATCAACCCCACGACATACTTTCCATAGGTTTTCCATATCACGCATGTACTCTGTGTAACATGATCATTACCTTAGGTCCAGGCTGTAATAATAACGTTATTTTAATCACTCCTTCTCATGGTCTTCTCTGATGATCTAGAGTAAAACTGTTAATCGGTTTCGTAATTATTCACCGCCATTTTTGACAAAGTACCCGTAACGTCTGAATATAAAACAGGGAAAAAAATAATCGGACTGGAACTCTACATCATGGTATTCACGGACTACTTTATACATTCATGTCAATCCCAAAATCGTGAGTATGACTTTACAAGCACTAAACCCCATTTTAATCCATTTATGAATGCATCGTCTGGTGCATCTGATCTGTTTTTTCGTAAACCATTTTGACTAAAGGTATATGATAAAGAAAATATACAACAGTATGTATTTCTATGTGGTTGGCCTAATTTGATACGTACTTCTTTACAAATACGTCTCGATTAGATCCGACCATCCAGAAATACAAAGTGTTGTAATATTCCATTTTCTATTTAAATATGGTTCAATCCTAGACCAAGAGGAACACATTTATACTGAATGTATGGAAGAAGAAATGGTCGATGCGTGTGCTCCTGTGGCGGTCGTTGATGACGACCACGAATATTACGCACACGATGCCAAGGAAACTGATATAAAGATTCATCAACTGTGGGACTATATAGTCGACAGAAAGAAACAGAAAAACGACGGTTTTCATCAAGAGTTCTCCGTGAGTAGATTTGTCTCAAATACCAAAACAATCTTTTCAATATATATATAACAAATAGATAAAAGATACTTAAAATGAAAAACTATGGTTTTGAAATTACGTAAAGGTACATGTGATTTGCTTTTCTCGTACTAAGGTGGAAATAACATTTCACTGACTAGAGCATTAAATATATATTTTACGATTGGCAACGCCGCAAGTGAAAACATCAATCTGTGTCAGTGTTCACCTACCATTCTTAAGAACGTTCTCAGTCTTATTCTCGAGAAATGTCTAAAATTGAAAGTAAAACATTTTCTCATCGGCTAGACCAGGTGGTTTAGCCTATCACAAGTTGTGTTGCTTTCAAAGTTTGAAAATCTTGGAGAAAAACGCAAAAAATATTCTTAAGAATGGTTAGTGAATGCGGACCCCGGTCTTCATGAATGAGATATATCGTTATTGTATGTCAAACACATATTCTTTGTTTTTCGGTCATCTTACAAACTGGAGAAAAGTATTTGATTCGTAAAGAAAGCAATTGAAACAAAGAAACTGCGTTGAGTTTTTTTTTTTTTGTTTTTGTTTTTTTTTATGAACCGTTGCCACTGAGCTTCTTAACCCTTTCCCATCCCATTCCAAATGTTACAAACTCTGTGAAAGACAGTTTTTGCAAACACTGTGGGAAAAGGAATTCATTCTGGTGACAAGCATTTTCTCCTTTTTCCGGCATGTTTTTTTTTTTTTTTTTTTTACTTTTTCAAAGAAAATTTTTATCATTTGTGCAACATTTAATATGTCGCCTGCAACGACTTAAAAATTGGACAAATGTAGAATTTGTCCTTTGGTAAAGAGTTAAAATGTTTACCTAAAAGAAAGCATTTATTTCCATACCATTTATCTTTAAATGAATGCAACTCTACATCACATAGCTAACCTTAAGAGCATCACTTGACGTAAATATTTTCGTTCCCTACAGTTGATTCTCGTATTGACTCTTTCTATTTGGAAAACTTGCTATCCGCTTTGAATCAATATGTTATGTTGTAAAATCTAAAATATCTGGAAATAATGCAAAATTACTTGTTTTTATCAATATTGGCGAGTTCTGTTTGGCTGAAAAAAATTACAGCTCCATGAAAAAAAAAAAATCCTGTCGGAACTCTCCTGCTGTCAAACTAATGTAAACAAACATGAATACGACTTGTCGGAGAAAGCTGGCAAAGAAATTGAAAAAAAAAAACACGTAAACAGTTGATTTGCAAACAACGACGTGTGTTGCGAAAGATTGTGACTCGTCTTTTTCTCTTTTAGTGGAGCCGTACGATTTTAAGAATGGTAAAGCGGTCTATTTCCGGCAGAAAAATGTACCATGCAGGTGCATATCACCCATCGTAATACCGCTGCGGGATTTGATCAGTCGATCACCCGAGGTTTGTCGAATGATCAGAACAGCGAATATGAAAATAATCCTTTCTACAGTACACGCGTTGTTGCACGAAAAATAAGATTTAGAAGATTGTCTGATTTACAGCGGAGATTTATTTGTATAAATGAAAAAATTCAAAATTTTTGTCATTTTTTGTTTTTTATTTAGTTTCTCTCTCTTTTTTTCTTCTTTTGAGCAGCAATTGCCACAGGGCCTACATCACCCACATCAGGTAGCTTTGCTTGAAGAGAATCGACCAAAGAATAGATACAGAGGACTCTATGCATGTAAGGAGTACCGTTCGACTTGATGTCCATTAATTATAGGGACACTTCAAACTGTCTATCGTCAACACTAATCAAGCCAGTGAGGAGGAAGTAATACAGTGGTCGGTTTTGTGCCTAACAATAATGACCTAACATTACTTACATGTTTACAGTATATGTAGAGCGTCACTCTATCTAGGGATCGTTACGATCGCTGCTCTATCAATATTGTGGTAAACAAGACAAATTTATGATGCATTGCATCATAGAAGCCGCAATATTTTGGTGCACAAGTTCAATATGGACTGTCCTGAAAATTTGTCATTACATTTTTTTTTTTTTTTTTTTTTCACAAACGGAACATCATGACAAATAGTACTAAAATGCAGGGAAAAACAGAGAATAACAGGTAATCTTATTCTAAAAAAGAAAAAGGCAGGAGTCAAGAGAGGAATCTTAAAATAAAGACATCTTGTATTTTTATTATTACAAGTAGTAGTAGTATCATTATTATTATTATTATTATAGAGAAATATGTGAAAAAGACATGTAAAGCATTGGAATTTTTGAATTTCTACACGAGATCTGAAAATTGTGCATTCAAGCAGAACATTCTCCAATTGTTACAATAATTTAAAAGAAAAAAGAAAAAGCTTCTGTAGGGACATCAAAGGCGATACTATGGAATACATAAGTTATTAACTATTCAAAATGATATTAAGATCGTTATTCACGTACATGTATTTACATTTCGTCGCATTATTGTAATAGTGTTCTCACCGCCATTTGAATGTTTTCGATAAAATTAGCTCCAAAATTTCTGATGGTCGTAAAATCATTAGTGGAGTTAGAACAAGTTAACCCTGAAAACCTCTTAACCAGGGCCTATATTGCAAAACTGACTTAATGGGGAGATAGAACTCTTCAAGACGATCCCAACGGTATAAAAATCTCAAATTTCACAAAAATTGAGTTAGAAGACTATTATAATAATGCCACGATTTTTTATCATTGATCTTTTCTTTGAGTTTCACTTTTTACACACACACACACACACACACACACACACACACACACACACACACACACACAAATCAACAACTTTCATCTAAAACACGATCTTCTTGCTTGGCAAAAAGTATCTTGGCCTGCTTGTAACAAAGTGAAGCTTTACATTTCTACTCCAGAATCAAAGACTTTTGCATGGCATCTCCAAAATTCTTTTGATCATAGCCTTAAGTTGGCACAAACGACGTTTCTTATATTCCTGAAATGGCACCCACCAAAATACAAAATTATTTTTTTAAGTCTTTAAGGATCTGTTCAACCACATCATTATAACTATTACGATACATATTTCGTGCAACAAAAAGTTTTTGAATCATTTTCAGCATAGGCCTTGTACACCCTATAAAACTTCTAATGTAAATTTCAAGACATATTCTAAACCTTTGACCAGCAGCGACGTAAAAAGTTGTATATGCAAAGTGTTAGGTTCGGTAATAACTTTAACCCTTCCACTACACAATGAAATTAATATACTGAGTAAGGAAAAAGAAATAAGAATTCTTTATATTAATATCTAATAAAATGTTAAAATATATTACACAGGCTATTTGCTGTCTGATCTTAGTCTATTTGTGTCATTTTCGGGCATTTCAACCCATAGTGCATGTTCTGTAGACAATGTACACAGGATCCATACATTGTTCAAGGGTATTGTAGAACGTGCAGTCTGGTCATAACAGTTTCCAAACACAGTACATTTAATACTAAATTTTACAGGGATCATAAGGTAGATCGTCCATGTAACAAAGATCTTTTCGGCTAAAATGTCGACGAAGGGAAGAAAAGGGTTATCTTTTCACAAGTATTCTATAAACAGATGACGTGGGCTTCTCTTTGTTGTTCGAGTAACTGTAAAGGGAGGTAACCAGTCTATACCTTGATCAAAGGTTAACTGCCCTATTATCTTTACAGATTAAGACTGGACGAAAAACATGCTCATAAAATTGCTTTGGATTATCATATTCTAAGATGCTGTCCATCTTATGATCATCATTATTTTGTTTTGTAAAAAAAGTAGACATATACGAAAACCGTTGAGAGGTGGAAAGGCCTGTGAAAAACGGAAAGCATTACAACTTAATTTGGGAACACGTAAGGAATCCTACAAGTTGGAAAAATTTGGGGGAATAGTCAATATAAGGAAGTTTATTTTTGTGTAGTTTTATTGTTATTTCAGAATGAACTTATATTGCAAGAAAACCAGGCTTGATTTTCATGTAGATCTAATTGTATATTTAGGGAAGAGTCTTGCGGAGTAAATTTGCAACACTTACACGACATTAACAGATCAATTCTTATATAATAACCAATTACTGATCATCTAAATGGTACATAGGTTAGGTACATTCCTTCTGGAAGCTGCTTTCGAGCTGCTTTCAATAATTTGCGGTGGCGGCAGCAATTTTCGGTGACCTTTCGTTTACCACTAGCTGGCGTTATTTTTACGCTTTGGCTGCTACGAAAGATTAGATAATATTTCGTGCTTTTCACTTATTCTGATACTTTTTTTTTAAAACAAATACCATTCTCATTTACTCCTTTTCTTTGAAAAATATTTTTTTCATGATGCATCTTCAGTCAAAGTTAAGTCTATTCTCCTTTCATATAATGTCTAGAAGTTATGAAAAGTGAACTATTGTTGAAAACATTTTTTTTTTTTTTCCTTTCTTTATTTTTCAAAGAGATAGCCTTAGTCAGCACAAAAATATCTGTAATCAGCTGTAGTAGTATATATACACAATTCTATTAGATGAGTTATTACAAAACCACATAGGGATCGTTTCATATTGGTGTAACTGGCGATTGTTGTTGTACAAATGCCCCGCTCTAGAAAAAGCATATGTCCATATTGTAATACCATACTGATATGCGCTAATGTTCCTGTCTTGTATACACTGACCGGGTGTAAGACTTGTACAGTAATCTAGGTTCGTATTCACAAACCATTCTTTAACTCTTTACCAAACGACAAAATTGTAGACTTGTCAAAATTGAAAGCACTTGCAGACGATAAAATAAACGTGACTCAAAAATTGAAAGTTGACTTTAGAAGAGTAGAAAACATTGTGGGAAAAGAAGAAAATGCTGGTTACCAGCATTTTCCCCTTTTACCACAATGTTTTCAGAAGGCTTCTTCCTCAGGGTCGTAAAAACCAAGGATTGTTTGGTAAAGGGTTAAGAAATTCTTAGCTTTATTCTCAATTCTTTCCTAAAATTGAGTGTAAAACAACTTTTGATTGGTTAAACCAAATCAGAAGTTGTGTTGCTTTCTAAATCAACGGTAAGACTACGGATGAAACCAATAATGGTTGGTGAGTACAGGCCCTGAATTGCATTTTTGTTTCAGATGACCATTCCAGGGTACCTTTAAAAGCAGAGAAGGGAGAGTCAGAGTACATCAATGCCTGTTTCGTTAATGTAAGTCTGAAGTGCAAGCTTAACCTAGTAATATACATGTTACTTTTAGACTTCACGATTCTTCAGGCTGATCTTGTGTTTGCTAGTCTCGCAGCAGGCATTACAGGGTGTAAAAAATTGGTTTGGCTTAAGGACATTGCAATCCCAACTCTGCATAATTCCAAACCAAAATTCCATTTGTTCACAGCCTACTGAGCCAGTGACAAACAACCGTCTGCTTTACTAAATTTCACGTCTACCAATCACGCATATAAATAAGACTATAGGTTTTTAATTTGACTTTCAAATACTTCTTTCTCTTTCTTTTTAAGCTAGACTGTTTTTAAAAAACGTCGAGGTATTGTCGTAGCCTTGGCGCCGGGGTCGTTTGAGTCGTCGTTGTGCAAAAACTGACATTTTCAAAAAAAATGACAATTTATGATTTCTCTATCATCACTGAAGATACTTAGTTCAAACTTGCACAAGTTGTCGCCTGTCAAAACAGGAACCCATACAACAAAGGCGGGTAACCATCAAAGTCTTTTTTGTAAAGTTATGCCCCTTTTTGACCTTGAATTTTTACTGAAAATCAAGCAACTGCAGACAGGCGTTGTCTCCCACATACGATAATCTTGTTTATTTATCTCTTTTCAACATACGAAAGCCACAAACTTTCTAAATGATGTCAGTAGAATAAACTTGAAGACGTAATTTTTGTTTTACAAATATTTCACAATCTACACTACTTTTTTCATGAAATGTAAGACGGTAGACAAAAGTGGATAAAATTATTTGATCACTATTTTCTAATCTTTCAGGGTTTTGCCAAACCCAAAAGGTTCATTGCATCACAAGGTAAGAGTATAAGTGTTATAATTTAAAAAGGTTTTCAATGAAAATCTCAGATGTATATAACGTTACTGACCAAAAGCCAGTTTAATATGTTTCTTGCAAATCTGCTTAGCCCCGTTAGCGCAGTCGGTAGAGTACTTGAGAGGGTCAGTGGCTCGAATCTCCAGCTCGACCAATTTCTTTACGAAGATTGATGATGGTCATTGCGACAGCACTATTCATTCCTCTCTCCCCAATGATCATTGCTTCGACGATGGTTATGTCGGAAAGCAGCAAGTGGCTTAGGAAGAATAATTTGCGAAGTACAGGTGACAGAAACTTCAGGAAGGCACAGATATGTGCTCTGGCCGCCGTAAAACAAATGAAATAATGTTGAAAACGGCGTTAAACACCATGCGGTCAATAAATCATGCATATCTTTACCTCAAAAGACACGAAATTCTGAGTCATGCTCTGTGAAAAGGGGGCTTAATGCCTTTACAAAAAATATTGACTCATATCAGCTTGCGCTGTCCACACAGGCTGATATTTGTTGAAACTATATGCTTTTGATATATTTTCTGCTTACTAAAGAACCTGTGTACCTCATAATCCAGCTAGTTGTTAGGCAAATGGATTTTATGGATCGATAATTAAGTGATGACTTGTTTGGTATAATGCATTAGCTCCCTTGGTCAACTATGCAGTATTTAGCACTTGAAAAATGACGACTGCTTAGCAGCTCACCGATTTCACACCTATTCACCATACATTTTTTCTTTAACAAGCAGCTAGAATGTTTATTTAGTAATTCAAATAGTCTTGAAAAATGACATTTCTAGTATTCCAAATATTGCAAAATAATCAATACACTCATCTATTTGATTAGGTCCTGACATTGCGACGCGAGATGATTTCTGGCGTATGATATGGCAACAAAAGTCAAAGCAAATAGTCATGTTGACAAATCTTGTAGAAATGGGTTATGTAAGTATTAATTCCTCACCTGATAAGAGCTGATGATGACTTTTTTAACAGTTTAGATCGAGAATAGGCTGCAACGAGACGTGGGCTGCAGCGCCTTTCATATTCACATCAAGGCCTAGGGTACGGATTCACCAACCGTTCTTAATGTCAGTCTAAGTCTATTTCTAGATTTTGAAAATTATACAATTTATGACTGGTTTAACTACTTGAGCCACACTCTGTGAAAAGGGGGCGTAATGCATCTACAAAAAGTGTTGACCCAGGTTAGCCTGCACAGACTATGTGAGGTGAAACTTTTTGCTTATGGTAGATTTCCTGCATGTCAAAGGACCATTCCATCTCATGATACAGTTGGTTGTGGAACAAAATGGATTTTATGGATCCATGATTATGCAATGACTTGCTTGGTATACTGTATCACAGATATGCATTAAGCCCATGTTTTACAGAGCATGGCTCATTTGGTTTAGCCAATAAAAATTGTGTTCATTTCAATTCAGAAAATTCTTTAGAAAAAGACTAAGAATGCTCTAAAGAACTTCTGGTAAATACGGGCCATGGTGTTCCCGCTGTCACTGAACGACAATCAGTACAATATATAGAGGATATTTGTTTTTTACTGTGAAAGATCGAAATTTATTTCATCGAGTGAAAAATTGATTTGGATTTTAGGCATTCTTTCGATGAATCGACATAAGATTTAGATATACGACTCCTTGAACGAAAATATAACGAAAATACTAAGCCTTGGTGTACAAATTCAGTCAAGATAATAATTGTAAAATTTGCACAACTAAGATGACGACTAGACCGCTGCATGTTTAGCTTTTATCAGTGTAGCGGCAATAAATGAAAACTGAACAGGTTTAGGGCATGACATCTATATTTAGCTCGGCTTTTATCACATAACCTCCCTTGTTTTCAGTGTAATAAACCCATTACGACTTTTCTTACCTCATACACGTTTGATATCACTATTGTGTGACGTCATTTTTGACGTCATTTTGTGTGTATTTCATAGAAGTGAATAGAATTTACGGATATTACCACGGATGCATTGATAGATGGTTTTGCATCATCTGATCTACAATTTGTGAAATACCCTTATGTGATAAAATGAATCTGACATTCGTTTGCGTTTGAGATAAAATTTTGTTAAACTCGTCAAGAAAAAAATCTTATTAAGCTCGCCAAAGGCTCGCTTAATAACATTTCCCTAGACTCGTTTAATAAAATTTTATCTCAAAAGTAAACTCATGTCAGATCCTATATTTCTCAAACAAAAGGTCAAGGTGTTGCCCTGGCCCTGTTGTTGTCTACTCCGTCGATGTGCAATTTTAAACCTTGACATTTTGTAATATCTCTGTCGTTACTGAACATGTTTAGCTCAGACTTGGACTAGTTGTTAACTATCAAAAGGGGAACTCATACAACAAGGGCAGGTAAGCATTAAAGTATTTTGACACAGCTATGCCCCTTTCTCGACTTAGAATTTTCACTGAAAATCAATAAATTTCTAAAAGCAAATGCAGTCGATCGTTGGCACCAGCATCTGGTGCTCTTGTTGTCAAAGTACGAACTTTGTTATTATTATAGGAGAAATGCCTGATTTACTGGCCAGTGGAAGGCCAAGTGATTTATGGTAAAATCAAAATTCACCTGCAGTCCGAGGAAACCTTTGGAGATTTCATCATCAGGAAGCTCAAAGTACAAAAGGTATACCTCAATGTTTTATCATACAATAATATAACAGCTTTGTCAGTAAAAACAAAGAAAAGGGTATTCTATTGTTAAAATTGTAGCTAATTTGAAGTTAATAGAGGATATTTGTTTCTTTATGGTGAAAGATCGAAATTTATTTCATCGAGTGAACATCATCTATGATATTTTCACGTGTGGCTGCGCCACTGGTGAAAATATATCCGATGATGTTCACTCGATGAAATAAATTTCGATCTTTCACCGAAAAAACAACAAATATTCTATTTATTTCATGTTTTGAACGTTTTCTGGGGGGAACTTAATTGAAAGACAGTACAGTTATTTTTGGTTATTTCCCGTCGCGTACCTCCTCCGCATAGCAACGCATTACAATATTACGTCAAGCGCGAGAAATGTAAGGTAAATTACGTCATATTTCCATCTGGTTGTGAGGCACGCGCATTTTACCTAGGTAACTAGGGAGCGCGGGAGCAACTGTTTCCGCCTTCAATTGAAGAGTTAGAATATAAAAATCGGTATTTTCACTGGACGTAACCATGAAATACCGAAAAATATTTCACCGATATTTCTCGATAACATACCGGAAAGCATGACATAAAGCAACTTATTTGACTTTTTAATAAGAATTAAATGTAATACACGCACCTTCATTTTTTTAGATTCCACTTTTAAAGGCAAAGGTTCGATGAGAGCGGATTTGTATTTTAAACCTAATTAAATCCATTTATTTGGTAGTAAAAGTGTTAACAAGAATGTCTTTAAAACCAACAGATGCTCCTAAATATGTGATATAATGCATGGACGAAGGCACGGACAGATGAACGGACATTGTCCGCAGCCGCTATACTTCACCGACATTCTTATAGAAAGCATGTTACTGGTGGACAGATATATTTTGATATCTTTCCTTTAATTATTCTAGAGAAGAGAAGCCCCTGTAATTGTGACGCAGTACCACTTTACAGCGTGGCCAGATAAGGAAGTTCCTGACATCACGTGGTCTCTCATCAAATTTTGGAGAACTGTTGCCGAAGATAGGGACTCAATGGAGCATAATGAACCAATTATTGTTCACTGCAGGTTAGCTCTTAATACGCAAGGCAGCAATGGGTGCACAGCATCGGTCAAGACCTGACTGCACAAAATATGTAGTTTGATCTTTGGCCGATCTACCTGATACACTTTATCGTGTAAGATATCCTTGCGAAGAACATACAAAGCGATGAAAAAGCCTATTTTTCTGATGTATCAGTTTAATGGAAAATATCTATTGTATTGCACTCATGTGTTTTTTAACAGCGACAAAATTCTATAATCATCAACATTGAAATAGTTTGCAAAAAAAAACCAATGAAATAATGAAAAACATTTCGTCAGAAAAGGAGAAAATGCTTCTCGCCAGGATTTTCTCCTTTCAATACATTGTCAAATGTTTTCTTCCTCAGAGTTGTTAGAACACGTTTTTATTTGGTTTTAGTTATTTGATGCAGTTTCCAAAACATCCTGATATACTTTTACAAATACTCTACAAGGTAGTCTTTAAATTTCTATGGCTCTTTTCAGTACAAAAAAAAGACAGCCTCTTAAAGACGTTTAGCCAAAATATTGAAATGATTCCCGTTAGGTGGACGACCTTTAAATGGCCTGCAACACGCGAAAAGCGACATTCGGACATTTGCATAAATTGTCATCTCGGATCAGTTTGCGCAGTCCGCGCAGGCTAACCCCAAACGACACTTTCTGTTTTTATGTAATTTTCTCTTTTGCGCAAGTCTACTGTAGCACAAAATCTAATGTAGTCGTAAAGTGCCGTCTCGGATTAGCCTGCGCGGACTGCGCAGGCTGATCCGAGACAACACTTTACGCTCATATCCGAATGCCTCTTTTCGCGTGTTGCAAGCCAAATAATCTTTGTAAGAACGGTAATTGAGTTCACAATATCTGACCAACGGGAGATAATGACAAATCTAAAGGGATCGAGTTACAATAAATTATCAGCCTTATTTTGCAAGTTTTGCGATTCAAATGAAATAAAATGTATGGTGTAGATCTAATTTTTTTCTTTCTTTCCTGCTAAGTTTTATTCTTTAATAGATCTATTTTTGATGTCTTTAGACAGCATATAGTTCATTTTCTGGAGTTACGTACTCGTACCTCTTATATTTTTCAATTAATCCTTTACCACACAATCCCGAGTTTTAGCAACCCTGAAGAAGAAGGCCTTTAAAACACTGTGGAAAAAGGAGAAAATGTTTGTAAGCAGCATTTTATCCTTTTTCGACATTGTTTTCTACCCTATCTAGTGCAAATCTTGCGATTTAAATGATGTTTAATCTGTTGTCTGCATTTGCTCTCATTTTAGAAAAGTCTAAAAAATTGTCATTTGGAGAAAAATAAAGACAATGACTGGTGATGCACAAATTCATTCTATTTTAGACGTCCTTTACAATTTTAAAAATGGGATTGTTATTCCGTTTCGAAGATCTTTTTGTTGTAATAAATTTATTCCATTATCACATTTTTCATAGCTTTTCAACATGTTTTATCAAATCATACGCCTCTGAAGTTCATTTGGTCAATCGGAGAACCTATATTATTCATCGCTCAACCATCGAATACCTTTTGAAAAACTAGCACACTGGCGCACCTGCTTACTTTTGTATATCACTTCTATTGCATGGAATTCATAAAACCTGCACGAGTTTTTAGCTCTACTGGCTGAAAGCCAGCAGAGCTTATGTCATGGTATGGTTTCCGTCGTCCGTCCGTCTATCCGTCCGTCTGCCCGTCCGTCCGTCTGTCCGTCCGTCCGTCTGTTAGTCTTTTTCTTGTTTAAGCAATAAAGTCTGCATTTGTTGTCAGATTTTCATGAAATTTGCACAGTTTGTTTATCTCATCAATAGCTTGAATCCTATTGATTTTGAAAAAAATCCAACTGACAGTATTGGAAAAGTAGCCATTTGAGGTTGAAAATTTCCATTATTTGTTTACGCGATAAAGTCTGCATTTGTGGTCAGATTTTCATGAAACTTGCACAGTTTGTTTATCTCATCAATAGCTTGAACCCTATTGATTTTGAAAAAAAAATCAAACAAACAGTATGGGAAAAGTAGCCATTTGAAGTTGAAAATTTCCATTTCTTGTTTACGCGATAAAGTCAGCAGTTGTGGTCAGATTTTCGTGAAACTTGCACAGTTTATCTCATCAATAGCTTCAACCTTATTGATTTTGAAAAAAAATCCAATAAAAAATATGGGAAAAGTAGCCATTTCAAGAAAAAAAATGTCAATTTCTTATTTACATGATAAAGTCTGCATTTGTAATCAGATTTTTGTGAAACTTGCACAGTTTGTTAATCTCATCAATAACTTCAATCCTATTGATTTTGAACAAAATCCAACAAACAGTTTGGGAAAAGTAGCCATTTCAAGTTGAAAAATTTGCATTTCTTGTTTACGCGATGAAGTCAGCATTGTGGTCGGATTTTCATATAACTTTCACAGTTGCTTCGTCTCATCAACAGCTTGACCCCTATTGATTTTGAAAAAAATGTGACAGTCAGTATGGGAAAAGTAGCCATATAAAGTTGAAAATTTCCACTTTTTGTTTAGGCAATAAAGTTCACAGTGTTGCTCCAATTCTTTTAAAAGTTGCAAAAATTGTTTGGTTCATCAAGGGATTGAACTCTATTAAAAGTGAAGAAAATCTAGCAAACCGTTCAGGAAAAGCAGCCATTTGATGATTTATTATCGTATACTCACAAAGTCCACATTTGAAATTTATTAGGATTTTTTAATACAAGGCATACTGAAACCCTATCAAATTTGTCTTGATTCCAAACATTTAGTTTTGAGAAATTGCATTTCCTTTTATTTCACTGTTTGTTCAATTCACCATGCCTACTTATGCTGTCTTAGTGGGTTCAAGCCCAGTTGCAAGAACACATTTTTGTGTTTTTTGTTTTTTTTTCTTTTTGCATCATGAATTCATAATGTATTCTAGCATAAAAGCAAAATCACTGCCAGTAGAGCGATTTCAGGCCCTCAAGGGCCTCTAGTTTACAAAGATCTTTGCAGAAAACTGTGAGAGGCTTTGAAATTATTTCTATGGCCCGATTAATATTGCAATGAAGATAAACGTAAGGCCATCCTGGCGAAGGTAGCCGTTCTATACATGGGAATCAGTCACAACATCAAGAGTACATCAGATTGTGAAGCGAACGAATGAAATGAGTTGTACCTCACCTGAGTAAATGAGCCATGCTCTGTGAAAAGGGGGTTTAGTAGAATTGCAAAGAAAGTATCGACTCAATTCAGCCTGCGCATTTCGCGCAGGCTGACCTGAATCGAAACTTTTTTTGCATTTGGCAATTTATTTAAATGTCAAAAGACAGTTTTACCTCATGATTCAGTCGTTTGGTTTTATTGGATCCACAATTATGTGATTTCTTTCTTAGTGTAATGCATTTAATCCGCTTTTGCTAGTGCGCCACTCAAATCTATTCATTACATGTACATGTCTATAAAATGAATGCATTGTTTTGACTTTAGTACAGGCATAGGGAGGACAGGAATTTTTATTGCGTTAGACAACGCCTATGCTCAAGGAAAGCTTGAGGGAACAGTTAGTATCCAGAGCATAGTGAGCTTGTTGAGAGAACAACGTGTAAATATGGTACAGAGAGTGGTAAGTAGACGTCTGAGATACTGAACACAACAATAGATAGCTTTGTAGAATGTATGGATTTTTAAAAGTGTACCCTTTACTACGTCAAAAAAAGTGTCTTGCCCTGTTGTCTTCGTTCTATTCTCTAAGTTTAGAATCACATGGTGTAATCTCTTTGCTGCTTATCTCTGGAATGTGTTTGGAAGACCTGCTGTGTGGTTGGTTCCCTGTGTTCGTGAATGCCCCCCCCCCCAAAAAAAAAAATAAGTAGGTTCTTATCGGACCTTACCGGAATTACCGGAAGTAGCTCGAATGCAAAATCATCACAAAATGTAAATATTCGCAGACAACAAATTAAATGTTGCTCAAGTGCTTGCAAATATCTTGGAAAGGGTATCAAACGTTGTGGGAGAATGAGAAAATGTTGGTTCCCACGATGTTTTCTCAAACTCATTGCAAAACTCATTGGCACAGGCCTTATATAACAACCTTAGACAGATTACCAAAATACTTAGGAAAGCAGAGAAGTTGCCCTATTAGTTTTTCTAACATTCTCTGATGCCAATTAACCCTTATCCTGCCGTTGGCAACTATATATGTAGTTTGCGGAGAGCGTAAAGCATGATAAACCTGCAACATATTTGCAGTCAGACTTGGTCTACACTCTCCGTAGCTGTCTTAGTAGATTCAGTAATATAAAAAACGTTCAATGCCGATAAATTTTTAGAAATCTATTTCTGTAATCGTCAACAGTTTACATTCGGCAAAGTAAGGGTTGAGACATTCCATGTTCCTCCATGATATCTAATCATATTTGTGTTTCTGAAACTCATTTCTCTAAACATTAGTCGTGTCACAAAGAAGCGTCCTTTTGAAGAGTCAGAACCAGTGAAATCTAGGAAACTTATTAAAGGAAAGGCTTCCACTTAGCAAGATCAAGGTACAGTTTATGGTGGGATGCAATACCATCAAAAAATGCCTGTACGCTTTATCAAATTTACGACTAATTAACAACAGGAGGGACGAGCTTTGGGTTACTTTTGAAGATGTTACGATTTGGTAGTTAATTGTCATGACACCATTCAGGGTTCGGATTCTTTTTGAGATACAAAATTTGTCACATAACATTGTAGTATAAAGATATTCCCACTGGGTAAAACTCTAAACAACAAAAAACAACACGTTATATTTCTTTACCTTAACATTCCTATTATCAGGCTGAGGTTATTACAATACAATACAATACAATATTTTTTATTTGTAAATGTAAGCCTCTGGCCCATAATACAACATTTCAATTACAATGAAAACAGCAGAGTTACAATTACATTTGAGCCATAACATGTGAAAAAGGAAGCTTCATGCATCTGCGGAAATTTTTAAACCAGGCCAGCCTGTGCAGTACGCACAGGCTGATCTTGACTTAAACTTTCAGTATTAGTCAATATATCGTATGCTCAAGGACCCGTCTACCCCATAATTCAGTCGATTGTTTAAAAAAAAAAAATGAATGTTATGGATCCATTAGAATATAATAACTAGCTTGGTATGATGGATTACAGAGATGCACTATGCCCCCATTTCCAGAGTATGGCTTAATTACATATAACATAAAATCACTTTAACCTTTATCCTGCTACATCTACATAAATAAAACAGCAGATAATCAAAAAAAAAACCCTCAAATATTGATATTTTATAGTCTATTATTGGGGGTATAATATCTAATTATCGGACTGTGCTAATCCAAGATCAGACGGCACGTTCTGTGCGGTCTGATCTTGAGTTACACCACTCTCACAAGGTGAATGAATAATACTTAACAGCCTATAGGTTAACTACTTTGATAAGCATCCTTTAATGTTAAAATTGTTGAAATGTATTTTGCTACTTTTCTAATGGTTACTAAATTTTTGCATTTCAGTAAATTATAAAAAGACATTATATCTCTTCTACCTTGATACCATGAAAACAATAATGTTTGTCTTTCTGCATTAAACAGAGAACAATGGAAAAAACAGTGATATTCAGTTTCTACAACTAAAATGTCATGATTTAATAAACAATGGTGACACACCCTGTCATCTCTTTCTATGTTAAAATGTCTACCTAGCTCTATATTTAATTTATGACTAGAACACCTAAATCTTGCGAGAGCTCTTCTTAAACTCGGGGAAATATCCACACATAGATATTTCTCCGGATTTAACAAGGAAAATATATGTTTATATAAATCACACCGAGGAGAATTTTGAATTGACTCATTCAAATTTTGTAGTGAACAGTCCGAAATTCTTCTCTTAAAAAGCTTAACAAAGTGATCAATGTCCCCTAGGTCTTGTGAAAGCCACGCATAAGCAAAACCATTTGTACAAAGAAGATTTTTAACTTGTGTGACCCAATTGGTTCTACCAAGATCGGCATGTGCCTTAAGCATCTTATAACACTGCTTGGGAAAACGATGATTATCCATACGTAATAGTTTACACCAATATTTAACCACTTTAGTTTTATAAGTAACATATAATGGTAGTCTACCACATTCAGATAATACAATACAGTTGTTAACTGAATGATTAACACCTAAAAATTCTCGACAAAATTTTAATTGAACATTTTCAATAATCTCGGAATACTCGTAACCCCATAGCTCTGCACCAAATGTGAGGATGGGTAAGACCATTGCATCAAATAGTTTAAAGTATTCCTTATGCGAAAAGAAGCCAAATTTATACTGATATGATTTAATAGAAAATATTGCCTTTTTTGCTTGTGACGCAAGTTTATATTTTGAGGCAGACCATGAAAGTTTGGGTGTTAACAACAGACCCATATACTTATACACTGAAGTTGTTTTTACTCGTAAACCATCAAAGTACCATTTTTCACTCATTTTCAGGGGACCACCGTTTCTAAAAACCATGATTTCTGTTTTACTTAAGTTCACGGAAATTTTTGTTTCATGACAAAATTCGGATAGTTTATTGAGTTGTAACTGTAGATTATTTACTGTGTCCGCGCAATGAGCAACATCGTCTGCATACAACAAGCAAGAGATAGGTGAAATTTCATCAGATATAAAAATCCCGGGACAGGTTTCTCTAATAAGGGTAGATAACTCTTGAATGAATAAGTTGAATATTATCGGGCTGCTTACGTCCCCTTGTCTCGTTCCTATATTACAAAGAAATGGCGCTGTGATTTTGTCTGATACACGTAGGGTTGCTTTTAAATTAGAGTACATGTCCAAAAGTAGATAAAACATTTTTCCTCTTAGGCCTCTTTTCAATAAAATGCTGAACAACTTATTATGCACTATCGAATCAAAAGCTTTTTTAAAATCCACATAAAGAACATAAAATCGACCCCCGGTTTTTCCAGTATATTTCTGTATCATGCTTTGTAATGTAAATAAATTATCTATAACTGAGTAACCTGCTCGAAATCCCGCTTGACTTTCGTCTATTATTTCAAACCTGTCAGCCCAATGATATATCCTATCATTAAGAATATTTGAAAAAAATTTATACACAACATTAATTAAGGAAATTCCTCTATAGTTCGAAGGATCATCTTGCGAACCGGATTTATATATAGGTACTAAAATGCTTTCGCACCATGATTTTGGAAAACTACCAGAATTAAATATTTCATTGAAAATCAATACGAGTGTTGGAGTTACAATATGACAAGTATGTTTGTAAAATTCAGCTGAGATTCCATCTTTACCAGGTGCTTTACCATTTTTAAGTTTACCAATGCTCTTTCTAACTTCAAATTCTGTAATGGGGGAGTTCAATATCATGTCATGATCATCTAGTATGTCGTCTGCTTCCCAATGTCTCCCGGTAGGATTAACCTGATCACTATTATACAATAATTTTTTGAAGTAAGTTAGCCATTTTCCAACATTTTCCTCGCCTATAATGCAAGCTGTAGATCTATTTTCGCTCCCCGCTTTAAGAACCCTCCAAAAATCAGTCGGATTATTACTACTATTTATTAATGTTTGGCGTTTATCAAGTAAAAATCTGGATTTTTTCCGCGAGCATATGGATTTGAAATAATTGCGAGCTTCAATATATCTTTTAAAGTCTAAATAATTGTTTGTGATTCTAAATCTTCTTAATAAGGAGTATTTCAAAGTTTTTGCCTCATGACAGCTTCTATCCCACCAAGCTGGATCCGAAGTACTTGTTGTGATCCTGGTTGTTTGCACCCGCATCACTTCAGCAGAAATTTTATAGACATAAGTCAGTCTTTCAATAGCTAAGTTTATATCAGTAGTGACTAAGCGATTTATTTCATTTAAATTTTTTGAAAAATTGTTATCAAAATTAAACAAAAAATATTCACAAAGATCACTTTTCCATTTCAATCTTTCTAAGGGAAATAATTCAGTTCTCACTTCTTCACAAGGAGTCTGAGTAGCCTCCCTTCGTGCACTAAACGACAAACGCCTCTGTATTGGAAAATGATCCGACTCATCTCTATCCACCACAGTGAAATAAGATATGAATGGAAACATTTCCGTCGAAGCTATATGGTAGTCTACTACACTTTTGCCATCGTTTGCTGTACATGTACAATTACCAATAAAATCATCATGTAGACGCCCATTTAAAAGATGAATATCATGAACACAGCATAGTTCTACTAAATATTTTCCATATGAATTATAAACAGTATTGTCTTTGTTATTTCTTGGAATTTCAAAATTATCTTTATTATAATCAGTATCAACATTGAAAACATTGTGCAGGGTATCATCAGGAATATAGTCTAAAAAATCTTTTGTACGGGCATTTAAATCACCCATTACGTATAAATAACAGGTAGGGAAAACATATCTCAAATGCTCAATAGTTTGACCAAGAAGTAAAATACCATTACTTTGATCTGGCTTGTAAATAGACGACCCTTCAGGTGAAACGTATGTTACAACAAGTAAAACATCTTTCATACAATCAAAAATACAACAGTTTATATAAAGTACAACACAATCTTTTAAATCATGACATACACGCCTAACAAAATTATTCTTCAAGAGATCATTCTTAACAAAGACGCAGACACCTCCGCTGCTCCTTATCGAATAGCGAGATTTACTACGTATAAAATCAAAAACTGTATAATTATCAATAAATGTTGAATATTCACCAGAATAATTAGACCATGTTTCAACTAGCCCGATAATATCAAAAGAAGAAAGGTATTTCTTTATACTACTACAATTACTGAAATGTTTAAGACCCCGAACATTCCATGATATCATGCTAATATTTACATCAGTCAGTGGGCCTTGACCTATAACCTATACAGATTGACCGCTCGGAATACTGTCTCGGAGAATCTCATCCTCTGATTGGTTTGCATCGCTTCGTGTCTGTTCATTTACAGAGGTTGATCTTCGTTTTCTCGAATACCCAATCCGAACAATTTGATTGGTTAAATCGTCAAACGCGAATACCTCATTTTCTATAATTAACTTGTCATAGCTAATAATAGCGTAAGCGCCGTTATCCCTGGCTTCCACCAATCGCTTGCCGAGTTCCCGCCTACACTTTCTCACTCTGTCCGAAAAATCCTCGTGCACAAGTACCGATGATCCTTTACCTAAACACTCTCTTGCGCGTTGCAGAACTGCACATCGATCCTTATAACGTGAAAATTTCACAATGATAGGACACGTTTCCTTGTCTCTGCCTCTTAAACGATGTGCTCTTTCGATTTCTATGTCGTTATGATTTGTCATCTGCAAGTTCTCGTCCAGCACTTCTCTAACCTTTAACTCAGTTTGATCCCAATTT
This sequence comes from Hippopus hippopus, assembly GCA_946811185.2. Lineage (NCBI taxonomy): Eukaryota > Metazoa > Mollusca > Bivalvia > Cardiida > Cardiidae > Hippopus > Hippopus hippopus. The sequence goes on from OX328100.1 coordinate 58,597,257, forward strand.
TCATCGTAGCGACCCTTTACCCCAACAATTCTAAGATTGTTTCGCCGGGAATGACCCTCTAGCTTATCCATTTTCTCGGACATTCTCCTAAGCTCACTTCTAATTTCACAATTCTCCTTCTTTAGCGCCTCATTTTCTTGCTTCAATTCTTGGACAGAACCGCTCAATTCATCCAGTTTGACATTTAAAGACGATAGGTCAGACTTTAGCTCAGTTTTCATATCTCGTAAAAAAGCCATAAGTTCCTCATTTTCACTTTGACTGTGAACTTTTCTACTAGACCTAGTTATTGATGGTAAAACAGGACTATTGGAGACTTGAGCTGATAGCTGAGGTGACGAAACTTCAGTCGCAGAGACATCTACAAAGCTCAAGGTTTTCTGCTTCTGCCCTTTCGGTGGACCTGGGTTTACCTCTACATCCCCGCCCAGTATTATTAGCATAGACAGACAAAGGACGGCTCGGACTGCTGTACTTACGGCGACTCTGCTGACACGGAGTGTCCTTACTGCACTCCTACCCCTTCTAGGCATCATAAAACACCCAATTCTCACCCTATATATTGTCAAACTAACACCCATTGTTATTTATTTTGATTTTTGCTACACCCGAGTTTTGCACGCACCATCTTCCAGGGGATGTCTATTGCAACCCTATTACTTTTCAAAGCAACAATAGATGTATCATTCAAAAAGACGCGTACGTTTCATTTTCCTTTTTACATCCTTTAATACTTACTATAAAGTTAAAACTTAGAGGCAAAGCCCCCAATTGCAATTTTGCTTTTATGTAAGGCGATTTACTGACAAAGAACATAATTGTTTTTTATTTCAGCAACAATATATTTACGTACATGAAGCTTTAGCAGATGCATTCCTGTTTGGGACACATGCTATATGTATGAATCAGTTTCATGAAGTTCACGACTTTCTGAAGGAAACTGAGAAGGAAACCAAGAACCCAAGATTGCGGACTCAATTCGATGTGAGTGAAACATGTCACGTAATCCAATATGTTTATAAGATATATTTGAAATTAGAATAAGTACATTTTTTCATAGAAGTGAAAAAAATGATAAATATTGGGTAAAAACATTACCTAGTTTTACGTTAAAACATGACCGGTTGCGTTTTCTGCCTTTGGTAACAAAGGGAAAAAAGTAATTTTACAATGTAAGTTTGAAACTTGTGTTATTTTTTGTAATTGGAAATTAACTTAGTTTCGCTTATTTTAATTCCAAATACAAAACTTTGTCGTTGAAATATTCAATGTGAATTTCATTCGATCAGGTCTAGTAATCTAAAAATAAATGAACTTTCAACTGCAAGTGAAAAATATCTAACCGTTAAGTGGATCACTTGACTTCTATTTTTCCAAGCATTTTCTGAAGTAATAAAAGAAAATGAATAACATAGCTAAAAAATATGATCAGTAAATAACCATTTTTTTTTAAATAGGATTCTATTTTATCTTAGATCATTTCCTTTTTTTCCACACGGGAAAATTACTCGACAAGTTAACGGTTAATGTAATTCATATGCTATTTCATTTCAGTTGCTCGTTGAAAGCACTGAAGATAGTTACCGTGGAGAAGAAGACGCTGAAGGTGAATATATAAATCAGTTTTATACAGCAACAGATACTAGTAAGTACCAGACATGATATTCTCAGTAAACACAGATTTTGATTAAATTGCATTCATCCCTCTAATGGCCATTGGTCAATGTTTTGGGAGAGTAAGTTCTACAAACATGTTTTAAAGCAACGTAAAAAACAAACAAGTCTGTTGGGACAAAACCAAACCCCAGTTATACAGCTATGTCGAGATTAAACTTATCGTGCGTCCAGTAACCTATAAGTCCGTTGGCACAGTTTGGTAGCCCAATTGCTATCCAGAGCTGTCATTTTTTTGGTAACATTGTAATGCTTGTTGAGATGTTTTATCCATTATTACTTTCCTTCATTTTCCTGCCATTGAATCATTTCATCGTTACGTGACTCAGTAACTTAAGAGCCGAGTTTCTTGGGTAGAATTTGGCGATTACTGAATGCATATGTGATATCATTTATAGACAAAATGTGTTACATAAACAAGTTATTGTTGTTTTACATCGTAGGTGTTCGCAAAGAAATAAAATACCATTAAAAACAAATGCATCAACGACACCTGAAAAAAAACTGCGATCGTTTGGCCATTTGAAAGGCAGTTTAATGTACACAATGTCAAATCATAAAATTATTTCAACAGAAATAAAAGAAATATAGCAGCAGAGACATATAAATATGTTTTATTAGTGCACAACACTTTGTAATGAACAGAAAAATGTATAAGCTTTACTGACACTATTTTCTGTTTTCTGTTGGATGTAAGTAATATTGTTTTTTTCTATCGATGAAGCGATTGTTTTCATTCACCTTTTCATATTTCTATGATCATATCACATTTTTTTTCATTTTCATTGTGACCTATCATGTAGGGAAAATACTAACAGCTAAAAATGGGAGTGAAACAACGATTGGTGCTGTGTTATTTCCGGTAAGATTTATTGATTGATTGATGATTGATTGACTGATTTATTTATTGATTGATTTTTCAAAATGCATATTTTGTTTGATTTCAAATTGATTTTAGTGCACGGGAAAATTTGTTTCTTGTTTCACGGATGTTTTTCTACCAATCGATGAGCCTTTGATACTTGTCTATTTAAAAACCTTAATTCGAATGCAAAAATCCTCAAACTGCATGAAAAAGGATAGAACGGGTGATCATATTTTCAATTCTTATATGTTGGTAAATCATTCTGTTTATCCAAGCACTTTTTCTAATTGCTTGTATGTTTCATATCCAAGGCAATGTCAAACTAATTTATGTCACGCATTATCTTAAATAAAAGAAGCATCAATGACCCTGGAGAACAAATAAAAGATCAGCTCTACTTTTTCAGAATTGGCAGAAAAAAGACGCATTTATAGCTATGAAAACACCAAAGAATAGTGAATTAAACGACTTTTGGTCAATGATACAGGAACAGAATGTACAGACGATTGTAAGTCTTGGTGCTAAAAAGAAAGCAGATAAGGTAAAAAATTATACTTATAAATAGCATTGCAATGCCTTTGTAAGTTTATTTCAACAGCATAACTTTTGCCTTATAATTACGCATTAACTTACCAACGAATTAAAATCATACGTAATTGTTTCATTAACTCATAAATATGAAATGGTGAATTTATAAAAAATACAGTATGTTCTTCCATTAGCCATGGTAGTTTTTGACAATCCAATGATATATTTGCAGTCTATTTATTCTATAAGCAAGTGACCACGCTATTATAGTAACATTAAGAGAGGGAGAGAATAAAACAGTATTATGTTTTTTTTTATCAAATGTCTTCGATGAAGAGAAATGGTCCATATACATGTAGCTATTTTGTTATCATTCATGTACTGTTATCCATATCCTATAGGAGAGGACTTGCTTCCATCTGCACACAAAACTTCAGAGCAAGTTTAAATTGACGCTGGTAGAGGAGAATGTGACTGGTCGCTACATCGAGCGAAAACTCACATACAAATCTCAGGCAAGTTTTCATATTATATGTTTTAACTCTTTTAGCTCCATAGGCGAAAAGATGGACTTTTGCGGACGTTATAGATCAAGATCAGACTGCACAAAACGTACAGTCTGATCTTTGATCTATATCGTCCGCTTGTTTAATTGAGCCTATACGATAAAAAAAACTTTCTGGGTATCAGTCGATTGCATTTAGAGCCGTTGAAAAGGCGTCGAGTACATTTTTTTGGCACCGAATGAGTTAAAGCTTACATAGAGGCCAAATATAAACAATTCTATGAATAAAATACAGTTGTTCATTCATACTGTATGTAGGTATGGTGACTACTGTAAATTTGATTATCTGTTTTATTATACTGCAAAGAAATTTCTCGTGATCTGATTGGATAATATGCCCCGAACATATATATCATGTTCACTGGCAGAACCAACGTAAAAGCAGTTTCCCTTTCGGGAGCCCCGTATACATGACTACAATTTCAACACAACATCCAAAATGGCGGAGTTAATCAAGATTAACATCAAGATTATGCACCAAACTGCACGTTTTACCAAGGTTTCAGTGACGTCAGTTCCCAGTGACGTCAGTTTTCATTCAATTGAGGCACTCAGAAGGGAAATTCTACTTCATCAGCGTACTCAATTTTTCAAACCAAAAAACAGGTAAATTTCGCTTAGCACACGTTGGAATGGTAAAACTTTGCAGTATAATAAATTCGTCGTACGGTCAGGTGGTAGGGGACTTGGAAACCTGTTCACGGCTGTGGTCAATCATGTCGCCCCAGCCGAAGGCGAGGTGGCGACATTGTATCGTTAGTCAAGAGTCTATGCTCTTGCAGAACAATGACTATTAAAAGCAGGATAAATTTTGCTAATATTTCTAGCTTAAACATTATTTTAGCCATGCTGCGTGAAAAGGGAATTTAATGTAGTAGCAAAAAAGTATCGATTCGGGTCACCCTGCGCAGTCGCTCTACCTGAAGGTTCAGTCCTTTGTTGGATAAAATGTATTTTTTAAGCATTCATAATTTTTTGATGACTTGCCTGCAGCAAGCAGGTATGGCTCTTTTTTTGGAAGATTTAAATCCAAGCACTATGAGATAATTCATGTTTAGTCTTTTTGTAATGTTGTAACATGATCCCTATACCTAATTGAGACTCCAATATATTTGGAAATAGTGCTTTATTTAAGTATTTAGGATAGTCAATTTACCAGCATTTTATATAGATAATTTTATATGGATTAATATACCAACTACGATATTGGTTGGGTTACTGGATCGGACATGGGTATTCCCCTTTTTACAAAGGATTTTTATTTTTATTTCTGTGTGCGATCAGTCCTGGGCAGGATCACTGTGGCCAGGTTTATAAATCTTAAGAGATTTCTACTAAAGTATTGTTTTATATATGCTTTTACTATGTTCGGTCTGAACTCCCATAGTCCCACCTTAAAGGATTTGTACTATATTTCTGTGCTCAGCTCTCTTCGTTTTTAAGGCATGTCTTTCACGTTTCGGGACTTGTTGTGGAAGGGCGGAGGGGAAAGAACGGGCAACCAAGTAGATCAATACCCCTACTGCGAGGTGTCATCCGGATCGCCCCGTACAGCAAGCAGAACTGACTGCTGCCATCCTTTCAGTCTTAACATGTACTTTTTTTTCTACCGTCACCCACTCCCTTTCTTTTTTCAGAGTTCTCTGAAAAGTTGGCCTCGACATCTATCAGATATATTTTAGAGATTAGAATAATCTAGGTACATGTACATGTAACTTTGCCCACGCTGTTGTATGCACCACATAAATAGATTAAAAACGGAAATGTTTAAATAAAACAAAGACTAGCAATGCACCACGGTTTTTGTAATATACTATGTAATTAGCTGTTTGCTTTTAGCCATTTTATTTTCGAACTCTTAAAAAGTGGTCCATAAAGGCTCAGATGCTTTATTTTCTATCGGTTGCCGGAACTACTATTATTATTTCATATACTTCTTTTTTTTTCAATCCGTTATGTCTTGCTGGTATATAGAAATAAAGACATGGTTATGAAATTTCACACAAAAAAAAAATATATATATATAAAAAATAGCTGCTCGCCACATGGTGTAATGCTGCATGGTGTAAAGCCGCATGGCGAGGGTAAACAACTTGAAATGATGATGATGACTGGTGTCATTTAACCAGTTTATGTCTGAGAGGTAGAACTCGTAAGTAAATAAGGCAAGTGACTTTTTAAAGGTGTGTTGTTCCACCAGGACAATGCCCTTGTTCACACGTCTGTCATTGCCACAGATGCCACTAATGATTGTGGCTTTGAACTGATTGGAAATCCGCCTTATTGGCCTTATCTCCCTCCATCAGACTTTCATCTATTTCCAAAATTGAAAAGGGCCATTTCCGATACGACCTTTTGGTCAGATGATAACCTCATACACGCAGTAAGGAACTTTCTGAATGGTCAAGAAAATGACTTCTATTAAAGTGGCATTTAGGCTATTAAATGTCGCTAGCAAATGTTTATAGAAAATGAAGTGGATTATGTTTAGAATAAATAAAAAACGTAATATATTCGCCAAGAGTCAAACCCTTACATAATGTTGAGGCTCACAGCTTATTAATCAGCCCTCGTTATATTTTCTAATGACTGGAGCAAGTCTTAGGCATTAATATATGAGAACAAATAACGCTCGTGTTGGGGCGTTGGCAACAAGTTGGAGAAGAGGTAATTGAAAACCGTATCTGTGTATAATTATCAGTTGCTCCCTTTTACAATATTTTCAGGTAAGGTTATATGATGTGAACGTGATAGTTGTGGTATTTGTTTTCTTATACTGGCTCATTGAAAACATAAACACACGCCATAAGTCGGGAATATCTCCTACCTTGGTTCAATGGTCACATCGTAGGACTGTCGATAAAATGATTCAATTTTGATTGATTGAACTGGGTGGATGGAAAATATATCGCATTCAATTTATACATAATCCATGCTATGTGCAAAGGGGGTTAAATGCATCCGCAGAAACTATCGATCCAGGTCAGCCTGTGCACTCCGCGAAAGCTGACCTGAGTCGATATGTTTTGGTATTATTAAATTTTCTGCATGTCGAAGGACCATTCTGTCTCTTGATTCAGCCTATTGTTAGTCAAGATGGATTTTATGGACGTATAAGTATGCGGTGACTTGCTTCGTATAATGCATCACGGAAATACAGTATGCCCCTATTACCAGAGCATGGTCAGTGGTTTCATAGAAATAATTTGATAATCCTATTTAACCCTTAGGCTGCTAAGCGCGACTCACTGACCTTTTGCGGACAGTGTAGATCAAGATCAGACTGCACAGATCGTGCAGTCCGATCTTCGATCTACACTGTCCGATAAGGAGATATCATTTCCCAAAACATAACTTTTGAAATAGCAAACTTTGGGTTTTTACTAACGAATTGAAAACTTTATTTTAGTTATGCAGCAGGATAAGGGTTAAAGGCTTTCACGGAACCTGTCATTGTGTCGGTTCATATCGTTCAAGTGGTTGTAGGTCATCCAGAACAATCATTTAGTATCAAAGACAGCGAAACAAAATTGGGGTGTAAAGGATACATCGCCCGATCTCTGTCTACTTTCTATTAAATAAACCATGCTGTGTGAAAAATTGAGTTCAATTTGTCTGCAAAAAGTATCGACCCAGGTCAGCCTATAAGTCCGACCAGGCTGACCTGGGTCGATACTTGTTGCTTTTGGTCAATTTTTGGTTTGTCCAAGAACCATTCAGCCTGTTTCTGACAAGATGGATTTTATGGATTCACAGTTATGTGATGACTTTGTATAATACATTACGGAGATGCATGAAACCCCAGCTTGCCAGAGTATGGCTTAAAGTAAAGGTAGTAATGATGTTGATCGATATTTCTGCCATTCACCTGTCATACTATCGTATTTCAGCCTGTTAAATATAACTTTTACAACCCATGTACTTATCCAGGCTAAAGAAGAATTCACTGTCAAACAGTATGAATGTACAAAATGGACGTCAAACATTAGAGAACCAATAGAGCCCACGGCCCTCATAGACCTGCTCGAAAATGTGTTACATTGGCAACAAGATCTGTCGGATACTCATCCTGTTTTAATTCATTGTCCGTAGGTTACTTGTTATGCTTTCTACAGTTCTAAACAGATTATCTTTATCTTGTACTTCATTCTATAGATCTCCGTTTGTCTCCCCTCTTTATTGTTTTATTTATACACTTTCTCACCGAGACTCTTTACACAGTGTGTTAAAATGGACTGATCTGCATCATGAAGGTCATGAACCATTGAAAATAATTTTTTGGTCGGACGAAAACGAGAACCACTATCAGAACAACAACAACACAGTCATTGTTGTTTTGAATCGTTCATGAGCAAGGCACGATTTTTGTTGTTTGTACGGTCAGTGTAAAACTTGTAAGTTTTATCTTGTAGTCGCTGCAGTGTTGCCCGCCGACCAGTGTGATAGAATAAACTGATCTGCATAATAAAACATAAGTACAATTTAAACTCATCTAATAAGCCAGAAGAAAACGAGTTTCAACAATAGTAAGGTCGTTGCTGTTGTTGTTTACCGTTAGGGTGTCAGGGACAGCTTTTGAGGGGTTCTTTTTAGCTGCCGTTAAAGCTAACTATATTATACAGATCGTGAGCATTCCTAGATTGAACCTGCGATGTGTGGCGTTTCTTAAGATGTCCAGACCAAAACATGAATTGACCTTAAGCTTGAAATTCCTGGTTTAGTCGAAACTTTGACGATCGATAATCGTATTGTTGTTTTACAGATCAGGGGCTAAATTCAGTGGTGTGGTTTGCATCCTTTTAAATGAGTTAAACAGAATGAAACAAGATGGTGGAGTCTTGAATATCTTGCAGTCGGTGAAAACAATGAAAGCGAGAAATCATGATTTCATTTCTACCTATGTAAGTGATACTTTGTTGGCCGTTTCTCTGACATTCATCTTTAACATATACATCCATAACTGTACAAGGTCATTCATGGCCTACGAAAGTCTAGAACGAGTGAAACAACGCAGAAAAAATGAAATATTCATATTCGGAAATCATTATTATTATTATTATTATTAGATATCTGGTAGATCTAGCTTTTTTTCTTTTTTTAGAATTTTCATGCTTTAGTTAAACAGTGATAATTTAAGTACAAAATACAGTAGATGTCGTATGTTCAAAATTTGTAATCTTACTTACAGTGCTTTTCTTATCTTTTCAATACAGGAGGAGTATCTCTTTGTCTTTGAAGTGATTCGTTGCTATCTAGACGGCGGAGATGTTTATGCTAATGTTTGAAAGACTTTATGTGTTATGATGGAATTGTAAACCACATTCAATTGATTTGTATAGAGTTTTTTTTTTTTTTTTTTTTTTTTTTTTTCTTCTTTCTTTTTTATTTTATCGTTAAATCGGCTGTTTTTCAAAGAAAACGTCGAGGTACATGTACTCGTATTTTCACAGCCCTGTCGTTGTCTGCGTCTTTGTCGTGCAAAAACTTTGTCGTTTTATACCTGTCTTTGCTGAAGATATTTACCTCAAAATCGGAGTATTTTTTTTTTTTTTTTTAATTTTAAAAGGAAAGCCCATACAACAGGAGCATTTAACCATCAAAATTCTTTTGACACATTTATGCCCCTCGTTGATTGAGAATTCGTTGTGCAAAAACTTCGACAATTATGATATATCTGTCATTACTGAAGACATTCAAACTCGGAGTAGTTCTTAACTATCAAAAGAGGAACCCATACAACAAGGATATCTAACCGTCGGAATATTTTTGACAAAGTGTTACGAGGCAAGCGTAACGAGAAAGAAAACCAGCAACAAGCCTTTAACAATTAACAATATTTATTAATGATTAAAGACAAAAGAGTACAATAAGAGTTAAGTTTGAATGAAATTTTGACAATTTTTAATCTTAGAACAAGAAAAAGAATAAGTCCCTCAAAATTAAAAACTATGTTTAGACTACAAAAAGTATGAAATTTCTGGTTCCTAAAACCTATATTAACAATAGTTTTAACATGCAAATAGATATGAGCAACCTGTTTAAGAAATAAATAATTCCAACTTACAGATCTATATTCCGATCAAATAAATCCAACACTTTCACTAATTCTGTATCCTCAAAGCCACAAGTCTAAGTTCAAAATCCAATTTCACCAAGTAAGTCACTCCTATTTATATCAGCTTGGAAAATTCTAGATTAGTCTTTTCTAGAAAGATGACTACATGGATTGATAAACAACTTGTTTACTAACAACCTGTTTCTAAAAATAACCACAATGGAAAAACCAATGAATGTTCTTTATGTTTCTAGAATACTCTGTATATAGAGTGACAGTGATGATGAAAACAGGTTACGTGTATATCCTATTTATATAACACTTCCCCTGCTAAAGGAAAAGAAAGTTTTAAGAAGTAAAACTTTCTTTTGTCTGAAGATAGAAAACATCATTACACATAAATGTACATAAAAATACACTATACATAAAGACAAATGTTAAATATTTACAAGTTAAACTCTAGACAAAGCATCAGGGATAATATTATCCGTACCTTTTATGTGTCTAATAATCCATGTTATAATCTTGTAGAAACAGACTCTACCTGAGTAAACGCTGATTCTTGTTTTTCATTTTATGGATAGAAGTCAGAGGATTATGATTTCTATATACAATGATGTGGCAGGAGAAGACGACAAATATATTTCGAAATACTGAAGAGCAAGAATGAGAGATACATGTAAACGCTCTTTTTCTATTGTTGAGTAGTTTTTTTTTTTTTTTTTTTTTTTTTTCTTCTGATGTTTGTGAAACTTTTTAGAAAAATAACTAACTGGGTGATCTACACCATTACAGTCTTCTTGAAGTAAAACACCACCTGCGCCAGTATCACTAGCATCTACTGCAAGCTTAAATTCTTTTTCAAAATTAGGAGCTAAAAGAACTGGTTCACTTTTTAGTATGGCTTTTACTTTATCGAAGCATTTTGACAATCCTTATTCCATATAATTTTTTTGCGTTTGCTGAGAAGACTTGTCAGTGGCTCAGCAATGACAGAAAAATTACCACAGAATTTTCTATAGTAACCAGCCATACCAAGAAATCTCATAAGTTGTCTTTTGCTTGTAGGTACATGAAAATCAGAAATAGCTTTTACTTTAGCTTCCACGGGTTTTACCTGTCCTTGTCCAACAACATGACCCAAAAATGTTAAAATAGCATGACAAAATTCACTTTTTACAAGATTAATTGTTAACTTGGCTTTACTCAGTCTGTCAAAAAATTCTCTGATAGTCTTTAGATATTCATCCCAATCAATGCTGTGAATGATGACTCATCAATGTAGGCCCTACAATCGTCCAATCCAGATATTATCATGTTGATAAGACGTTGAAATGTTGCCGGCGAGTTTTTCATCCCAAAAGGCATAACTTTGTACTGATAAAGACCATCAGGAGTTACAAATGCAGAGATCTCTTTAGCTCTTTCAGTGAGAGGAATTTCCCAAAATCCTTTTAGAAGATCAAATTTGGTTACATATTTTGCATGACCAATATTGTCAATGCAGTCATCTACTCTCGGCACTGGAAACGAATCAGTTTGGGTCACAGTATTAACTTTTCTATAGTCAGTGCACATACAAAAAGTTCCATCTGGCTTTGGTACAAGAATACAGGGAGAACTCCATTCACTTTGACTAGGTTCAATAAAGTCATTGTCCAATAGATACTTGATTTCCTCTCTAAGATGCTCAAGTTTCTTGAGATTCATTCGATATGGATGTTGATTCACTGGTTTTGTATTTTCAATGTCCACATCATGGTATATTGTATCTGTCCGTGTTGGAATATCAGGGAACAGGTGCTCATATGCAGAAATTAACTTTTTTAATACATCTTTTTTATTATAATCTAAATGTAAAGGTTTTTTTATCTAAATTTCTTAAAATGTCAGAATTCTGAAGTTTTGAACAAATAGAGTTAGACTTATCAAAGTTCATTTCTTCACAATTTATGTCTTCGTGGTTCATGTGATTTTGATTTTGAGGGACTGAGGAAACTACATTTATTGGTGAAATATTTGAATTATCCCTATCAACATATTCTTTTAACGTATTAATATGACACCATTGTTTTTGCTTTCGCCTGTCAAGAGTTGTTATCACATAATTTAAGTCACTGACCTTTTTCTCTACAGAATAAGGACCAAAATATCTTGCTTGTAGATGCCGACCAGGAATTGGTAGAAGAGATAAAACTTTATCTCCAGGTTAAAAATTTCTTTCTTAATAGTATTTTTGTCATATCTTTCTTTCATTTTACATTGAATTTTCTTTAAATTTGATTTTGCAACCTCACAAGCTTTAAATAATCCGTTTCTAAAGTCAGATACATACTGAAGTAAATTGAAAGGAGAGTCTTCTTGTGAAAGAAATGTTTCTTTTAAAAGTTTTAAAGGTCCACGAACTCTTTGGCCAAAAATAAGCTCAAAAAGACTAAAACCAAGAGATTCCTGTACAGACTCCCTTACTGCAAAGAGTAAAAGATGTATACCTTCATCCCAGTCCTTTTGTGTGTCAAAGCAATATGACCATATCATATTTTTTAAGGTCTGGTGTAACCGTTCAAGAGCACCTTAGCTTTCAGGATGATATGCAGATGACCTATATTGTTTAACTCCCAACTCGTGCATTACTTGTTGGAAAATGCCAGACATAAAATTTGACCCTTGATCAGATTGAACAGCTTTAGGAAGTCCTACAAAAGTGAAAAATTTCACTAAAGCTTTGACAATTGTTTTAGATTTTATATTTCTTAAAAGTATTGCTTCAGGAAAACGGGTGGAAGCACACATAACAGTCAAAAGGTATTCATTACCAGCCTTAGTTTTTGCCAATGGACCTACACAATCAATTATAATCCTGCTAAAAGGTTCATCAAATGCAGGGATCGACTGTAGTTTAGCCTTAGGTATGACCTGGTTAGGTTTGCCTACCATTTGGCAAGTATTACAAAACCTACAATAATCTGGTACATCTGTTTTTAGACCAGGCCAATAAAAATGAGTAAGAATTTTGTGATATGTTCTATTGATACCTAAATGACCTGACATAGGTGTTTCATGAGCTAGGCTTAATATTTCTGATCTGTAAGATGTAGGAACGACGACTTGATGATTGACAACCCACTCATTATCAACAGAGACTTCAGGAAGGCGCCACTTTCTCATTAATATTCCATTTTTTATATAAAAACAGACAGGTTCCTGTGAAAGATCAGTTTCACTGACAGCTCTTTGAAATAAAGGTGCAAGTTCTGGATCATTATGTCTTCACTTAGTTGTGACCTTGACCTCGTATCATGGCCTTCATTAACTAAGGGTGAAGACATACAATCAAATTCTGATGAATTATTCTTAGAATTTGTCTGTCTTTCAGACGGGTTTTGTGAAATAGACCTGTTAATTTCATTTTTTGAATAAATAACCCAACAAAGAATCAGATAAGTCAATATCAGACTGATTTTCAATCAAAATTGCTTTCTTTGCCATGGCTCTAGTAATTGCACATGATGGGTAAAGGTCAGGAATTTCTTCCTCAGTTGGATTGGGTGATTGATCCAGGTGTGTCAGTTACAAGTGGATTAACAATTACCTTATTTCCGGCTAAATCATTGCCTAATAACAAATGAACACCTTTAAAAGGTAAATTTTTTCTGACACCAACAGTCACTGGACCATTAATTTAGTCTGAGGACAAATAAATGTTATGAAGCGGAACATGAACAAATCCACGTTCTACACCCTGAATAAGGACACTTGTCCCAGAGGAAGTCTTCTCAGAAAAAGGCAGGACATCTGCTAAAATAAGAGATTGAGAAGCTCCAGTATCACGTAAAATTTTAATAGGGGTAGACTGGGCAAAATCACTTTCTAGTGACACAAAACCATCTGATAAGAATGGTTCACAAATCTCCATAACAGTACCAGTCTCAGGTACTTTGGCGTGGACAAAGGTTTGGTCTTTAAAACATGACTGAGGTGTATACTTTGATGAAGTAAGGCCTGTAGGTTTATGACCTTCTTGTTTTTCCCGTTTTCTTTTTAAAACAGGACATTCAGGTCCAGTGATCTTTTGGCCACTTTAAATTTTTGGGCAAATCTTTCAAAATGTGAAAAGTATTTATCAACTTCCTATTCTTGAAATGGTGAAACAAGTCTGAGGTGTTTTGTTATGTCAAAGTCATTAACCACATGCAAAGATGTTTTTTTCTTTATTTTCTATTTCTAATTCTTTCATTCTCATCTGAAATTGCCTATCCTTTTGGCTTTCTTCTAATTCAGCATACATTTTTTCTTTTTCTAAATCTAATTCTTTTTTCTTTCATTCTTTCTTCTTGCTCTAATTTTAATTTTAATTATCTTTCTATCATTCTTTCTTCTTGTTCTAATTTTAATTTTAATTCTTTTTCTTTTATCGTTTCTTCTTTTTCCATCGGTAGTTTTAATTTTTCTAACTCAATATTAGTTTCAAAGTCTGTCTGAGACACAAAAATAAGAGACAGAGCAGACGAGTCAAGTATTTCTTCATCAATTAAAAACTGAACTTTTAATGGCAGTCAGTTTATAATGAGAAGCAAGATCTAATAAATCAGACTTTTTTGCCAATTTTTACAACTCCTGAGAAGGCTCACCAATAAATTTTTCAAGATCAAAAGACATGATTGCTTTTTGCTGGTTCAGTAAAATAATTTTTTTTTTTTTTTTTTTTTTTTTATCTAATAAACTTTAATACTGTAACAAGTTCAAAATAATTTCAATGTATATCCACAATGACTAGATAATCAATTTCTAGTTCCTAAAACCTAAATTAACAATAGTTTTAATTTGCAAAAAAATATGAGCATCCTGTTTAAGAAATAAATAATTCCAACTTACAGATCTATATTCAGATCGAATAAATCCAACACTCTCACTAATTCTGTATCCTCAAAGCCACAAGTCTAAGTTCAAAATCCAAATTCATCAAGTAAGTCACTCCTATTTATATCAGCTTGGAAAATTCTATATTAGTCTTTTCTAGAAAGATGACAACATGGAATGGTAAACAACTTGTTTACTAACAACCTGTTTCTAAAAATAACCACAATGGAAAAACCAATGAATGTTCTTTATGTTTCTAGAATACTCTGTATATAGAGTGAAAGTGATGTTGAAAACAGGTTACACGTATATCCTATTTATGTAACAAAAGTTATGTCCTATTTTCGACTTAGAATTTTCACTGGAAATCAATCTATTTTTAAACAGCAACTCCAGCTGAGCGTTGGCATCCGCATGCGACGCTTTTGTTTTTTTGTTTGTTTCAAAGTTTGGTTTCATTATTTATTCTTATTATTCATTGTTTCTTTCCAAACAAACCCATTTCCATACAACCTACTTAAGGACACACCACAAACTAAAACGACCTACTCAGAGAGAAAAAGAGAGAGATTGTTCAACCAAGCGTCGATAACTCGACCTCTTTCGACGGCTGAAAATAAAATCTATTGAAACTCAGACAGGTTTTAATTATATAGGCTTGACTAAAGAAGCGGACGATAAAAATTCAAGATCAGACTGCACGCTCTTTGCAGTCTGATCTTGATCTATACCGTCGGCAAAAGCTTCTGTATTCGCTTATGAAGCTGAAAGACTTTTACAAAAAATTAAAAATTTCTGTAAAAATCAAAAGGAAACAGAGTTGGAAAACAAACAGTTGCTTTCTGTTAGCAGTAGCTTCCATCCCAACAAAGGTTCCAAATGTTTTTGTTTACATTCATATGGAAATGAGTTTATGCTATAGTTAGCTCACCTGAGCATGAAGTACTCCAGAGGAGTTATTGTAGTGTGTTAAGTGTCCGTCGTTTTGCCGAATTTGAATTATTGACTATTACAAAAATTGATTTCGTTAAATGTATTAGAGTTTGATTGACTTAACATGACAGAAAGTACTAAGCAGCGGAGAGTGTAGAGCAAGATCAGACTGTACGTATGTGCAGACTGATCATGCTTTACAGTCTCCACAGAAAAACAATATCGGCAGTCGTGAATAGAATGAGAAGAGATTTAATTGTGTATATGGCTTACAGCATCATCTCATACTTTACTATCAAAATTTTCAGTTTGTCTGTCTCGGATCAGAGATGGCCTTACCTAAGAGGGGATCAACACTTTTTTCCTAAAATAAAGACAATGAAATAATCCTAATCACCGGGAAAAAAGAGAGAGAAAAAAAAACGGAATATGCAAATTTTTTTTGAGCTCGGTTTTGAAACTCGCTCTGAAATATTAAATGTACCTTGATTATTTACATGCCACTCAGGTAAAAGTCAATGTCCTTATTGCTTAATATAGATAAAGTAGGATTCTGGGTCTAATTCGAAAAGGGACATGTCTTCTACATACAAATATGAAGACATAGTTGACTCAAGTGGGCGTTACAGGGCCATCATAGTCCTATTGCTTTCTTTTGGATTATTTTGATTGGTTTTGTTTTGTGTTATTTTTCTTTATAATCAAATGTTGAAATTTGTCGAACGCAAAAAAAAGTTGTATATATATTATATAATTGAGCCATACTCTGGAAGGAGGGGGTTTAACGCATGACCGTGATGCATTTTATTATGCAAGACATCACATAATAATGGTTCCATTAGATACATTTTGTTAAACAACCGATCTAATCATGAGATACAATGGTCCTTGGACAGGCAGAAAATTTACCCTTTGGAAAAAGTTTCGACCCATGTCAGCCTGCGCGGACCGCACAAGCCGACATGAATCGATACTCTTTTGCAGGTGCAATAAGCCCCCTATTCACAGAGAATGGCTCATATTTATTGTGTATCTCTTCACTATCTCTTGACTGCTTGAGGCCGACGGTTAACTTTTACTAAAAACAATCCCGTGTTTTAACATGCCTGAGCAAGTAGGCTTTCAAAAACATTGTCACAAAAGGAGAAAATGCTTGTAACCACAATGTTTTGTGTCTTTTCTGAGACATATTCAATCATTTGAGACACATGTGGTTTGTCATCTGCAAAATGCTATCAATTTTACCTTGTCTAGAATTGTATTGTTTGGTAAAATGTTGAAACTTAAACTGCTCAATATGGCCTGCAACACGCGAAAAGGGGCATTCGGACATTTGTGTAAAGTATCGTCTCGGATCAGCCTGCACTTTCCGTTTTTAGCGGATTTGCTGTATATATGATCTATCTACAAATGATATTCAGCTCTGACTTCGAACAAATCATACAAATTATGTTCGATTTCTTTATCGAAATTTCGTCAAAACTACAAAAATTGTCAGTCTGAAATACTTTAAATACTTAAACAAAGTTTGTTTGTTTTTTGTTTTTTTTTTTTTTTTTTTATTTTCATTAAATATTGCCATATGCGTATGAACATTGTTTCCACTGACTGCCCCCGTTTTCATTCAAGAAATGTTCATTCACAACTTGTGTCGTCTGCTGCCGAAATAAACATGGAGATTAAGCAATCATTTTCTTAATGGAATTACATTTTTCAACTATGCATTGTATCAAATATCTTTAACTATTCAGATACCTAGCTAGAATTTGGCCGTAAATAATTTAAAACCCTTTCGATAACGAATACACAGAACCCCATAAAGTCGATTCGGCACCTTGTTAGGTGGCCCTTCGTCCAGCACTATCGATGAATGTCCGAATTGTTTTAAACGTTTCTGTGAAACGTTTAAAGAAATGGAGATCGCGTAGATCTATATAGTCTATCAAAAAGAAAAAATATTATTTGACGTTTGATTTATGCAAGATTGCTTCTAAGATTTCTCTCCAGTTATAAATGGGATAAAGCAATTCCTCGTTCACAAACGGCCCCGATCAAGTACGAACTCGTGACCTGAATTTATACTGTCGATTTTTGATGGGAAAAGTGTCCTTCTCAGTTAACTAGACATCCACTTACTTAACCTAACATCCTTGACTTTAAGCCTCAGAGACTCAATTGTCTTCAAGGTGTAAAACCATTCATAGTCTTTCTAATTAATACGCTTGAATTTCATTTTGTTACGTTTCATGCAAAAGAATAAAAAAAAAAAAGAATGCAGAGTTTGCAGATAGATGTATGATAGAAGGTCCACAGGAATGCATCTATACATCTTACTATTTTGATATGTAGATTTAAATTCTTTGATATATTTTTTATGCTTGAAGATTGAAGTACATGTACACAGAGCAAATTGAAAATATTTGTACTTTATTTAATAAGGTACATATTTATGATGAACTGCTGCTCAACCCATATTAGAGACAGTTCTGTGCTTCATGTAAACCGCAAGTAATTCAAACCTCAGAATGAAAGTATGCCTATAGTTTTTAAAGTTTTATAGAGGGACCAATTCCTTTGACCCTTAGGTTGCTAAGTGCTACTCAAGGACCTTTTGTAGACAGTGTAGATCAAGATCAGATTGCACCGAACATGTAGTCTGATCTTTGATCTATACTGCCCGGTAAGGAGGTATTTTTCCCCCCCAAAAAAATTTTGAAATAGAAATATTTGGATTTGTACTATCGAGCTGGAAGTTGCATTTTAGCTATGTAAAAGTCAGTTTTTACTTTCCATGGCAACTTGTCACACTGAGTGTGATCTTGGTCCATTCTGGCTGCTATAGTGCCTTCATCTGTACCAAGGGAAGGGATTTACAGATATCAAAAAAATAATTTCTGGACTATGTTCTTCCAGGTGATGAGTGATGATTTTAATTCTTTTCATTAGACCATGAAAAATGGATTCACTCAAAACTGCATTGGATGTAATGAATAGCCTTTTTACCAATGTTAATATTGAATTTCAAGTATCTCACAATGCTACATCATGTGTGTTTTTTGCACTTGTCCCTGAAATGGTTTAATTATGTTGTATGACTCAAATTCACAAAGATGTGGCTCAAAACTTCAAAAAGGAATCTACATCTATATGCAAATGAATAAAACTTACATAATCACTGACAAAATTTCAAAATCCCATCACACTTTAACTGTAACTTTCAATATAATGTGAGACTCAAGTCCACTTTTTACATTGTACTTCTTCACACCTGCATTTTTTGACTGAATAGAAATTGACCAAAGAATGTGAGTTTGCATATTACATGACTTTTGTAGGTCTCTTATGTTTTATGTGATACTCATAAAATGAACTTGAAATTATTAAGTATGTGTATCAGTCCATTTTTATAGTTAAGTGTATTACCAGTTTTTTTTTTTTTTGTTTTTTTTTTGTTTTTTTTTTTTAAACTGTGTATGATAATCTAAGTTCAGACTGCGCAGAATATGAGGTCTAAGCTTGAATCTACACAGCCTATGTTTTTAGCGGTGAAAGGACATAATCTCGTTCATTTATTTAGTGAGGTTATGTGAGACTGTGGCTGATTGGTGAAGGTGTAGGATGGGTTATCCCGGGTTTTATCCTTACCGGATTGTCAGGATTTT
The DNA here is from genome assembly GCA_946811185.2 of Hippopus hippopus. Taxonomy (NCBI): domain Eukaryota; kingdom Metazoa; phylum Mollusca; class Bivalvia; order Cardiida; family Cardiidae; genus Hippopus; species Hippopus hippopus. The sequence continues at coordinate 58,616,399 of OX328100.1, forward strand.
GTAGGAGTGCCTATGGACAAGACACTGCGGAGAACCAGCCTAGCCCTAGTAAATCACAAGTGGTACACAAATAAATGAGTTGTTTCACTGTAAGACTGAAACAGTGTTGAAACCAATAAAACCAACAGAAATCAGTCAAACATCAACTTATTCTTGAAGGTAGTTACCATCCATTTCATGTTTAATGGCAGTGTATGAGTTAACCTTACTTTTCTTTTGTGATATCATTATTTTCTTGACTTGTGTCTTTATGATGATACAAGGTAAATTTTCATTTATATAACAGAAGGAAGGTATAACCAAAATTCATGAATTACACATGGCCTAAATCTTAGAAGATACTGAACACACTTTTCAGACTATTACATAACATTTTTTATTTCAGGAATAAAACCAAGAATGTTTTTTTTTCAAAAGAAAGAAGAAATCATTGTATCTGAACAACCAAATTGTTGTTTCTAGTTTGATTTTGTATTTCATTTTGAAATTAATAGTTTCAAGTTGTATAGTAATTAGGAAGAACCCTTGAAGGGATTCCTAGGTGTTAAAATCATGAAAAGGACAATGTACTTTCAGTAGGAAGTTACATACAAAATGCCATTGTTTCTTTTTCCTTGAGAGGACTCCAGTGTTTTTTTTTTTTTACTCTTTACCAGACAACAAAATTTTAGACTTGTCCAAATGGAAAGCACTTGCTGATAATAGAATCAATGTGATTCAAAAATGAATTTCATTTTTAGAAGGTCAGATGACATTGTGGGAAAAGGAAAAATGCTGGTTACCAGCATTTTCTTTTACATGTATTCCCAAATTCTTTTTAAAAGCCTTCTTCCTCAGGGTTGTTAAAAGTCTGGATTGTTTGATAAGGGGTAAACAAAACCATACTAGTTTCAAAACAATACATGCTTTATACTTCAGAATGAGGCCAGTTTGTTTGCTTTGTAGCAAGAGTAGATTAAGATCAGACCACCTAACATAGTAAAGTTCCACTCCTATGGGCACACTGTTTTAGATTTGAATTGTTTGCAGTATATATGATTATACCCACTATATAAAAGTTTAGAAAGTATTGTGTTTATGTTCTGACTAGATTTGTAAATTGCTGTTTTAAAAATCAAGATCTTGATGTCCGAGTACAGAAGTTTCAATAAATTAAAAGAGTCTTGCATAATGATGAATAATAATGATTTTAGAAATGCCTAAAATGCTGTGGTAAAGAAAAATATAGTCATCATGTTTAGTGTATCTATTTAAACTCACATGTTTACAAACCCTAGGGTGAGCTGTTAATATTTTCAATCTGACTTAAGGCATATCTCAGACAAAAACTAGTTCTTCTGAAAACCCTTATTATTAGTATAGCTAGATAAAGCTCAGCCAATTGGATAAGTTGTTTCAAAAAATTTTCTGAACATCCATCTAAATGGGATAATATAGCCACACTTACCTAAGTTAAAAACACATTGTATCCTTTATGGTGTTATGGAATGGGGAAAAATGACTTTTGTAAGAATGAAAAAAATAAAAAGTCTGTTTGTCTACCAATGCTTTCAAAATCTTAAAAGCTACATTTTATGAGGCTGACAGAAATGTCAGATAAAGGTTAACCTGGCAGAAGGCCAATGTTAGATCCACATTTGATTAATTGAATGGTGTTTAATGTTACTTTCAACATTATTTCAGTCATATAACTGCTATAGCTAGCTTGTTTATGTATGTCTGAGTTTCAGCTGTACTAGGCTAGGGCTCTGAAGTGTCTTGCCTAAGGACACTCCAACAGAAAAATATGGTGCTTCCAGTGAGGCTGGAACCTAGGCCATCAGGTAACAAGTTCTAAACTTTACTGGTAAGCCATGCAGGACCCCAGATACACATTTAGCGGGAAGTTAATTTTTGTCGGATTGTTCAGATTTGTCCACCATCTATGCATAAATTACTTTTTGTTTTTTAATCAAAATTGGTAATCAAATGGATGCTATTTCGTTATTCATTTCTTCCCCATATAACAAGTTTAAGGCTCTTTAAATGTATCTGCAGACAGTAATTCAGAAATTGATACAAATGAGCTGAAGTTCACTCGTTTGATTGAAAACACTGTCGGAACACAAGAAAATACTGTTTTCCTGGGGATTCGGACCAGTAATCCCCCTTGCTTCAAGTCCTGTACGCTGCTGACTGCTCCGAAGAGCTCGGATGGACAATAGCTGTTCTGCAGGGCTCGGCTGGACAATAGCTGCTCTGCAGAGCTCGGCTAGACAATAGCTGCTCTGCAAGGCTCGGCTATACAATGGCTGCTCTGCAAGACACGGCTGGACAATAGCTGCTCTGCAGGGTTCGGCTGGACAATAACTGCTCTGCAGGATTCGGCTGGGCAGTAGCTGCTCTGCAGGACATGGCTGGACAATAGCTGTTCTGCAGGGCTAGGCTGGACAATAGCAATCTCTAAAATGCAAATTTTGTAGATATACACTGAATACTTCTGCTTGGGTAATTTAGCGTTTTAATGGTAAATATTTCATAAGCAAACACTTTCAATGTAATCGAGTCTAAAATACCGTCAACTTTTAAGGTAATAATAAAATAAAAGTTAATACTTTACCAAACAATCCCTAGCTTTACCGACCCCATGGAGTAGAGTTTTTGAAAACATCGTTGGGAAAAAGAAGAAAATGCTGGTAACCGGCATGTGCTCCTTTTCCCACAATGCTTTCTACCCTTTCAAATACAAAGCTCATCATTTTAGCCACAGTTAACCCTTTACCAAACAATCCCTGGTTTTTACGGCCCAGAGGAAGAAGCCTTCTGAAAACATTGTGGGAAAAGGAGAAAATGCTGGTAACCAGCATTTTCTCCTTTTCCCACAATGTTTTCTACTCTTCTAAAGTCAAGTTTCAATTTTTGAGTCAAGTTTATTTTGTCGTCTGCAAATGCTTTCAATTTGGACAAGTCTAAAATTTTGTCGTTTGGTAAAGAGTTAACTAATGCTTTCAAAATTCTGTTGTTTGGTAAAGGTTAACCCTTTTCCACACAATCCCGAGTTTTAACGACCCAGATAAAGGTGTCTTTTGACAACATTTCGGGAAAAGAAGAAACTCCTGGTAACCATCATTTTCTCCTTTTCCTTGAATGTTTTGTGACCTATCACAGACAAATTCCATTATTTTAGCCAAATTTAAATTGTCGTCTGCAAATGCTTTCGATTTGGATAAGTCTACATTTTTGTTGTTCGGTCAAGAGTTAAAGTGACTATATATCAGATTTCACTTTGAATTTTTTTCAAAAACTGCAAATTTCCCTGCGGGTAAAAAGATGATATTAAAATTGAAACATGGATAGAAATACATCTAGACTAGAAAACACGAAGATATAACAATACTTTTTTTTTTCATTTTACTGTTAAAATTCCTATTGCGTTAGTAACCGTATAAGTGTAGTTTTTTTATTGCATAATGAGGGAAAATACATTCTTAACATTGGAAACTCTCAAATGGTTTCATGGTTCAGAGATAGAGTCGCCCCAAGCTGAACGTGACTAAACAGTCACGCGATTATGATAGAATTTCCTTACAAAATATTCACTCTCAGGAAATCGCCAGATGGTTCGATTGCTCAGTGGTACATTCATCGACTGTGGTTTTGAAGGTCGCGGGTTCGAGTCCCAACATTAAGACATTTTTTTTTTTTTTTTTTTTTTCAGCGGTTTCCACCCAACTATGGGTAAACAGTTATGAACTTATGATGTGTTTTCCTTACAAAATATCAAATTTCTTCGCCCAAAATGTTTGGGTAAAAAGTCTGGTTTAATGCCGCTTTACCAAACGACGAAAAATTTCGGACAATACCAAATTGAAATCATTTGCAGACAACAAAATAAATATTCCTCAATTCATGATTTCTGACTTTGATCGGCTAGAAAACATTGTGGGAAAAGGAGAAAACGCCACAATTTTCTCCTTTTCCCACAATGTTTTCAATAGCTTTTTTCTTTAAAACTCGGGACTGTGTGATACAGGGTGACAGAGAGTAAATTACTGAAATGTTAAATTTAGGTTAACTCCATATTGGTGAATCGTGTAAACGGAAGTGTTCTTACTGAATTAGAAGTAAATTCTTGTCCGAACCCTTTAGCAAACAATCTCTGGTTTTAACGACCCTTTGAAAAAAGACGTTTGATAATATTGTTGCAAAAAAGAAGAAAATGATGCTTTTTTTTTCACTCTATCTCTCTTTTTCCACTGTGTTTTCCACATTTTTAAAGACGAAATCCATCATTTAGCCCACATTTACCATCAGGCTGCTATGGACCTAATACGAAAAAAATGAAGTTCAAGATCAGACAGCACAGAACAAAAAGTATGATCATGGGTCTACACTTTCCGATAAGGAGATTTTTGACCCTAAAATCACTTTGAAATAGCAATATTTGGGTTTTTACTATCAACTTCAATGTTTGATTTTAGTCATTTAGCATGCTAAGAATTAAGTTGCCGTCTGCAAAATCATACACTTTTGTTATCTGCTATAGGTTAGAAATATTCATCATATCTAAACTGTTTACCCAGACGACAAAAGTTTACATTTTTTGAGACTTAAAGCGTTTGCAGACGATAGAGTAAACACGGCTTATGATGGAAATAGTATTCGTAAAGGTGGAAAACATTGTATTTACCAGCATTTTCTACTTTCCCCATCAAGATCTCACAAACCTTCTGTCTTCTACTTACACTGTTGTTCGGTAAAATATCTAATTCAAAATTCCTGATTTTTTGTGAAATTAAACATTTAAATTTTTTAACGCTTTTTTTTGTGTGTTCTTCATTTCATCCTTTAAAGTAACAATAAAGGCAACATGTAAACAAAGCGGGTGTTTAAATGCATTTGAATTTATATCGTACCATTTAAAAGTATCGAAATTATTGCGAAGATGACAATCTGTCATTGTACGGGCGGTCCAAGTGTTAGTCGCTGACAGAAATTATTTTCAAAACTAGGTGAAAACCTGTTAGGTAGCTGTGTCTTTTGTTTAATTTTTGCCTGATTTTAAAATTCTTTTTACTAACAGCGACTAAAAAATGGCCCGACCACACGATAACAGACAGTCATCTGCACAATATTTTCCATACTTTTAAATGGTGTGATTTAAATTTAAATGTATTATGACACCTGTTTTGATATTTTGGCCTTTACTGGGCCTTTAACAAATAAGCCTTTTTGAAAACTTTGAGAGCAAAGAAGGAGCTGATAACATTGTTTGGGACGAATAATCCCATAATATTACTGACCTGTGAAATTTGCCAGGCTCGGTTTCCAACTTAGCCATACTCACAATATTAGTTTCGCACTGTATAATTATCACAATGTCACTATAACAGTCATACTAGCTCAGAGCCTCGCACTGTACATTTGTATATAAACCATGCTCTGTTATTAGGGGGCTTAATGCATCTGCAAAAAGTATCGACCCAGGTCAGCCTGCGCAGTCTGCGCAGGCGGACCTGGACCGAAACTTTTTTGTTATTAGATAATTTTCTACATGTCAAAGGAACAGTCTACTTCATGATTCAGTCGATTGTAAGACAACGTGGATTTTAAGGATCTCTGATTATGGGATAACAGGCTTTGTAGGTTGCATCACGGAGATCCATTAAGCCCCCTTTTCACAGAGCATGACTCATATTTAATTTATCTCAAAGAATAGCTGCATCATTCTCATTCTCATTCTTACTCGGAGTGGAGAATCCACCGTTGGTCACAATTTCAGCTAATCAGCTGTGTATGTATTTGCTCACGTGCTTCCTCACTGTGTTGCCCTCCCATAACGCACACACGTTCTGCAGATAATGCCCCTTTCCGGGCTCCCGTAAAGACCCGAAGCTGATGAAGGAAATACATCCTTTACCTAGACAGCAACTAAGTCAGCATAGGTTTTGTTGTTCTGAAATACTCATTTAGCCAACTAAAACTGTGTGATACAGACAGGCAAAAAGAGAAAGAGAGAGAGAGAGAGAAAGAAAGCGAGACAGAGAGAGGAGAGGCAGACAGACAGAGATACAGTGACACAGACAGGCGGACGGGCGGACAGACAAACAGACAGGCAGGCAGGCAGGCAGGCAGACAGACAGACAGACGTAACCAAGCAGAAGTTGTGTTCCTTTGAAACGAGCTAGTCAGAGGTTGTGTTCCTTTGAACTATTGAAAATTTATCGAAATATTTCGGATTAAAATTGTGATTTACCACACGGCGAAGTTTTAAACTAGTCGAAATTGAAAGCATTTATAGATGACAAAATAAATGCTGATAAATTTCCCCTTTTCCCACAATGTTCACAAAAGATTCATTTTCAGGATAGTTAAACTCGGAATTGTATGGTAAAGAGTCAATGAAATGGTCGGTGACATGATACGGGACTCCGGCTTAGTCCCCATCTTTCCGCTAGAAGAAAAGGAGAAAATGTTGGTAACCAGCTTTTTCAACCCTTCCAAAGACAAATTCTGTTGTTTAAGTCAGGTGTTATACGTCGTATTCAAATGCTTTTAATTTTGACAAAACTAAAATATTTTTGTGCAGAGTAAAGTGTAGTCCAAATTATCATTGGATTTGTTTTCAATAGAAGGGGAAGAAACCAGGCTACCGATATTTTCTCATTTTTCCTCCCTTTTACACGTTTCCATTGTCTGGACAAAACTGATTTTCCGTCTACAATAGCCTTGAATATGGGCGAGTTTAAAGTGCTATCCAGTGGTAAAGGTATTTAGCAATATTACGTAGAAAGCATTTATAAACGGAATGCTACGAAATTCTTTTGGTACGAAGTGACTGCATACCATTTTAACAGCTCTTCTTTTGTTTATGTCTCAAAGGAAAAGAAAACGTGTCTTTTTATGAAAAAAAAAGGTGTTTAATACTGTTGTTCTAATCTGCTTAATGTACACGTTTCATCCGTTTCGGAGTTAAATCTTTTTCTCTCACTGAAACAAGGGAGGCAACTCTAGCAAAATATATGCTGACCGATTTTGCGGTTTTTTCCCTTAGGCTACCGGGGGTCGTTTCTGGGTTGTATGGATAAGTCTTTAATCGTTGGTTATACCACCAAAAGTAAGAAAAAAACGGAGACGAATAAGGAATTTAGAGGTGTTTTACATTTTCAGATCTATTGATGTGCTACGTAAACTATCTTTTGGAATTATGCGAGAACAAATATCGTAATGGAATAAATTTACTTTGCACCAGGTCATTAAATGGTTGCAGGACTCGCAGGGTTGAAAAAAGACCCTCCGTTGTTTACAATCACTGCAAGTCCTGAGGGAAACAATTTTGGACCTTGACAGCAGTTGTCATGTTTTCCTTGGCGAATGTTTTCGTTTATATTGCAAACAGATGCCGTTTAGTGCCCACAGGTAACTACTTCAATGCTGTTTTTGAAAGACGACAGGGGTATAGCCCAACTGAATTACGGACGTTTCGTACCATGACCATTTTGTACCAGTCATAATTTGACCATTTCGTACGATAGGTTTAAACATTTCGTACCATAATTTTACCATTTCGCACCGTAATCATACCATTTCGTACCATATTTCTGGGACCAATGACAAAGTTTTGACCATGAAATACGTCCGTTATTTATTCGACTTAAATTTATAATAAGTGAAGCAATATGTAAATAGGCAAAGCCTAGAAACAGGCGAAAGACGTACATTGTTCCAGGAAAGTTAGATTTTTATACACAAATTTATACAACATGAACAAAGTAGTCCATAGTCAGAACACAAAACAGTGATCCATAGATAGAGTAATAGAAATGGAATTTAATAGTAAGCACTCTTACCCATTAACTGACATGTGCTAGAGCATGAAGTATCTATCTGTTGAAGGATATGCGTATTAATCTTGAGTGGAAGGCCTTCATTAGACTGAAAGAAATAGAACACAGGCTATTTAGCACAGGCCCTTTTTTGAAACATCTGATAGATCTATCATGAATATATAATGAAATTCAGAGGGCACTGCCATGACTTACATGAGCCATGAATGCCATCTTACATTTTTGTCAATTTTTGTAACTTATGCTTGATATATATTTTTCTTTTAGTTTTGTTTCACGGTGTCTTTCACACTTCAATACAGACAAGTTGGCTTCTTTACAAAAGAAGCCAGAAGAGGTCAGCATCAATGATTTCAGATAGTTTATTTGCTTTTAATTTCGATATATTTTGGTACATGTAAACAAACAAGTAAAAAAAAGCCGCCGCGTAGAAACCTCTTATGCTTAACATGACGGTCATTTGACCTTCTTGCCACGTTTTCAAGTCGCATGGTCTTGTCCAGCGGTCTTCTTTCTCTTTTTTAACGAATTTCTTCTTATTTTTTTCCTCTGCTTAGATTTATTTGCTTAATGAAAAATTACAATTATTTGAGACGTCATTTGCAACCATGGCAAAAATTAATATAACAAGTCTTTTCTGAAATTCGTCATATAAAAATAAACCACGTCTATTTCCTGTTTCGGTTTTTTGATTTCGCTTTATTTACAAAACCATGACGAAACAGACTGTGTATCGGAACAATTTCGCAAGAAAAATAGATTTAGACAGCATATTCTGTGGCAGTCTGCCTTTTAAACTCACCACTATTGGAGAGATCTGATGACCTCTCCAATTAGAGCAAGAATAGACAGCACAATTCTTGCCTTCATCATCTTGGATGTCTGTTTTGTGACAGGAATTCCAAGTAGCAGTGGCCTTGGAAAAAAATATTTTGTTCAGCATTTCTATACTGATATAGATCTAGTCCATCGTGTAATTTTGGCACTCTAAAAGTTGTAACTATATAGATCTATTAAACATGAAAAAGAAAGAAATAACCTGTCTCAGAGGAGTTGACTTTCTAGGGTATATATCACCATATACCAACTTGGTTGAGTTTTGTTACCATACTAAGGGGAAAAAAGTTTAGCAGCACGCGGTATTTTTAGGAATTGAGCAACTACATGGGGGTTTACGGAGGAAAAAACGCCAGTCAATCATTTACTCTTTAACTGACTAGGGGATGTGAAATCTAATCAAGCCAATTTGAAAATGAGGTTACTCGAAGACGTAAATTGACGTCAGTAGCAGAAGGAAATGTCACAGTCAATATCGTGTGTGACCTCCCCTGTGGGTAATGACAGCAGTGCACCTACGCCTCATGCTAGCGATAAGCTTTCTTACAATGTGCAAAGGGATTCTTTCCCACTCTCTGCGTAAAATTCTTTCGAGGTCTTGGACGTTATTGACGTCATGACGTTGTCATACTGGCCGTCCCAGGTGATCCTAGAGATGCTCAATAGGCGAGAGATCAGGGGATTTGACAGGCCATGCAGGTGTACGAACACCGTGTCCCTGTAAAAGCAACCGAGTGTGGCGTGCGGTATGAGGGCGGGCATTGTCCTGTTGCAGCATACATGCATGACCATTGCGTAAAAACGGGATAAGCACAGGATGAAGAATTTCGTTCCAGTATCGGTCAGCTGTTAGGTTTCCTGCAGCGATGATAATGTCTGTCTTTGCACTGTGACTTATTCCACCCCATATCATGACGCTACCTCTGCCATAACGATCGTGTTCAATGACGTTTTTAGCAAGGAATCTTTCACCCCGTCGCCGCCACACTCTGGCTCGTCCATCGCCAAAGTCAACATTAAAGCGAGACTCATCAGTGAAAACAACTTCATTCCATTGGTTTCTGGTCCATCCCCAATGAGCTCTAGCCCATTGAAACCTTGCTTGACGATGACGTAACGTAAGTGGAACACCGATGTACGGTCGATAGGCTCTCAAAGCTGCAGACCTCAGAGGATTACGTACTGTTCGAGATGAAATTCTTGTACAAGTCGTATTTCGAACATGACTAGCGATTTTTCTACTGGACCAAAAGCGATTACATCTTGATAAAGTGATAATGTATTTGTGTGCACGTGGCGACGTCTTCCTTGGCCTCCCCGAACGTGGCCTGTCTGCAATGTCTGGTTTGCTGGTGTCTTGCCTGAAGACGGCTTATTGCGCTTCTGTGAACACCGAAATGCTGTGCTACGTTACTTGAACTTATACCACAGATCTATCAACATACCGATTGCCATCTGACGTTAATCTAACGTCATACCAAGTCGGCGCCCCATAACAATTTTCAAAGATTTTTAAAGCGTTTTCTTTTAATTCGATAAACGATCAGTCTATCCATTTGTAGTAGTTTGAAACATGTACAAACATTAGGCTTGTGCAGGCGCAGAGCGTGATTTTCGTAAATCGACCCAATATCACGGATAGACAGACAATAGCATATGAAAATGCTACGGGGTTAACCTCAGTCGACATGCATACTATGCGTATAAGGTTTGGATTTTAACAACTGCTTTTGGTAAAGTAATGTTAGTTCGAAATTTGTTGCTAAACCTTTTTCCGTCAGTGTAATTTACTAGATTATCTTAGTGACTGATTTTACTTGCACATAAATTTATATCTTAGAACTTAAACTTATTTTTTTTTTATCATAAATGTTTTTATTTACTATCATTGTAATGATTAATACTGCACTGCTTTCTTGTAAGTCGTGAAGCAAAGCGGCTGAATTTCTATACAATTTCCAATTGTTCAAGATGTGTGAGCAAATAACTTTTCTGTAGTAATTACTATGGTCAAAATTCCCATGAAAACTCATACTTAAGCAGTAAAAAAAAAAACAATTTCCATCTCCCGGAACTGATAAACATGTATACAAAGAACCACTATGGTTTCTGTGGAAAAGCAGGCATTGTGTCTGGTAAGATTGTAGATGTCATATAATTTTTTTTTTTTTTTATGCCTTGGTTTGATGTGGAGTCAGCTAAACTCTCTATCTCTTGGCATTTATATTCCAAAGTTTTGGCTGTTTTTAGGGAGTGTGTAGATCTGCTGTGTGATCATCAAGGCAAAAATGTTTATCAATACAATTAGAATCTACAAAACTATTGGAAATTTTCCTTTTCTTTTTTGTAGTCTTGCTCGTGTACCTGTGCTCAGACGGTATATAGTCAAAATTGAAATCAGGATTTTTTTTGGACATTTTATGATAGATCTAGATCTACTTCATCTATGTTGTTGTTTACATTGAAATCATGAAGAAAACAATGAAAAAGGAAAAAAAAAAAAGGAAATAGATTTACACAATAAGGGGTTCTTATATACACTTATATATCTTACTTGTATTGTCACAGCCCTGTTGTCGTCTGCGTTCTGTGTCTTTGTCGTGCAGAAACTTTGTCATTTTATAACTTTCATTGCTGAAGATATTGATCTCAACCACGGACAAGTTGTTTAACTATTCATAGGGGAATCGGTACAACAGGGGAGTGTAACCATCAAATTGTTTTGACGCAGTTACTAGTATACCCTTTTTTGACTCGAAATTCGTTGTGTTAAAAATTTGGCGATTTATGATACCTCTGTCAGTAATGAAGACTTTTATTTCAAACTCGAACAAGTTGTTAACTATCAAACGGGAAACACATAAAGCAAGGGTAGGTAACGGTCGACATATTTTTTTTAACTCAATTATGCCCCATTTTCGACTTACATTCTTTTTCAATTGACAATCAGAATGTATCTAAATGCAACTCCAGACCAGCGTAGGCACCCCCATGTGGTGCTGTTTTGTTTCTTTCTTTTTTGATTTCAATTTTATTGTTGGTTTAATTATTTATTTATTCATGTTATTCAATGTTTCTTTCCAAACAAACATATTTCCGTACAACTTATTTCAGGACATACTACAAACTACTACGACTTACGCAGAGAGAAAATGTTTAACAGAATGCCAAATATATAGCCTGCAACACGCGAAAAGAAGCATTCAGACATTTGCGTAAAGTGATCTCGGATCAGCCTGCGCAGTACGCCCAGGCTATTCCGAAACGATACTTTCCATTTTTATGTAATTTTCTGTTTTGCACAAGTCTACTGCAGCACAAAATGTAATGTAGTCATAAAGTGTCCTCTTAGATTAGCCTACGTGGACTGCGCAGGCTGATCCGAGACGACACTTTACGCAAATGTCCGGATGTCCCTTTTCGCCTGTTGCAAGCCATTTCAATATAAACTCGACCTCTTTCGATGGCTGAACATACAATCTACTGCAACTAAGCAAGACTTTTTTCCTATAGGCTTGACGAAACACGCGGACGATAAAGATTCAAGATCAGACTGTATTTTCTGCGCATCCTGATCTTCATCTTTGCCGTCCGAAAAAGCTTCTGTTTTCGCTTATGGCAATGAAAGAGTTTTTTTTTTTTTTTTTTTTTTTAATGGAAAATGAAAAAGGTTAAACGGGAAACAGTGTGGGGAAAAAAAGTTGCTTTCTATTGACGATTGTTTCCATGCGAACAAAATTTCTGAAGTTCTTGTTTGTTCTTGTTCTTGTTCTTGCTACTTCTAGCTCACCCGAGCAGGAAGCTCTAAAGAGCGGTCATTGTGATGGGTTAAGTGTCCTTCGTCCTGTAAAATTTGATTTTTTCTTTGCTACATTGACTAATACAAAATAGATTTCGTTCACTGCAATAGATTTCGATCGGTTTAAATTGACAGAAGTGCGTATAACTTAGCGGAAACTATAGAACAAGATCAAAATGTACGTATATGTATATGCAGGCATGTGCGTACATTTATCTGCTTTACAGTTTCTACAACAAATATCCTTGGTCACGAACATTGGGAGAAAAGTTTAAATACGTGTTATTGGTTTACAGCGTTATCTAATGTTTCAGTCTAATCAAAGTAAAAGGCAACGTTGTTATCAATAAATACAGAAAAAGTAGGATTCTTGGTCTCATCCGAAAAGGGACATGTCTTCTACGTAAAAATATTAAGACAATGCTTACTCAGCTGGGCGTCACAGGGCCATCATAGTCCTCTATTTTTTTTTTTTTTTTTTGGTTTTAGTTTTATTTTATCTTTATAATTTGAATGTTGACATTTATCGAACACAAAAAATGCTGCATATGTATAATTGAGCCACGTTCTTGCAAAAGAGAGCTTACTGCATCTCTCTGGCGAATAATATTGACCAAGTCATCGCATAATTATGGTTCCATGAAATACACTAAGTTTAATAACTGATTAAATCATCAGATGCAATGGTCCTTGGACAGGCAGACAATTGACCTGTTGAAAAAAGTTTCGACCTATGTCAGTCTGTGCAGTGGATCGATACTCTTTTGCAGATCCAAAAAGCCCCCTTTTCACAGAAAATGGCTGATATTTATTGTATATCTCTCCATTATCTCTTGACTGCTTAAGGCCGACGGCTAGCTCTTTGCAAACAATCCCGTGTTTTAATACCTGAGCAAGAAGGCTTTTGAAAATATTGTGAGAAAAGGAGAAAATGCTTGTAACCAGCATTTTATCCTTTTTCGCATGTTCTTTATCCTTTCTAAGACATATTTTATTTTTTGAGACACATTTGGTTTGTCGTTTGCAAAATCCTATCAATTTGACCTTGTCTGAAATTTTATCGTTTAGTAAAGACTTACACCTTAATCTACTCAATATATGATTATTATACAATTCCACCCACATGCAAATATCTAGAATTGCGATTTTCAAACTTCTTTCTGCCTCTTAAGTCTTGAAATAGCGGAGAGTGCAAATCTAAGATAAGACTGAAAGTTCTGTGACCAGTGTAGATAAAGATCAGACTGCACAACGTGTGCGGTTTGATCTGTGGTCTACACTGTATACTTTGCTGACGATTTCTGAATAAGGGATTGTTTATTTGTTTGTATGGCGTTCAACAGCGTTTCAAAATTATTTCATTTATATAGCGGTGGCCAGTGAACATATCCATGCTTTTCTGGAGTTTCTTTTACAAGTACATCATACAATATTTTTCCAAAGCCACTGGCTGCTAATCTTGTCGCAATAACTAACATTAATTCTCGGACAGAAATTGGCCGAGCTAGGGTTTCGAACCAGCGACAGCACACTGATATCAAGCCCTGCACCCTACCGACTGGTTTTTTTGGCGCACACTGATATTAAGCCCTGCACCTTACCGACCGGTTTATTTGGCGCACACTGATATCAAGCCCTGCACCCTACTGACCGGTTTATTAAGCGCATACTGATATCAAGCCCTGCACCCTACCGACCGGTTTATTTGGCGCACACTGATATCAAGCCCTGCACCCTACCGACCGGTTTATTTGGCGCTTTCATGTTTACTATTTTGTATGCAAACACTTTCAATATCAACGAGTCTAAGATTTGTCATCTTTTCAGTTAACTCTTTACAAAACAATCCCTACTTTTAGCGACCTCATGGAATAGACTTTTTTAATACATCGTAGGGAAAAGGAGAAAATGCTGGTAATCGGCATGTTTTCCATTTCCCACAATATTTCCTACCCTTGCAAAAACATAGCTCATCATTTCATTCACAATAAATCGGTCATCTGCAAATGCTTCAAAATTATGTTTGGTAAACGGTTAAAGGGACTTTAAACCAGATTTGGCATAGAAATATTAATTTTTCAAAAAAATTATCAGAGACTGTTAATTTTCATGCGCGTGCAAAGATGATTTTAAATTAAAAAATGGAATGAAATGTTTCTCGAGAACTCGAAGAATTATCCAGATAACTTTTTCTTTCATATTTAACTGTTCAATTTCTATTTTGTTAGTAACGGCATAGCTGTTATTGCATAACAAGGGAGAAACACATTTTTTAACACAGGAAACTGTTAGATGATTTTATAGCTCATTTATAGAGTCTCCTATTGTGGATTTAAAGGTCATGTGTTCCACTCCCACAAAAGGCAGTTTTTTTTTTCACCAGTTTTCCACCACAAAGGGTAAAGAGTCAAGCACTTGTGCTGTTTCCTTACTAAATAACGACAAAGATACGCATATTCACAGAAGAAAATGTTAGGTGGTTCCATGGCTCAGTGGTAGAGTCGCCAACTGTGGTTTTGAAAGTCATATGCTTCAGTCCCACGTGAAGCATTTTCTTCACAGTAGTTTGCCCCAAACTAAAGGTGACTTATCAACCACACAATTATGATGTTTTATTATAAACTATTAATTCCTTCGGCCGAAAAAAATGCTTAGATAAAAATCTAGTAAGATGTCCCTTTAAACAGTAACTAAGAGGCCAAAGGATACCTCCATACTGGTGAATCATCTTACCGGATGTGTTCGAAATAAAACGAAGTGAATTTTTGTCTGAACCCATTATCGAACAATACCTAGCTTTAACGACCTTTTAGAAAAAGAGTTGAAAACATTGATGTAAAAAGGGGAAAATGCTGTTTTTGTCTTCTTCCACGATGTGTTCTACCCTCGTTGAAAACGAATTCCATCATTTCCGTCTGCTTATGCTTTCGATTCGGCAAAGTCAAAGATTTTAGTTTTCTGCGAAAGAATAACTTGGCTTGCAACACGTGAAAAGGAGCATTCGGACATTTGCGTAAAGTGTCATCTCGGATCAGCCTGCGCAGTCCGCGCAGGCTAATCCAAAACGGCACTTGCCGTTTTTATATAATTTTCTGTTTCGCGCAAGTCTACTGTAGCTCAAAATCTTATGTAGTCGTAAAGTGCCGTCTCGAATTAGCCTGCGCGGACTGCGCAGGCTGATCCGAGACAACACTTTACGCAAATGTCCGAATGCCTCGTTTTGCGTGTTGCAAGTCATATCATATTTCAGTTAATTACCTGATGACAAAAGTATACACTCTTTAAGATTTAAAGCGTCCTCAGACGACGGAGTAAATACGGTTTATGACAAAAAAATGTTCTCGTTAGGTTAAGGAAGCATTGTGGTAAAAGAAGAAAATTTTAGTCACCAGCATTTTCCTCACAATGTTTTCAAAGGTCATCTCTCTTACGGTAAAATATGGTATTGTTCGGTAAAGGATAAAATATCGTATATAAATTTCTTGCTTTTCGTGAAATTTAGCAGTTTTAAAGTTTTAACATTCTGTTTTAAATGTATTTCACCTAACCCACATTCTTGTGTATAATGATTATGAACTGAACTTGCCAGTGTGAAATGCTCATGTAAATAAGATCGACTAAATAAGTGATCAGTAAATATTTTAAAGACACTGTTTAAAACGATTCGATTTACTCTTTTATCTATAGGTAACTAAATTAACGCTGTAAAATGATCATGGGATATGTGCCGTCTAAAATCTGAATAAAGGATTTCATTTTGGGAGCCTGTGTTTAAGATTTTGTGAAATACTATCAATATACCAGACAGACCAGGCATAATCAACGTAACATTGCAGGAGAGACATAACTAAGAGCTTTTTAGAGTGAAATGACAAAAAAAAATATTCTACCTGTACAAAAATTCAAGCCTAGCTTTTATTTTACTAACAATTAACGACCTATATGACACATGTTCGCGCGCATCCTACTGCGCATGTATTTTTGTCGTGGATATTGAATCAAAAGTGCACCTATGCATCTTTTTGCACATAATGGTAATACTATTTGTGCACTGAAACAAGTAGCACTTTCTTCGGGTAGTATTTGTGAAGAAAAAAATGGATCTTTGAACTGTCACCGAGAAATGATTGAAATGCTGCTGACATGGCGTTACACACCTAACAAGGTAACAAAGGCAGGAAATTTAAATCTGTGGAAGTATAGCTGTTTCCAATTTGAAAACTATTGTTGGAAAAGGAGAAATCGCTCTTATTGAGCAATTTCTCCTTTTCCCACCATGTCTGCTGAGCTTTTATCTAATTTTTTTCCTTGAAAAAATAATTTCCACAGTGACCTTCAACCCTGTTTTCTGACAAAATAAGCACGGGTAGGTGCCATTTTTATTTTTTCTCAGTATTGTTTAGAATTATTGATACTATAAGTGTGGAAATTTTAAGAAAATTCTGTCCGTTAGAAAGTATGTATTTTTTCACGATTAATCCATAATTCGATCAAATTATGTCCCTTTTTAAATCAAAAGTCTATATATTACATGCGTATTTGTACATTTATCATGCTCAAAACTAGGCTTTCATATATTTTTTTGTGCAAATATATATGAGTTTTCATTAAAATGATGTACATTTGTATATTTTCCTGTAATTTTCCTGTTTAATTGACTATTAAAGAAAAACGCTATAAATTCAATATAAGCCGAATTTTGGAACTGTATATACCTTTTTCAAAGGCAAATTTCTCAGAAACGAGCACGGTTATCCAAATCTTTTTTACGGTTATTTCCTAGAGATATGATGAGCTTTATATATGCAAAGTTTTAAAAAAATCTGTCCGCTAGAAAAATTTGTCATATACGTCCTTAAAGCTACCATAGAGTCGATGTTCAAAGACTAGTCCAGTATGACACCAAGGTATTTCACAGTGTTGAGCATAAAACCGTTGCAAAAGAAATGGAGTTCAGAGCATTTCTACAAATTCGGATTTGAACCAAATGAAATTGTTTCATTTTTTCAAGGTGCAATGGAAGCCTGTTATCAACTGGCCAGTTACTAATATCTTGATAATCACGAGTTGATAGTCCTTCATTTTCAAATTTTACATTTACTTGAAACTAAAATGGCAGAATCGTGTGCATACAATAGCAGTTTAATTTTAATGGTGTCAGCCGTGTCATTAATACAAACCAAAAATAAGAGGTACCAGGATGGAACCTTGAGCAACTCCACAGATAAAGTAGATGGAGATGTCAATGTATAGTCAACGTCAGTGTGTTGAACAAGACCTGTAAGATAGAACCTGTATCAATTTAGAAAATCTGTGCTAAAACCTAAAAGATCTAATTCAGAGAATAAAACAGCACGGTCCACAGTGTCAAAAGCTTTCTGAAGATCAAGCAAAGTATCCAAACACAAAATTGTCTAAATTAAACCTGATAAAGCCTTTAAGTGTAACGAACATATATCTGTAGAAAATGATTTCCTGAAACTTTATTGAAATCTATATAATAAGTTTTTGTCTTTTAGATACCCTTCTACTGGATCATACACAATTCTTTCAAGTATTTTTGAAATTATACTCAATTTTGACACAGGTCTGTAATTTGAAACATCAATTTTATCTTTTTTTTTTTATGTAAAGGGACAACACCGGCAGATTTAAGATCGTCTGGTTCAAATTCTTGAATTAAAGGTAAATTAATAATATGAGTTACAGGACAAGCAATATTTAAGGCACCATCTTTGACAAGGAATATCATCTGAACTAGTACGCAAGTTATTCTGATGTTTAAAAACATTGCTTTCAGTTGTTAAAGAAAACTGCAGTTTTTGAGGACAACATTATGGTCACTATACAACTTACCCACAGAGTCCCCCGGTTGAAAGGCGAATGTTTTACAATTATTTAAACAGCCATAGAGATTACAGTCTGGCTTATAATCCGTTGTTTTTATTTATTTAATAGTTTTCTCTTGTTTGTGTCTAAAAAGTGAAAAGAAAGTCTTAAATGAAAAAAGTCGAAGGACACTGTTTCTCTATATTCGATACAAACATTTCATTTCCCGGTTTTGACTGACTCCTTGACTTGTACAAGGGAAAGTTTCCAGCAACTTTTAAGCTGATAGATCTTGAAAATTTTATCCTTGTACCATCAATCATTCAATGTTCCACGGATTAGTCCTCAAGGACAATTTATGTAGTTTTCTTTGCGCAACCTAGTGCGCATGGGAACGAGCTTTTCATCACTTGGCTTGCTTGCTCGGGCGTGTTCGTCCGGGCTCATTCGTCCAGACATGTTCATCCTTTTGAATGATATCATTTTTTTTTTTTTCAAATCAAATCTTGAGCTCTAGAAAGGCGTTTAAGTATAACTGACGATATCTGACTCTTCACGAAGGAAATGGTTGAGTAGTACTCAATAAGTTTCACCGTACGGCGCGCATTCATAAACAGCGTAAACATGTTTCACTTTCAAGGACATGTTACATGTATATTATCTAGTGTAAACAATTATTTTGATGAATGCATAATAAATTGCATTACGCATATGCTCTTGTATATACATGTAGAAATTTCAATAATGATAATATTAGTCCTTTGTATTTTCAGAAATTCAGTCACGTTTCATCAAACAAATACATACTGTAACTTTTAGAATAAAGAGTATTTATGGGAAAGCAGAGTGTACGCCTTAAATAAGTAATTGACAACGAAGTTTTTGACCAGAAGCCTAATCCATCGGTGCAGATCAACATATTCAGAGCCGGCCCAAATATTCAGTGTCGGCCGGCCCACATAATCGGAGCCTTTGTTTATTTTATCTCATTCATGTGTTAATTCTTATCAATTCTTTGCTAGAAGCGAAGAGAAAAGTTAAAGACAATAATTCACGCTTTAAGGACAGAAAAACTCACTTTTGCTAATTTAATTGCAATATGAGCCTGAAATTAGGCCCCTGAGGTATTATTTCGGCTACGGTCAACGCATGGCACAAATCATTTAGACAACACAGTACATACTGTACAACTTTCCCTAGTGTAGAAAACACGTTAAATGACTAAACCATTGCATAACATTCTCCTTTTTTCGAAATTTAAAGACATAAGAACACACAAGTGCAAAGAATGGCAAGCCTTGCTGTTTTCAGTTGTTTTTGAGTCGATATTTTTGGAACCGGGAGATCAACACAATATTGGCTCTGAATATAAAGTTTCCTACCCGTGGTCTGCATTTCAAAGAAATGATACTACAAGAAATACCGACTGAATACAACTAGGGAGTCAGAAGAAACGAAGGTCACGGTAAGTTCACCATCCACTTCTTCTAATGCAAAGTGTACAGAAACGTATTATAGAATTGAGAAATCAACACCGCCAAACGAGCCATGTAAAAGTGGCCGTCAAATTATTAAGCTACGTCGAATTATTAGCCTATAGACTTGACTAAACAAGGGGTTGGTATAGATCCAAGATCAGATTGCACTTTCTATGCAGTCTGATCGTGATCTATGCCATCCATTAAAGTCCCCAATTTGGCCTATTGCGCTGTAAGGGTAAAGGTGATGTTTCTTATCCAGGCATATACATAACCTGATGTTAAGTAATGCATAATATAACCAACTTCTATACTCAAAAGATTTTACGATCCCCGTTTACAATAAATTTGAAAATTCATAATGTTTACCAAAACCGATCTTGATTTACGGTTGATCTTTGATAATAGGTTATCTGTCACTTAAATTTGACTTATCAAATGTTTCACTGTGTGTACTAATAAATAACTATAATTGCATGTTTTAAAAGTAATTTTGCGTAGTCAGTTTTCTGAAAAACTAGAAAAAATTTCGGTAAAATGTATTATGGTTTCCATAGAAACTGCCACTTTGAAAAACAGCTGAGCAGTCAACTTTTTTTTTTTTATTAAAAGAAGAAACTTCAAGGAGTCTATACGAAAAAAACATGGCCTAAAATTTTGAAACGGTATTTTTGATAAGTAAGTTTTTTACTTGTAGAATTTTTCGGCCAATTGTGAATACAAAACTGATAGAATGACTCTTTCTACAAAAATGCAAATAAAAATCACAATTGATAATTTTATAAAGGTCTACAAATATTTAGCTCTGATTTTATATAAATTATAAACCAAAGCTGTCTGAAAATGTTATTATCGTTTTTAAGCAAAGGCCACAATATTTACATTCTGTTTACTATGGAAACAGGCATTTAACGATTCAACGAATACATCAACATAGCATTTTCTTTTTATTTGTGTATCCAGCAAAAAAAATTAAATCGTGTAAAATTTTACATGATATATGTGAAAACAAAAAAGAAAAGGAAAAAAAAAGAAAATCTATGGAAGAATTAAAACCATTACAAACGTGTTTAATTGTTGGTTATACGACCGAAGGTTAGAACGATAGAGAAAAGAATGATCTATTGATCATAATCTGACAGAAGGATTTCACATCTACCTATCTAGGGGTCAAATCTTTGAAAAACAATGTGTACGCTCACAAAATTGGTCAATAATATTATGAAATGACTTACTTGCTATAATACAATACACATATGCATAAATTTAACTCTTTACCAAACGACAAAAAATAGGGGTCGACCAAATTGTAAGCATTTGTTGACAACAATTCTATTGTTGCTGGGCTCCTGCTATTTAACATTGAAAGGGTTGAAAACAATGCGGGAAAAGGAAAAAATGGTGGTTACCAGCATTTTCTCCTTTTCCCGCAATGTTTTCAAAAGCTTTCTTGGTCGTTAGAAGTCGGTATTGTGTGGTAAAAGGTTAAACCTTCTTTTCCCAGACTGCCACTTGTGCATACCCTACCTAGGCTAATGCGGTACATGTATACAAATGAAAGAGATCTACCATCAATCGTCACAACTTGGCCGATTCCACAACTACATATGACCTCGTCGTATATAGGAAGGTTTCCATGTGCTTCCAGTCACATAATCTTAATCATGGCGGCGCCCATGTAAATTGATGAGCAACGACTTCAACAACCGCCGTGACGTTATTCACATCTATCAATCTGTCAGTAAAAACTGCCATTGGAATTGATAGACCACGTTATAAATTGAAAGTACAAACTGTTTTTCAACGAAGATATATATAAAATTATTTCGGTAGAAAATTGTGATTCGTGTTTTTTGTTTTTTAAGAGTCGGCTTACAATTCTAAGAACTATATTTTCGGCAAAGAAAAATTTCTGTTGTGTAGTAAGGAGTTAAGGCAAGAAGATATCAACATTGCAGAATTAGACTGCTGCTGAATTTGCAGTCTCATCCTGGTTCTTTCTTGTCTAGCTTCTATATTTCAGCTTTCACTGAAAGGGTAAGCCCAGTGCGGTAGCTCAGTCTAAGATCTATATTTCCGGCGAAGAAATATTTATACAGCCGAGAGATTTGATCAACAGATCATCTGAAGTTGGCCGAATGACTTTACCATATCATCTACAACTATTGAAAAGGCATCTATTTCAAGTGGTGCTAGCTATTCTCGGGCATCCTGTCTAAGTTTCATCCAGAGAGGATTGACCCGAGCTTATCAGCCTAAGATAATAAGTGTCTATTGTCATTGTGTACTGTATGACACACTCGTTATGTACTTCCCTTTCTTTATGGAAAGCGTGACAAATGTGAACCAGACGAACTCGTCGATTTTACGACTTCCTGGTAAACCAAGATTTTTTCAAACTCAGCCATTTACCAGACAAGGAATTTTACACTTGTCCATTTTGGAAAAAAAATGCAAATAACTAATAACATGTGGCCAAGTATTGAGCTTTGAATTTGAAAGGTTGGAAAACATTGCGGAAAAGTAGATAAAATGCTTGTAACCAGTCTGTATAAGCAACATGAGTCGTGTCTCCGGCCTAAACTTGAGTCGCACAGTCTGTATATGCAACTTAATTCGTGTGTCCGGTCTAAATTTGATCCACACAGTCTGCCTATGCGACATGAGTCGTGTGTCCCGTCTTTACACAGCCTGCATATGTAACTTACATCGCGTGTCCGGTCTATTCTTGATCCACAGAGTATGCATATGCAACATAAGTCGTGTATCCGATGTAAACTCAAATCATACAGTCTGCATATGCTACATAAGTCGACAGTCCAGTCTAAATTCGATCCATACAGCCTGCATATGCAACATAAATCGTGTGTCCGGTCTTAACCTGATCCATACAGTCTGCACATTGCAACATCGTCATGTGTCCAATCTAACATTGATTCACTCAGTCTGCATTTGCAACATAAGTTGTGTGTTCGGTCTAAACTTGATCCACACAGCCTGCATATGCAACATAAGTCGCGCGTTCTGTCTATAAAGTTGAACCATAGTGTCTTCACAGTGTAACATCAGTCGTGTTTTCCTAGCGCTTTCTCTACAATTTAACTCTTTACCAGACAACAAGATATTCGTTATGTCTAATCTGAAAGCATTTGCAGGTGACAAATTGAGGATGGTGCAAATAAAATGATTTGTCTTTGATAGGGAAGAAAACCATACTGTTTTCAAACGCTTTCTAGTCCGGGTCGTTAAAACTCGTGATTATGTGGTAAAGGGTTAAGTATCATTGTTTGTCTTGAATATTGACAACGTTGAAGATTTCGGTGAGATACCAAGAAAGGACTGTATCACGTCCGACCACTTGACCTGCCATACGGAAGTTAAATATAACCCTTTACCAAGAACTCCCTTGATTTTTCTGATGATGACGAAGACTACTCCTGTAAACATTGTGGGAAAAAGAGAAAATGCTGGTAACCAGCATTTTCTCCTTTTCCCACTATGTTTTTCACCATATTACAACAGTTCCCATCATTAGAGCCCCTTTTAATTTTGTAAATGCACATGCCTAAAAATTAAATGAGTGTAAAATTGTGTCTTCTTGTTATGAGTCAAAAGACAATACTAATGAAAAGCGAAATTTTTTTTTTCCAAGATGAATTAGGGACGCAAAAAAGCAAGTGTGAGTATTGTTTTATATTTTTTAAATATTTCCAATTATTAATGATAATCAATGCGGCAGTACATATATCTCTTTCACTACTGGGCATTATTTCATGTATTTCGGTAATTTATCGGGAAATAATGGCGGATTATAAGTTTTGATGATTCACGGTTTCGACTAGTGAAATTAACCGATTTCCTGGCAACCACATAGACTCATGCACCATGAACTAAATTGATTCTATCACCATGATCATAACTTGACCATTTCAAACGCATCAGATCTATTTCAGATAGTGATTAAATCCAATAATCTAAAAACAAAATATGAATCTTGCCTTTTCAGAACGTTTATTAATCCTGTTAAATTCCGGTTTCTGAGGGTTTTTTATTTGTTGTGTCACTTCGAATGTAAATAAATGGCGGATACTAATGGCACAAATGCGGAAGGATATATCTGGCAATCGGAAAATTAAAAAAATGAAAAAGAAAAAAAAAAAATGACAATTTGACAATGGATTTTTGTCTTTTTTTTAAATAATTAATTGTACTTAATTTTGTCTAAAATTGTTTTAAACATAATTCTGTCATAATGCTGCTCTATACCAACGAATTGTTTTCCTTGTGAACTGGTACAAAACATTCTTATTGTAATACGTTCTTACGTGGAGGAGTATGCCACGGGTAAATACTGAAAACAACTGTACTGGATTTTGGTGAAAGTCCCTACTAAAAAAAAGGTTAGAAGCATAAAACAAATGAAATACTTGTTTGTGGATTTTTTTTTTTTTTTTTTTTTCCGTGAAAGATCGAAATTTTTTCATCGATCGAACATCATCGGCATTATTTTCACGAGTGGCTGCTACACTCGTGAAAATACTATCGACGGTTTTTTTAAGAAGGTGATGACGTCATCATCACCTTCTTATGCCAACCGACAGACTTTTTCCCCAAGATGACGCATTACACCCCAGTGTCAAGAAAAATAGGTCCTCATAGATCAATGAAAAGACGCGTCTGTGTCAATTGATATGTACAAATAATATGCGGATTAAAAATCAGTGTATGACATTTACACAAACAAGGAATTTCAGAGTTAATGTCCAAGAACTCGCTCTAAATTTGAAAAAGTGTCTCGTTCCGCAGCTTTGACCTGACCTAGTTTATAAAGTACGCCTCACGTGAATCAGTAAAAGAAACACCCCAAAACACCCAAAACCACTCGAAAATTACCCAAAACTAATGTCATTACACCTCAAACAACTTTTCTAACATCCAAAACTGCATGCGAAACGCTTAGATACACGATTTTATGGAAATCAGCCATGAATTTTTGCTATCAAATTTATTAGGTCTTTGGTTCGTTTTAGATCGAAGTATTTGATGTACTTTGATTATTTGTAGTTGCGTTCGCGTTCTGGGACACTCTCTTGCACTAAGAATCATTCCCATTCACCTCTGTAGTTGGCTCAGAAAGTAGTCCGTCATCACGTGATATTTTCGTCACATGACATTAACTCAAAATGGCGACACAAACGCCGGTGAAAGAAAGACCAATCGATTGTTTTGTGTGCTGTTCAAACAGCATACGGCCAATCAGACGTAGTGGTAGGAAATGTGAAAAAGAGGGATTTTCTGAAAAGCTTAAATGTCTTTTAAAGGACGATAACTCGTTTTTTAATCTTACAAACTTAGATCCATCGGTGTGTCGAAACTGTTGTCATCATTCATGGGCGCAGCCGTCTTTTTTACAATTGGCGTAAGATTCTGATCAGTAAAGAAGCTTGAAAAAATAGTTCCATTGTATACAAGTAAATTCATCAGTTTGAATGCACCTATAATGTATCCGGAATCATATTTCCTTTGTCTACTTTATTATGTTACACATGAAACAGTTAAACAGTAACAAAACATGTTTTCCTCGGTTTGACAAGATTCTTGTCATTTAGCCCATTGCAGAGATGTATGGTGAGAGTAACGAACGACAACTCTGCTCGGAGATTGGTTCTCGGATAGAAACCAAAAGTAGATAACGATCGTAATCAATAAAGTTAAAAATCGAATGCTGATTATTGCTGTTGTTCGGACCCTAAAACAGTGGCGACAAGGATATTTCATTCCCTCCGTATACAGTAAATATAACCTGAAATATGAAACGCTGGGTAAAATACAGCAATTTCGACCGTACATTGACAGCTGGATGGAGAACGAGGAATACGCTAATCTAAGTTCTAGAGTGTTTTTCTGTAGCGAATAGCATCGATGATGATGACAGCTGATTCTTTTATATCTCCGTGTGGATCGAAGACTTCCAGCCTGCTCTGTAATTTTGTTGCACCTCAAAAGGTTAATGGTAAGACTTTCGACCCATTATTTAAAATAACCTGTAAACCAAAACTTTCATCGTGGCAGAACGATTTATGTTTCATTGTAAGATGCTAAGTGAAAATGAAACTGTAACCCAGTAGTTGGTAGAACCAGTGTTGCTAAGTAAATCATATGAATTTGGGACATTTTTAGGTGTGTTGAGCGATTTTTTTGTCCGAGGGTTACAGAACATTGTTATTCAGAGAACGTTATTGTGAGAAGAAGTATTGACTTTGAAAAAGGCAGTTGATGTGGCTGTAACTATGGAATTGGTGGAGATTGAAGCATAAAAAACTAAGGGTCCATGATAAAGTGTTCACACAGTGGTTTTGGGGTAGTAAAGCTAATCATGACAGAATTGTTTTTACAAGAATGCCAAGTGTCATAGCTGTAAAGTCAGGTCATATAAGTAAGATGTCTCCAAAAAGGCTATAAAAAGACCAACAGAAAATCACAGCCTATGGCCAGACCAGACAAGAGAAGTAACAGAATGTCCAAAATTCACTTACTGAATGAACATCAAACTTTCGGAGTCTGAAAATTAAAATGAGGGAGAATGGCCAATTTTCACACTTAGATCACCGTCAAAATTTTGGAAACCAAGATCTGTATGGGTTGCACTAGAGAACAAAATTAAAACAGAATTAGAAAGACTAGTTGATAGTGGAAAAAGTCCAGACTTTGAATGGGCAACTCCAAAATTGTCCTGTACAAGCTTATCTTCGTTGTCTCTAGCTGAGTGGTTGAAGGGCTCTTTGCGTAAACTAAATAGTAAACTGAAAGTTGTCAAAGTTGATAGAGACAGTAATATCAGTGTATCGACCAGCCCTGTGAAAGGTTGCAGGTTCTGTAAAAACTGAACTAGAAGGTTTGACTGGTACATGTATATTAACCCTTTACCAAACGACAAAATTTTAGACTGGTCCAAATTGAAAGCACTTGCAGACAACAAAATAAACGTAACTCAAAAATTGAAATTTGTTTCCAGCAGGGTAGAAAAAAATTATGGGAAAAGGAGAAAATGCTGGTTACAGCATTTTGTCCTTTTCCTACAATGTTTTCAAAAGGCTTCCATCTCAGGGTCATAAAAACCAGAGATTGTTTGGTAAAGGGTTAAGATGTAGGAACAATATTCTTGTAAGTTGTGTCATAGCAAGCCTTAACT
Source organism: Hippopus hippopus (assembly GCA_946811185.2). Taxonomy (NCBI): domain Eukaryota; kingdom Metazoa; phylum Mollusca; class Bivalvia; order Cardiida; family Cardiidae; genus Hippopus; species Hippopus hippopus. Next base: position 58,643,360 of record OX328100.1, read on the forward strand.
CTTTACCAAATGACCGTTCTGCGTTTGTCACAGTTTTTATACTTAAAAAGAATTTTGGCCAATTTTTACACGAGTAGCCTTTTGTTTATCTGTCAAGAGGTGGAGGACCCATCGAGCGCAAATCTTACGAAGTTTTAACTCCTTGGTCAAAATTTTATGAACTGACCCCGATGATATGCCAACTCTTTTAGCTATTTGTTTCACTGTAAGCCTGGTATCCTGCTTAATTAAATCTGCCACAGCAACAACATTTTTCTTTGGAAGCTGCAGTTTTGGATTGACCAGGACGGGGGCATCTTTTATGTAAGTTCTACCATCTTTAAATTTTTATACCATCTGAAATCCGACTGTTTTGATACGGCAGAAGCCCCATGTACTTCTGACTTAATTCACTAAATATTTGTAAAGCTGAGATAATTAGACTAACGCAACTTTTATTATAGGCCCTAATTTCAAGCTTTGCTTTTGGGTTCATTGTACATTCAGTAATATGGCTAGTGTATATGGCTGCACCTACTATAACTTTTAATAACTTTTGAAAGAATGAACCTGTCAAAACGAAATTTCGTGCCAGTATTCAAAACGACTTGCTTGTGAAAATACCGCTATTTCCATGTGATACGTATGGTCATGTGGTATGGAGGCCTGTTAGTGACACAATTGAATGAACGATCCTCGTAGTTAATAGGGAGCAGAATCGAGAGAGATTAGTACAAGTGGAAAGAACTTGTTTCTCAATCGATATGAAATAAATACATTTAAAACAAATAAAAACAAAGTCTAGTTCATTAAGATGCAATTATTGCATGAAATGTGCCTTTTCGGGCCGTTATAAGCATGTATTAACAGGTAAAACCGGGCGTTAACAGAAGAAAGCATGTATTAATCAGTACATTCACGCGCCGTTAACGCCCGGCTTTCTACTATTATATCCTCATCCGGGCCTACCTTGTAAACCTTGTTCATGTCAGAACTTCCCTAGACTCCGACTAAAAAACTGTCGGAACTTGTATCATAATATGAAATAGGCAAAGCCTACAAACGGGTGAACGATACCCTTTTCTCAAACATCCAATCATAATTAATACAATAACTGATCAGATATATATGGCTACGTGAAATTGCCCAGCAACTTTTTATGGCAGCACTCCTTTTACCCGTAAAGAATATTAGCTCCAAATTATCAGGGGTCGCTGGATAGAATCCAAGGACTGATGCGACAGGATTCAAACTCCTGTCACCACAGATCGTTGCTTAGGTGAAGGTTTGGTGGGAAAGCAGTCAGAGGCTTGGGAAGAAGTTGGTGTGAAATCCTAATAAAAGGCACTCCAGGAGAGCGTGAATAGGCGCACTGGCCGCCACAATATAACTGCAGTACCATTACAAAAAACATACAAAATACATGTACCCGTATTTATTATGTTTCTGTGTTCTTGAGAAATTATGATTTTCATTTCGAAATGCAGAGGTGTATAGATCTAGATCTAGTTCTTATCTACGAAAAATCTTTGTATAGATCACACACGTTGAACAAGAAATAATTCTGAACATAGATCGACGGCGCACAAGGCACTTGAGTATAAAAAAAACTCCTTTAGGATTCAATATAAAGAGAAATAATGAAAAGTAAAATCGCCAGAAAATGCCTCCCTTTCCTGTTTTGCATATCGTCGAAAAGCAAAGGCTTGCAGGAAAAAAGATGTCTACATTTGCAACTTACTATTTATTCAGTTGAGTTTAGACATCTAAGCAAGTCTAAAGTCAGCGCATTCAGAGAAAACCAATTTAGCTGGTGGGGGCCTAAATTGATGTATTTCTTCTGACGAGGACATATATATTCTCCTCCAGCATCAGCCCCCTAGCACCTCTGATAATGCGTGAATATGTGTACATATATTGTCCGTAGCTTTGCTTACCAACTGTAATCAGGTTCTTTGCTTGTCAACCTTTGAATTTCTTTAACTCTTTACCAAACGACAAAGTTTTAGACAGGTCCAAATTGAAAGCATTTGCAGACGACAAAATAAATGTGACTAAAGAATTGAAATTCGTTTTAGGAAGGAAAGAAAACATTGTAGGAAAAGGAGAAAATGCTGGTTACCAGCATTTTCTCCTTTTCCCACAATGTTTTCAAAAGGCTTCTTTCACAGGCGTGTTAAAAGTTGGGATTGTGTGGTAAAGGGTTAATTTATACGATAAAACCTGGGTATATCTTTATGATCTTGACAACTGTTTTTTTTTTCTTATTCTTGTAAGCTGCATATCTACATATAGATCTATTGATATCGAAACTTTCTTATGCATCTTTCTACCTGTATATCTTCCTAGCCATCTATCTATCAATTCCTATTCCATATCTAAACCATCCATCCATCAACCCATCATGGATCCATTCCAGGGATCCTGCATGGCTCAGTTGTAAAGTATAGGACTCGTGACCTAGAGGCCCCGGGTTCGAGCCTCACTGGATCCATTGGGTTTCTCGCGGGAGTGTCCTTGGGCAAGACACCTCAAAGCCCTAGCCTAGTACAGGTGAAACCCAGGAAATGCATGAATATGTGAGCTGTCGCCGTGATATGACTGAAATAATGTTGAAAACGCGTAAAGCATTATTCAATTATCGGATTAATTCCGCATCCATCCATCCATCCATCCATCCATCATCTCCCAAAAAGATCCAACCACGCCCAAGCAATCTCCCTCTTTCTGTCTCTCTGTCCTTCCCTTCTTCCAACTTAGAATATTTCTTATCCTACGTGTAGTAACCAACTATCTAGCCCTCGTCAGTTTTCTCAAAATCAATAGTATTTACGATCTTCTTTTATCAATTAATCATCACTCGGACTAAGTTAGTTATTCATTAACCTTGTGAACAACGGGTAAAAGAGTATATAGGAAATGGATAAGGGTATTCAAGAATACTTCCTGTATCAATATCGTTTTTTTTTTTATTCAAGTTTTCTTGTTACGATTCGCGAACAAAGGCGACATTGTTTAGATTTTAAGAAAAATTAATTTGTATTTAATTTTGTGGATTTATCAGACTGTGTAGAATTCTTCTTGTGTTAACTGAATCTTCTGGTTGGCAAGGGAGTTGAAGTACGGATACAGTTCAACTTTTTCTCCTTGTGGCCGAAAAATCGTCCTTCAGGGTTGAGATGTCCCATATACGTGTAACCTATAGGCGATCTTTCGATCCTTTTATGCCTTGTCTTTGATGATATTAGTACACCACAAACAAAATTTTGCGCAGAATCTCAGTCTAATCGAGATCTGAACAAAAAAAAAAAATCACTCGTGAAGTGTACTTTACACCAGCTACATCCAACACACTTTTTAACATGATCAGCATTTCCTTCGCTTGATATATCCCTTTGACGTCTTTCAGTTACAGAGATTCATATTCACTTATTTGTCCTAGTTGTAGTCGTCTAAATCTGTGCAAGTTTATCCCACAAACGTTTACTTTGTATCAAATATCATTAGAAGTGAATTTACACCGAGAGAATCAAAACTAGCATACAGGACTAACGGCCCTTCACTGCTCGTAACAAAAACTTCTTCGCCGACTTCCGGTTTTGACCCATTTAGGTTCAGTACATTTCAAGTTGATTTATTTGCATTTCTATGGAAATAATTTTGCTTTCGTTGCAAATTGTTGCTAAAATACTTTTACTTTATGCAATAATAGCATTAATTCGCGTTTTTTTCGGTCGTCAACATTCGCAGAGGGCATCAAAATACTTTAACACCCTCGTGCTTTGCACTCGGGCCTTAAACCATTTTTCAGGTCTCTGCGAATGTAAACGACCTCAAAAACGTGAATTAATCCTACATGTATATTATCCTATATTTGAACAATATTTTTACGGTGTTTAGCCGTTCTCAACATTACTTCAGTTATATCCCGGCGACCAATGCTTTCCAGCAGCTTCCTTTACTAGTGTATCGCACAATATTCTTCCTTGGCTACTGGCTTTTTTTCCCACATGAATTGATTAATCGTATATCACATGGTTGTCTTGTGAAGCTCAGTTGTTGAAGTTTAGGTCCCGGGTTCGATCATCTGTCTTTCGAGTGTCTTCGGGATATGACCATTAGACTCCAAGTTTTACATTCGTGAAAATATGGAAGAATATGAATTAGTGAACTTTCGCCGTGATATGCCTGTAGTTATTTGGAGAGCGGCGTAAATAAACATTCAATTATAATAAATATGATCATTATAATAATATGATTATTATGATAATAATACAAAGAAGACGAGGAAGAAAAATGGTTAATAACAAACAATATCTACTTTCAGGATATACAGATCGTTGTAACAGCAATGTCACTAATACTGAGACTTTTGATAGTACTGATTATTTGGAAGGCTGTTGTATGTAAGTAGGCATGCGTCAGCAAAATTCTTGGCTTGTATTTACCAGCCATTCTAAATACCATTGTCTAAGTCTGAATTCAGATAGTGACCGGTAGGCTAAACTTCTTTTTTGATAAACTTTCGTTCTTTCCTTCTTTCTTTCTTTCTTTCTTTCCTTCTTTCTTTCTTTCTTTGTCCGTCTATCTCTCTCATTTTCTTTTTTTCTCCTTTTTTTCTTTGTTCTTTTCCTTATTTCGTTTTTTTATTTTTTTCTCTCTCTTTCTTTCTTTCTTTGTCTGCCTGCCTCTCTTTGTCTCTTTCTTTGTCTGTTTGTCTCTCTCATTTTCTTTCTTTCTCCTTTTCTTCCTTCTTTTCTTTATTGTTCTTCTCTCTCTCTCTCTCTCTCTCTTACCTTTTTATCTCTCTCTTTCCTTCCTTGTTTCTTTCCTTTTCTCTTTCTTTTTTTTTTTTTTCCTTCTTTCTTCCACTCTGTCTGTCTGTCTGTCGGTCAGTTAAATAGGGTTACGAGTCACATTTCCTTTTGTGTGTGTGTTTACTTTTTGTCTTTTTTTTTATTTGTTTTCCTTTATCTCTTCTCGGTTTTTTTTTTTTTATTTTTCGACTGACTTTACCCTTCAGTGCCATAGACGAAAGTATGGTCTTAGCGTACGTCATAGATCACGGTCAGACTGCACAGAACCTGCAGTATAATCTTGCATCTATACCGTTCGCTTGTTTGGTCAAGCCTATAAGATATCAAGAGGGCCAATATGGCCCTGAAGTCCTTCACCTGAGCCTTTTGACCAAACATGACCCATTTACAACCTCTTCAGAGATATTTTTACATAAATTCTAACAAACTTTCACCAGTCTTGGAATGTGGCGAATTTGTTTCAGTGATTTACTTTTAGACCCAACATGGCCGGTTTTCAAAATCATTGTAGATATTATAAACATACTGAACAACTTTCATGAAAATAATAGACAGAAAATGCGACGTTTTGGTTTTTTGTTTGTTTGTTTGTTTGTTTGTTTTTTTGACCTCGTGACCTAGTTTTTGATCCCTTATGGCCCATTCTAGATCTCATCTGACATGTCATCAAGACAAATATTCTAAGAAACTTTCATAGGTATTGGACCGAAAATTCGGTTTCTAGGGTGAAAAAACAAGGTTTTACTATGATATGACCCAGTGACCTGTTTTTTGACCAGATGTGACCCGGTTCAGACTAGTCCAAGATATCACTCAGATAAGACTCCTGACAACATCTCATAAGTATGTGGCCTCTGGAGAGAACACAAGATTTTTCTAGGATTTGGCCTCATGACCTACCGGTATTTTTTGACCCAACTTGACTCACTTTCACCTATCACATATCAAACATTCAGATAAACATTCTCACCACCTTTCAAAAGTGTTGCTCAGAAAGCGTGGTTTTCTAGAAAGTACGCAAGGTTTTTCCAAGAACTGACAAATTCGCCTAGTTTTTTACCCAATGTCACCTATTTTCGAAGTCTTTAAAGGTATCACCAAGACAACCATTCTGAACAACTTCTATAACTATTGGACAGAAAATGTAGCCTCTAGAGCGTACTGAAGGTTTCTCAAAGATTTGACTAAGTAACCTAGTTTTTGAACAGATGTACACCATTTTCATTCTCCTCCTAGATATTTTCAAAATAAACATTCTGACCGGCCTAAATGAGTATTGGACTGAAAATTTTGCCTCTTTAGTGTACACAAGGTTTTCTAAGATTTGACTCAGTGACCTAGTTTTTTACCCATTGTGACCCATTCTCAAAGTCATCCAAAATATCATCAACACAAACATTCTGACAAACTTTCATAAGTATTCAACAGAAAATGTGGCCTCTAGACCGTACTCAAAGTTTTTCAAAGATTTGACCAAGTGACCTAGTTTTTAAGCAAACCATTTTCCATATTCGTCCTAGATATTATTAAGATAAACATTCTGACCATCTTTCAAGCCTGTTTGAATGAAAAAGTGACCTATTAGGTGTATTTAAGGTTTTTCAAAGGATTTGACATGGCGACCTACTTTTTAAACTCACATGACTTATTTTCGAACTTGTCTGCGATAATATCAAGATAAACATTCTAGCTTTCATGAGTTTTGGACTGAGAATGTGGCCTCCAGAGTGTACTTAAAGTTATTCTAAGATCAGACCTTGTGACCTAGTGTTTGACCTAACTTGACCCATTTTCTAAGATATTCAAGATTTTATTAAGACAAACATCTTGACTAAGTTCTAATGAGTATTGGACCGAAAATGTGGCCTCTAGAGCGTACACAATGTTTTTCAAAGGTTTGACCCAGTGACCAAGTTTTTTACCAGATGAGACCATTTTTCACACTTGTCCTAGACATTTCCAAGACAAATATTCTGGCTGTCTTTAATGTGTGTTGGACTGCAATTGTGGCCTCTAGAGTGTACACAGTGTTTTTTTAGATATGACGTGCTGACCTATGTTTTTTTATGCCACTTTACCCATTTAAGAACTCATCAAAGATATTATTAAGACAAACATTCTGACAAAGTTGCATGAGTATTGGACTGAAAATGTAACCTCTAGAGCATGCACAATGTAAAAGTTAACGACGCACGACGGACACAGCACAATTTTAACACTAACAAAACCTCACCTTGAGCAATCTGTGCTCAGATGAGCTAAAACTCTTTCAGTGGATCGTATTTCCGCGTTCGAAAGATGTCGAGTTTAATATTTAGTCGATTATTTGAAGAAAATGTAGACATGGATAGTCTGATAGACAGAGGGTTTGTTAATAGTAAGGTAATATTGTTACGGCATGTTCGTGACTAATCTAGTACTTTCGATGATTTGTTTACAAACAAGATGTACGCGGAATAATCTAGAAAGAATATTTATTTTTCATAATTACTTTGTAATTAGCGAATGATTTTAATTGATAGTAATGTAGGTACTTAACTATTTTTACGAAAGGTACATATCCTGGTCTAAAAGATTAATGTTTTTATCGCCATAATCCAGCATAAATACTGTGCGATTATTGGGAAACCCCCTGTGTTTTTCTCGACACTACTTCCGGTAGCTCACGGGTGTACTTGATTCTTCTGTTACTATATATATAAAGGCCCAAACACTAGAGGGCTGGTAAGAGATTTATATTTACGACTGAACATTGGAAAGGATATAAAGATTGAATATTCTACTTGGCATCACCGTTAATTCTTATGGTGGCATTATCATCGCTAGATTCTCAGCTTTATGGAGTTCTATTGAGATCAGGAATTTTATGTGTTCTTAGTGACTTTCTAAGTTTTTTTTTTTTTTTTTTTTTTATTATTAACGGAACTGTAATATTTTAGGACAGTTTGAATTGTTTAGACTCTGTGGAGTGTAAGTATGAATTTATATTATGATTTGTATTGTAAATTACTATGTTTTGAACTATTAAATTTTAAAACACAGTGGAACTCTTCTGTTCTTTTTCAGTCTATTACACCTTCTTCCTCTTCTTTGTCATATAAATCCCCACACTAGACTGGGGTACCACTTTTCAGTGTTTTTCATTATCTCATTTTTTTAGATATTTCTGTGTAGGGTTAGTGAGTGAGTTATTTAACTTTCAAACTTTCGTGTGACATATATGTACATGTGCTTGTTATTATATGTACTCATATCTGACAGGCACAGATTGAAGTAGAGAGAAAGAATTGGATAAAAGGAAATCCGATACCAGACCCTAGCTCTTTTTCGAATAGATTCCATTGGTTCTTTTACATGCTTAGTGCAAAGTACCGACACATGCAAGGCTACAACTGGGTTTCTAACTAGTTCACCTTTTGTTGGGTGGGAAACACAAGGTGTCTCTGATAAGCATCCTACCAGACCAGGAATCGAACCCCGGCCCTTCGTATTGGTAGTCCAACACTAGTCCAAGCACTAGGCCACCGTCCACCGTCATTTAAGCCGTAGCCATTCGGTATCAAAGACACCGTAATGATATGTTCAAAACAAACAAAAACGATTATTTGAAAAAGTATAATATAAGTTTCGCTCTAGCAAATAAAAGGGTTTATTACATCTCCGTGATGATTTATACCAATTAAGTCATCACATAATTGAGCCACGCTCTGGCAAAAGGGGGCTTAATGCATCTCCGTGAAGCATCATACCATGCAGGTTATCACATGATTTTGGAGCCATTATATCCATTTTCTCTAACTAATGACTAAATCCTAAGTTAGAATGGTCCTCGGACATACAGAATATTGACCAATAGCGAAAAGTTTCGGCCCAGGTCAGCCTGCGCAGTTTTGTCTAACAACTGACTGAGTCATGAGGCTGAATGGTCCTTGAACATGAGTAAATATTAACGAATCAAAAAAAGCCTTGATCATGTGTTCTATGCGGACTACACAGGACGACATTGGTCATTTTTTAGCAGATGTATCTTTTTCAGAGCATTGCTCATTTATTTGTTGTAATTTTACCACTTCAGGTGAAAAACTTCTCTCCCTCAACAAAGCTGTCAGATTAAGCAGCAATATTACAGTTCCTAGGCAAAACTGGGATGCGCAAAATGCAGTAGATGGAAACCGTACCAATACACCAAACACATGCAAATGTTGTGCAGCAACTCGACCGGATCGTAGTCCTTGGTATGAACTAGATCTAGGAAGAGAGTTTCTCATCGAAAGAATCGATGTGGTGGGAAGAGCGGAAGGAGAAGTGAGAGAGCGTATGTACATAGCCTGTTTTATAAATTAAAATTTATAGATTGATTATACAACCATCCAAATGACCCTAAGATGTAATTTCCAGCTGTGGTATGGTAAGCTTTTTGTATCTTTTAAGACATTCTTATAATGTTCCATTTTATTTATTTGTATCAGAGTTTAACCCCTAGGACACCTACACATGTATTTTCTGGCTTTCTCACACTATGACTAACACAACTTACTTTCAAAGTCATTGACTACTGTTCTCACATGTGTCAGAGGTGAGATGGGAAGGATCGCTGGAAAGAAAGGTTGCCTAAACTGAGAACCAAACCCACAACCACTGTCATGAACCAAAGACCCTAACCACTGAGCCACCTGGTCGTGCTAAAATGTCCCATTAAGATAATAGACTCTCGGTAAGCTCAGGTAGTCTTTAAATTTGAAAAGTCACATATCTCAGTTAACATCTATTAACTCTGTACCGGACAACAAACTTTGATTTTTGACTGATCCAAATTGAAAGAATTTGCAGACGATAAATTATATATGGCACAGATGTTAAGATTTGTCTATGAAAGGTTAGAAATCATAGTAGGAAAAGAAGAAAATATTGGTTATCAGTAGTTTTCCTTTTCCCACAATGCTTTCATAAATGTCTTATTCAAGATCGTTACTGTGTGGTCAAGGGTAAGAGATGAAACTATGTCGGGTAGTGTGATTGTTGGTAAGTTAGCCATGATGGAAAAAATATGAGTCATTTACTGGTAAAAGAGGGTCAAATGCATCTCCGTGGTGTATTGCGCCGAGAAAGTCATCATATAGTTATAAATCCATAAAATCCAGTTTGTTCAACAGCTGGCTGAATCTTGCGGTAGAATGGTCCTTTGACATGCAGACAATTGATCAGTAGCAAAATCTTTCGACCCAGGTCAGCCTATGCGGACTGCACAGGCTGAACTGGGTTGATACTTTTTGCAGATACAGTAAACCCCCTTTTCACAAAGCATGGATCAGGATTATATTAATTTATTGTGAAATGACTTAAACTGAATACAGAAGGTAATTTTTCAGTGGTTTTGTTTTACTTTATTTTACTTTATTTCGTTACCGATTTTTTATAGAAAAAAGTTAAAAATCAATAAATCAGGTTTTAGTATTTTTTGGAAAGTTTTACGTCTTTAATTCTATGGCCGGTGTGGAAGCCGCTAGTTTGTATGAAAAAAAAGTTACCTGATGGTTGGTACCTAAGCACTAACAAAAAGTTAGATCCGTGAAGCGACTGAATAATTAGATAGACTGGTCCTTTGACAGGAAGGAATTTTACCCATAGCCAAAATTATCGACCCAGGTCAGCCTGCACGGACTGCTGACCTGGATCGATACTTTTTGCATTATGCATTATACTCTATTCACAGAACATGGCTCATTTTCAATCGAATCAGTTTTACCAAAAGTTGTCCAATTTCTGTGAGGTATTATCTAATACCACTATTGAAACCACCAAAATGAGTCAGATATGCAGACGTAAAGACAAGCATACAAGCAAACGAAAAAGGAGCAAGGCAGCTCTATGAATAGCTTAATAAGGCATGATTATTGATAGCATATCTAGATCTATATTGAGGAGGAGCGACAGGAAAGTAGTTGTCTCTTTTAACCATCCTCTTATTTTTCTTGCAGATCACTTAAGCCATATGGAGATTTTTTTGGCCCGTGAAAAAGATATTCAAGGAAAGGCAGCACTAACCAAAGTCACTACGCAACAGTACAGTTTCAATTTCTCGTTGCCAAATGCAGCACCGTCTCGTTTCGTTACATTGATTCGCCGAAATACCAGGGACTATTTTATTATATGTGAGCTCTCAGTTTATGGAGGTTAGTAAACACAATTCAGATCCGTGATTAGATAATGTAAACCACTTTCAACAAAATGTGTGTGTGTGTGTTTTTTTTTTTTTTTTTAAGTTCTCTCTTAATTTTGCTTGCAGACCAATTCTAATTTACTTACATTGAAACTTATGAATATTACATGTTAGTTAATGCCATGATAAATTGGTCTTGTAAAAAGTACTCGTAAGCAGCAATTTCTCCTTCTCCAATAATATTTTCTTCTCGTATTAAGGACAGAAATCATCATTTGAGCTTTACTTAAATTGTCGTCTGCAAATTCTTTTCAAATTGCTGAGTCCACAATTTTGTCCTGTGGTAAAGAGTTACAGTAGTGGAACCTTGATCATAAGATATCTTTTCCTTTGGACTGATTGACTGACCGGCCGACCGACAGACAGACCCACCGGCAGGCCAACCGACCAACCGAACGACGGTCTGTGGTTGACCAACTGTTGTTGACAGACAGACAGACAGACTGGCTGGCCAGGTACGCCACCTTTAGGTAGCCTGGATCCAGATGGTATTAATTTCTGTATTACTTCGTATCACGCTCTCTTCATCACGGTCTGCTATACATCTTTTGCAGCCATTATGTTCATCGCTTCCGTTATTATTACCGCCTGGGGACATTCGAAGGTGTCCCAATGACTTTGAATTGTACAGATAATCTAATTATAGACCTATTTATCGCGTAAACGCCACAATATTGAAAATGACGGATTCGCGCATTTTTTGACCAATTCAAACATAACGAGAGTGATATATACCAGTGACTTTACCGAACCGGTCGGCGCCATTAAAAATACATGGCAATCTTCAACAACCCTTGTTATTGTTAAACTAACCTCCTAAGTTTTCAATATTTTCAAAGATGGCTAACAAACAGGAAGTGATCAAACCGAGGTTATTGGAATTTCGTTATGTATTTTAGTCATTTACGTTCCAAAAACCGATTGCAGCGACATCTGCTTTACCCAATTGTGAGAGGGAAAAAAGTAGATGTAGCTGCAATTTTTTTTCGAATGTCCCCAGGCCGTCATTTTTGACAATGTAACGTCCGAATGATAGAAAAGGAAAAAGAATGAACGGACTGGAACCCAGGCTATTATCACGGCGACAGCTCACACATTCATGTATGTCTTAGGTTTCGCCAGAATCAACTTTTCGTTTGGGAGCTCTTTTGCTCGGCTAGTTAGGTACCAATGTAACTCTCGTTATAACTGTTTTAAATTTTAGTAAAAGAGACCTCTTTCTACAACTTAAGCAGTTGTATTAAACCATAAACAAACGGCATAATTCTAGACTTGTCCAAAACCAAAGCATCTGCAGACGATAAATTAAAACTTGGTACAAATGAGCTTTTAAATTCTCTGAAAGTATAGAAAACATGTGGTAAAAGGAGATATTGCTGGTTACCAGCATTATCTCCTTACCCCACAATATTTTCAAAATATTTCTCCCTCGTGGTCTATGAAAATCGTTTGGAATAGGGTTAATTATACAAAGAATTGATTTGGTCTGTTTCGTTGTATTTGCAGACTGCGTTAATGGAGAGTTTGGTCCAGATTGTGGTAATCGCTGTCACTGTGAGGGAAAGCACTGTGACAAAAAAACTGGTGTTTGTCCTTCAGGAAAATGTCTATCAGGGTTCACAGGGGGAAACTGTGGCATAGGTGAGCCCTTTTTTTTTTCTTTACTTAAACAAGGCTTTGGAGAGTGACGTCATCAGTGATATAAGTATTCCGTCGCATTTATTATTAGTACGAAAACATTGTGTGGTTAGTAGCAGTTATAAAATATAATTATGTAGTTCTGCTTTGTCTAATTGAATTTTTCCGGCGTGTTTACTTTTTATCAGACAACAAATTTCTGGCCTGGTCCAAATTTAAAGCGTTCGAAAGAAAGTCACAGTCCTGTCAGAAATAAAATAATTAAGAAGAAATATGTGAACAGTTTGTATCGTAAAGCTTACATTAAAATGAAACCTTTATTTTACTTTTCTATGTTTTTCTTGACAGAGTGCAAAAATGGAACGTATGGGTTCGAATGCAAACAAAAATGTGGAAGTTGCTTCAACAGTGCACCCTGTGACATAGTGAATGGAACTTGCGACAGATGTGCTGATGGCTACATGGGGACTAAGTGTGATTCTAGTAAGTCGATTTTGGCCATGGCAGATTTACCTAGACGACAAATTTGTAGACCTGTCCAAATCGAGAGCATTTGCAGACGACAAAGCAAAATGATAAGACTTGGCAGTGATAGAGTAGAATCCATGGTGGGAAAAGAAGAAAATGCTGGTTAAGAGCATTTTCTCATTTTTCAAAAATATTTTCAAAGCATTATTTTCTGCTGGGCTGTGAAAACTCGGGATTGTTTGGTACAAATCAACATAGTATAGCTGAGTAAAGTGAGCATAGAATACTAGTATTTGATCAATGTCTGCAAACGATGCCTAGTGTGGTACAGTGGTCAGGAGGACTCGTAACCCGGAGGCCAAAAGTGAAGACCTCGAATATTAAAAGGTCAGCACTTCAGACTAAATGCTCTGTGTAAAGGTGGAGGGTTTGAATGCATCTGCAAAAAAAAAGATTATCCATGTCTGCCTGCACAGTCTACGCAGGCTGACTAACGTCGAAATGTTTGTTATTTGTAATTTTTTCCATGTCAAAGGACCATTATACTTCATAATTCATTTTGCTGTCAGACAAAATGGATTTTATGGATCCATAACTTTGTACTTTGTAATGACTTAGCTGCAATCGTGCATAAGGGAGATGCATTAAGCCCCCCTTTTGCAGGAGCGCAACCCAGTCATATTGTAATATGATTTATTATCATTGTTACGAGTATTACTATTATTATTATCTGAAGATATCTATCGTACAAGATTTCTTCAACCTATTTTGTCTTCATTTGCAGCATGTGAACAAGGACGATACGGTAACAACTGTACAGAGAAATGTGGAAATTGTAAAGACAATGCTGTGTGTAACTTTACGAACGGGTCCTGCCGCGCCGGATGTGAATTGGGATATATGAACAAAACCTGTAAAACACGTATGTGGGCCATTAACTACAGTTATTACCGTTTGATAACGGTACACCAAACGTGTAACATGTACATAGGTTTTTTACACAACTGAACTGGATAAAAAGTAAACGCACTAGAAACGTATCAGAAGAGTATGTCATCTAATTCAAATCAGCATTTTGTCTGGTTCGGGTGCCATCGCGTGGCCTTCTGAAGGCACCGTCCTTGCTTCGGCTGTTGATTGGCTGTTTACCAAGTCCGGGGCGATCTTCGCGCGAAATTCAAAATTCCATATTCGTGTGGCCGTCTGATTACAATTTCGGGACAGTGTGTGTGACGTCTGCATAAATGAGATCTCTAAGCAAACTCCACACCAGTTCAACATCTCGCCTAAAAAAAGTAATGCCATCCAGTATATTGAAACATTACATCACAGCAGTAACTTAGATTTAGCAGTACAACTGTATGGCTTTAAGTCTTTATCAAACGACAAAATTTGAGACTTTTCAAAATCGACAAAATATGCAGACCACAAATTCAGTTTTGCTCACTGAAGATGATTTGTGTAAGAAACATTGTGGGAAAAGAAGAAAATGCTGGTTACCTACAATGGTTTTAAAAACCTTTCTCAGAGTCGTTAAAACGATTTTGCAGTAAAGGTTTAAGGGGATAGCATAAATATAGGCAGTGTCACCTACACAGAATTTCGTAAATAGGCCTACATTCATATCTCTACTACCAACGAAAATAAAACACAAAACTATTTTTGAACAATTTACACACAATCCCGACTTCACGGCACTGAGAAAAAAAGCTTTTGAAATCGAGATGAGAAAAGGAAAAAAAATGCAGGTGATGTGCAAATCCCACAATGTTTTCTACCCTTCAAAAAACAAATTTCAGTGTCTGAGTCCCATTTGAATTGTGGACTGCAAATGCTTTCAATTTGGTCAAGTCTAAAATTTTGACGTTTGGTACAGAGTTCAGCAAAAGAAAATAGACTACATCAACGTTCGAGAAATAAGAAAAAAGAAATTAAACTCGTATGGTACTTTCATAACTTCGCTAAAATCGTTTATAACCTTTTTTTTTTTTTCACTCAAATACAACTCCAGCAGACTGCTTCAAAATTAAATTTTGGTGATTCTTTTATGATTTCGTCCCCATTATAAGTTGTACAGATACAAATAAAATAATACATAATCTGTAAAAAAAACAATATTATCATGTCGTGTATAATTAATTGTACATATTCCAAGACAGACTTGGAGGAAGAGTAAAATGGGATGCTTATTAAACAAAACTTGTAAATCTTGTTGATTTCGTCAGTGGTGGCGGATGTGGTGTTTTAGCACATGGTTTAGCATTTGATAACACTATTGTTTCTAAAACATAAAATTGGTAAAAAGAATCCTAACGATGTTTCTTTTTCAGCTTGTAATCACGGCATATACGGTGCGGATTGTAAAGAGACTTGTGGAAACTGCAAGAACAAAGAAATTTGCAACCGTGTTGATGGAACATGTCCTAACAAATGCAAAGCTGGATATACCGGGGACATGTGTAAAACAGGTAAAAAGACAAAGTACTGATAAACTGAGTGAAGGTATTGTTTCATATTCTAATGTAAGTGATGCTGCAATTAAGCTAAAAAGAACTAATACCTTTGGTTCTTTGCAAAACGACATTTTCAACTCTTCCAAATTCAGCGCATCTGCAGACGACAGTTTAAAAATTGTCATATATTAGCTGAAGATCGCTGGTGGAGTAGGAAACTTTGTGGAAGAAATTTAGGGTTTAGAGTTAGGTTTAAGAGTTCTTTTCAGAAGCCTTTTCCGTCAGGGTCGTAAAAACACAAAAATGTTCCGTAAAGGAATAAATTTATCGAAAATTGTTTTCTTTACACTGATTGAAACTATTTTAAAGCACAGTGGCTCATGAACAAAGGTTCTATCGTCTGTAATCCCGCTTTAGGGCCTTTTTTTCTTTTTCGTTGGAGATGTCAAAATATATTTGATATTGGTATTGCCTATTTCATTTAACCTGACCCAGGTCAACATCATTTACATAATTCTATTTTTATCCTCGGCATTGCACGGAGCTGCCCTCGGCATATGTCCAGGATGGTCACGGAAATATTTCCTATGGTATGTGCAAATTAAATTGCAAATCTGTACCTCCCCACGTATATATAACTTCCCGAATAATAGTCGAAGTTCTATTTATATGCCTACTTAAATATTCAGCATAAATGTCAGGATCAGGTTAAATGAAGTAGACAGTAATGTAAGGGTAATCCACATTTTCTATGAGTGTCGTAAAAACAGGATTATTGCATGATAATCTTACTTTTATTTTTCTCCAACAACGTGCATTCTAGCAAAATGGCCACTTTTTAGTACGACGGAAATAACTTTATATTGCATAATCGATAGCTATTTTACCTTCTCATTTTCAAATGCATATTGCACCATATATGGTTACAGATGGCGACTTGGACGATTACTTTTCAGGTATTAATTAGGATTTCTTCTATTTTTAGGTCATTTAAGATGACCATGCTTTTCGCAGAAATCTTAGTTGATATAATTTTAAAAGTTACTCAGCAGTTTACAGAGCCGATTTGTATACTCGATATAGAAAGTATTCATTGATATTGAGGGTCCAAGTCTTGGTCGCAGAAGAATTTTCTCTCCATAAATAGTTGCCTGTTAAAAAATATAGTTACATTTTTTTTACGCAAACTAGTAACAAGAATTCATTACAAGACAGCCAGAGATGTTGAAACATTATGTCGTCTTTGGTTGACTCCTACGTCTAAATGTGTTAGCCCGGCCGGGTAGCTCAGTGGTCAGCGTATCTGACTCGTGACCTAGACGTTGTGAGTTCGATACCCGGTTGTGGCGAACTTTCTATCAGGCGATTTTTTTACCTCTCACCTCTGATGCATGTGAGAAAAGCAGTCAGTGGCTTTGGGAAGAAAGTTGTGTCAGTACTGGTGTGGGAAAGCCAGGAAACACATGGGTGCGTCACTGACCGCCATGATATGACCTAAGCTGTTAAAATGGCGTTAAACTCCAGTACAAACCAAATGTGTTAATTTCTATCTTCAGCTTTGTAAGACTTATCGTGGTTAATTTCTAAATGTATAAGAGTAATTGCCAGCCTTAAAATTAGCAACTTGCTTACAGACATTTCTTCCAAAGCGCATAACTCATTTTATTCCGTAAGTGGCATACCTATCTTTTTGTTTTTCATTAATCCTCGGGGAAAAAAAAACTAGATCTAGTCTATCTAGGATTCTAATTAGCGACCCCTGATAATGTGGGGTTAAATTCCTTCACAGGTTAACCCTTTAATACACAATCCTGAGTTCAAACCACTCTGAAGGAGATGGATTATGAGAACATTGCGGAATAGGCTAAACTAATGGTAAAATGCTAGATCTACCCTGTTGAGGACTCAGTTTGTGATATTTGTATCACTTTCGAATTTGTTGTCTGCAGATATCTACTGCCATCAAAAATTTGCTGGGCAGTGTCAAATAAACCAGTTATTGTACCGATTATGGTTGAATATGTTTGAGAAAAAAGTCTTTTTTGCCCGTTTCTAGGCCTTGCCTATTTTCAATATAAAACAAGTAATTTCGTTGAAATGACAGAAACATATAAGAGGTATTGTGTTTTGCGTGTACACGTGGCCTTTTTGATATTGAACTATACATTCAGCCCCCTTTTTCCATAACATGGCATTTCATTGAATAAAAACAAATGATGATTGTCTGTGGCTAATGATAAACAAGATAAATATGAAGTTTTATAAAAATTTGTCCAGTAGTTAAAAAGATATTAGTCCATAATGGAAAGATACATCAAGCCCTCTTTTTTTCCATGACTCGGCATTAAATGAAGAGTAAAAAAAAAAAAACCTGTATCGGCGGCCTATCATGAGGAACACATGTATGAAGTTTCATTAGTTTTCGTCAAGGATTTCAGAAGATACTTGTCAGGACGGACGAATGGACAGCTGGCCAGAATAGATTAAGATAGGACTGTGCATACCGTACAATCTGATCTTGGATCTACATTGTGCGATAAGGGGATATTATTTCACAGAAATATAACTTTGAAATAGTAATATTCAGGTTTTTACCATCAACTTGAAAAATTCATTCAACTTTTTTGGCAGATTAAGGGTTAAACTGGATTATATAGTTAATCGATAGTACAAGATGTAATAGTTAACTATTTAACTCTTTACAAAACGAAAACTTTCACACTCGTCCAAATTCAAAGCTGTTCCAGACCATGAAGTTAAATGTGGCTCAATTGATGAGACCTAATTCTAAAAGTGTATGAAACAATGTGGGAAAAGAAGAAAACGATTCAATGTTTTCAAAGGGCTTCTTTCCCAGTTTTGTTAAAGTCTCAGTAAAGTCCAAATGTAAAAAGGCCTGTTTATAAAATAAAAGTAAATTTCATTTTTACCATGTAAAAATATGGCGATTATTATGACTTGCACGATATGTAAAGGTGCAGTTTGTAAAAGTTCCAGTCAATGGCAGAAAAAAGAATTTTGAAACTAGAACAATTCCTACCATGCCGCATTATCTTTTTGTTTACATCGATGATCGCCGACGATTAGCCGACCTTTCGTCGTACATAAAAATGTCCGCAGTGACGTGATAGTGACGTAAACACCACGTGATCATTCTAGGCGTCCAAACAAACCCTTCATTCACTTGATCTTTTTGTCCCCATTCTAGACTTGAAAAACGTAAGTTTATCGACATTGTAAACAAAACGACAACACAGGCTGATAATCGCTTATTTATTTATCATCAATACAGGAAGACTTTACTACATCTAAATAAGGAAACAGGTTCAGAATGAGCAATCTTACTCTCCGATGACATACTATTGGAAGTGTAAACAGTATCTCTGTGTAGTACTAATGAGATGCAATGGTATCACGTGACGTTCTCGGAGGCCTAGTTCGAATATACACGAACGATAACGAAGGTTGTCTCGATCATTGGCGTCCCTGAAACCGACGGGCTTCTCCATGCATTTTCCCACTCGTATTTCACGGCAACCAATGCAGAAACTGACACGTTCGAGTTTTCTCCGATTTTATATATGTGTGTTGTGATGGGTTATCCGATATATTTTCAAGTTATAACCGGTAAAAATTACCCATTTTTGGACTTTACAGGGGCTTTAAAACTCGGAATTGTATGGTAAAGGGTTACCTGTGGCAACTGTGGGTTTTTCGCGGATTTGCTGTACAGCAAATCCGCTTACTGTGATCGTTTTGACCGGAACCAAATACATCATGCGTAACGACGCATGCGCGCTTACTTTCAGTTTTGCATGGCTGGTGTTGCGACGAACAACGCAGATCTATGTACAAATGATATTCAGCTCTGACTTCGAACAAATCATACACATTATGTTCGATTTCTTTATCGAAATTTCGTCAAAACTACAAAAATTGTCAGTCTGAAATACTTTAAATACTTAAACAAAGTTTTTTTTTTTTTTTTTTTTTTTCATTAAATATTGTCACATGCGTATGAACATTGTTTCGACAGACTGCCCCCGTTTTCGTTCAAGAAATATTCATTCACAACTTGTGTCGTCCCCTGCCGAAATAAACAAGGAGATTAAGCAATCATTTTATTAATGAAATTACATTTTTCAACTATGCATGGTATCAAATATATTTAATTGTTCAGATAGCTAGCTAGAATTTGGCCGTAAATAATTTAAAACCCTTTCGATAACGCATACACAGAACCCCATAAAGTCGATTCGGCACCTTGTTAAGTCGCCCTTCGTCCAGCACTATCGATGAATGTCCGAATTGTTTGAAACATTTCTGTGAAACGTTTAAAGAAATGGAGATCGTGTAGATCTAGTCTATCAAAAAATATATATATATTATTTGACGTTTGATTTATGCAAGACTGCTTCTAAGATTTCTCTCCAGTTATCGATAGGACAAAGAAATTCTTCGTTCACAAACGGCCCCGATCAAGTACGAACTCGTGACATGAATTTATACTGTAGATTTTTTATGGGAAAAGTGTCCTTCTCAGTTAACTAGACATCCACTTACTTAACCTAACATCCTTGACTTTAAGCCTCAGACTCTCAATTGTCTTCAAGTTGTAAAACCATTCATAGTCCTTCTAATTAATACGCTTGAATTTCATTTTGTTACGTTTCATGCAAAAGAATAACAAAAAAAGAATGCAGAGTTTGCAGATAGATGTATGATAAAGGGTCCACAGGAATGCATCTATACGTCTTACTATTTGGACATGTAGATTTAAATTCTTTGATATATTTTTATGCTTGAAAATTGAAATACATGTACGCAGAGCAAATTGAAAATATTTGTACTTTATTTAATGAAGTACATATTTATGATGAACTGCTGCTCAACCCATATTAGAGACAGTTCTGTGCTTCATGTAAACAGCGAGTAATTCAAACCTCAGAATGAAAGTATGTCTGTAGTTTTTAAAGTTTTATAGAGGGACCAATTGAAAATATTTGTACTTTATTTAATGAAGTACATATTTATGATGAACTGCTGCTCAACCCATATTAGAGACAGTTCTGTGCTTCATGTAAACAGCGAGTAATTCAAACCTCAGAATGAAAGTATGTCTGTAGTTTTTAAAGTTTTATAGAGGGACCAATTCCTTTGACACTTAGGCTGCTAAGTGCTACTCAAGGACCTTTTGCAGACAGTGTAGATCATGATCAGATTGCACCGAACATGCAGTCTGATCTTTGATCTATACTGCCCGGTAAGGAGGTATTTTTCCCCAAAAAATAATTTTGAAATAGAAATATTTGGATTTGTACTATCGACCTAGAAGTTGCATTTTAGTTATGTAAAAGTCAGTTTTTGCTTTGCATGGCAACTTGTCACACTGACTGTAATCTTGGTCCATTCTGGCTGCTGTAGTGCTTTCATCTGTACCTAGGGCAGGAATTTACAGATATCAAAAAAATAATTTCTGCACTATATTCTTTTAGGTGATGAGTGATGACTTTAATTCTTTTCATTAGACCATGAAAAATGGATTCACTCAAACCTGCATTGGATGTAATGAATAGCCTTTTTACCAGTGCTAATATTGAATTTCAAGTATCTCACAACGATACATCATGTTTTTTTTTTTTTTGTTTTTGTTTTTGTTTTTTTTTGGCACTTGTCCCTGCAATGGTTCAGTTATGTAGTATGACTCAAATTCACAAAGATGTGGCTCAAAACTTCAAAAAGGAATCTAGATCTATATGTAAATGAATAAAACTTAATAATCACTGACAAAATTTCAAAATCCCATCACATTTTAACTGTAACTTTCAATACAATGTGAGACTCAAGTCCACTTTTTACATTGTACTTATTCACACCTGCATTTTTTGACTGAATTGCAATTGACCAAACAATGTGAGTTTGCACATTACATGACTTTTGAAGGTCTCTTATGTTTTATGTGATACTCATAAAATGAACTTGAAATTATTAAGTATGAGTATCAGTACATTCTTTTAGTTAAGTGTAATACCAGTTTTATTTTCTTTTCTTTTTTTTTTTTTATTTTATTTATTTATTTTTTTTTATTTTTTATTTTTTTTTTTTTTTGAAACAGTGTGTGATAATCTAAGTTCAGAATGCGTAGGATATGAGGTCTAAGCTTGAATCTATACGGCCTTCGTTTTTTTTTTATTTATTTATTTATTTATTTATTTTCACCAATATAGCGGTGAAAGGACATAGTCTCGTTCATTTATTTAGTGAGGTTATGTGAGACTGTGGCTGATTGGTGAAGGTGTAGGATGGGTTATCCCGGATTTTATCCTTACCAGGTTGTCAGGATTTTGTAGGAGTGCCTATGGACAAGACACTGTGGAGAACCAGCCTAGCCCTAGTAAAATACAAGTGGTACACAAATAAATGAGTTGTTGTCACTGTAAAACTGAAACAGTGTTGAAACTAATAAAACCAACAGAAATCAGTCAAACATCAAATTATTCTTGAAGGTAGTTACGAGGGTAGTTCAGAAAGTTCTCGGCCTCACCCACAGATATGGTGAGAATCTGGTTTTGTTTCACATAATGGCAAAGCAGAACACCATATATAAGTGTACCTAAAATTTCAGACTTCTGGTGTCTTTTGTATGCAGATGACACACTTTGCATTTCACTCAGTAAGAAAGCTGCGTGCTGGAGTTTTGTTGCTCCAGGACAATGCTCCTGTTCACACAGCACAAGTGGCAGTCGCAGAAGCGGAAAGATGCGGCTTTGAACTGTTGCCCATGCACCTTACTCTCCAGATTTGGCACCATCAGACTTCTACCTATTCCCCAAACTGAAATCCCACTTGCGGGGCCGCCGTTTTGAGAGTGACAATGATGTCATATGTGCTGTTGAAGGGTATCTTGGGGCTCAGACTGCAGACTTCTTCCGAGAAGGGATCGCAAAGCTTGAACATCGGTGGTCAAATTGCATTGAAATTCAGGGGGACTATGTTGAAAAATAATATAGAAACGATCTGTCTTTGAGGATGTTTTCTTGTTGAGGCCCAGAACTTTTCGAACTACCCTCGTACACTCCATTTCATGTTTTATGGCAGTGTATAAAAGTTAACCTTACTTTTCTTTTGTGATATCATTATTTTCTTGACTTGTGTCTTTATGATGATACAAGGTGAATTTTCATTTATGTAACAGAAGGAAGGTTTATCCAAAATTCATGAATTACACATGGCCTAAATCTTAGAAAATACTGAACACACTTTTCAGACTATTATATAACATTTTTTAGTTCAGGAATAAAACCAAGAATATCTTTTTCAAAAGAAAGAAGAAATCATTGTATCTGAACAATCAAATTGTTGTTTCTAATTTGAATTTGTATTTCATTTTGAAATTAGTAGTTTCAAGTTGTATAGTAATTAGGAAGAACCCTTGAAGTTACATACAGAATGCCATTGTTTCTATTTCCCTGAGAGGACTCCAGTGTATTTTTTTAACTCTATACCAGACAACAAAATTTTAGACTTGTGCAAATGGAAAGCTTTTGCTGATAATAGAATCAATGTGACTCAAAAATGAATTTCATTTTTGGAAGGTCAGAAGACATTGTGGGAAAAGGAAAAATGCTGGTTACCAGCATTTTCTTTTACATGTTTTCCCAAATTCTTTTTAAAAGCCTTCTTCCTCAGGGTTGTTAAAAGTCTGGATTGTTTGATAAGGGGTTAAACAAAACCATACTACTTTCAAAACAATACATGCTTTATACTTCAGAATGAGGCCAGTTTGTTTGCTTTGTAACAAGAGTAGATTAAGATCAGACCACATAGTAAAGTTCCGCTCCTATAGGCCCACTATTTTAGATTGGAATTGTTTGCAGTATATATGATTATACCCACTATATAAAAGTTTAGAAAGTGTTGTGTTTATGTTCTGACTAGATTTGTAAAATGCTGTTTTAAAAATCTAGATCTTGATGTCTGAGTACAGAAGTTTCAATATATTAAAAGAGTCTTGCATAATGATGAATAATAATGATTTTAGAAATGCTTAAAATGCCATGGTAAAGAAAAATATAGTCATCATGTTTAGTGTATCTATTTAAGCTCACATGTTTACAGACCCTAGGGTGAGCTGTTAATATTTTCGATCTGATTTAAGGCATATCTCAGACAAAAACTGCCTTCACTAGTTCTTCTGAAAACCCTTGATTATTAGTATAGATAAAGCTCAGCCAATTAGATAAGTTGTTTCAAAAAATTTTCTGAACATCCTTCTAA
This sequence comes from Hippopus hippopus, assembly GCA_946811185.2. Lineage (NCBI taxonomy): Eukaryota > Metazoa > Mollusca > Bivalvia > Cardiida > Cardiidae > Hippopus > Hippopus hippopus. The sequence continues at coordinate 58,667,212 of OX328100.1, forward strand.
ATGGGATAATATAGCCACACTTACCTAACTTAAAACACATTGTATCCTCTATGGTGTTATGGAATGGGGAAAAATGACTCTTGTAAGAATGAAAAAAATAAAAAGTCTGTTTGTCTACCAATACTTTCAAAAACTTAAAAGCTACATTTTGTGAGGCTGACAGAATTGTCAGATAAAGGTTAACCTAGTAGGAGGCCAATGTTAGATCCACATTTGATTAATTGAATGGTGTTCAACATTATTTCAGTCATATAACTGCTACAGCTAGCTTGTTTATGTATGTCTGAGTTTCAGCTGTACTAGGCTAGGGCTCTGAAGTGTCTTGCCTAAGGACACTCCAACAGAAAAATATGGTGCTTCCAGTGAGGCTGGAACTTAGGCCATCAGGTAACAAGTTCTAAACTTTACTGGTAAGTCATGCAGGACCCCAGATACACATTTAGCGGGGAGTTAATTTTTGTCGGATTGTTCAGATTTGTCCACCATCTATGCATAAATTACTTTTTGTTTTTTAATCAAAATTGGTAATCAAATGGATGCTATTTCGTCCCATTTCTTCCCCATATGACAAGTTTAAGGCTCCTTAAATGTATCTGCAGACAAAAATTCAGAAATTGATACAAATGAGCTGAAGTTCACTCATATGATTGAAAACACTGTTGGAACAAAAGAAAACACTGTTTACAAGAATTTTGTCCTCGTCTCATGATGCTTTCAGTTGCCTATTTCCTTCAGGGTTATTAACATGAGTGTTCAGTAAAGTGTTAAAATAAACCCCCTATCAAAATTTTGTCCAGATCTAGTTGTCAGATGCCAAGAAAACCTGACATGGATATGTTGTATACTAGTCTATCCCACATATGGATATAAATGTATTAGCTTGTGTTTGTATAAGGGGACACTTATTCTGTCTTGCTATAGAGCTAGCTTTTGTAGGGAAGTGGAAAAGCGTTTGCCTTGGGAGTTGGGACCTAAAGGTTCTGGGTTCAATCCCAGCCTTTGGGGGCCATTTAACAGAAATGTTACAGACATATCTAATCAG